>CM075734.1:86800887-87281588 GCA_037974335.1 Prionace glauca
TCTTTATCTTTGTCAGGGAAAGATGACAGGCTTGGGATTCTGTTAAACTTCTTCGCCCAGTTGTATCTGTGATGTGGCATTCTCTGTTAACACCAAGAATTAACAGGATATTCAGTGTTGAGAATCAGGAACACACGCCATTGGGCTAATCAGGCTGTGCTAATCCCTCAAATTATTTCTGCACTAACGACATTGAATGAGAAATGATTGGCTACATTGGGGCACCTTGTTTGCATCACTGTTGGACACAGGATATTCCAGTTGATTACCCCACGTTAAATTCCTTGGCTCGCTCTCTGTTCCCCAGAAACAGCTGATTTCTTTTCCCCAGTTGTTCTCCTTCACAGGATAACCCATAATGCAGGTAAATGCTTTCTGCTGTCACCACACACAACATAGCATTTGTCTAAAATACGTTGAAATCACAGATAAAACCAGCTGGCCCCTCAGTCTTCTCTGCACCAAAGAAAACAACACAAGCTCTCCAACCTCTCTTCATAACTTAAATGTCCCATCCCACATCCTTCACGCCTTCCTCTCATGTGGTGTCCAGAACTGCACACAGTACACCAGCTGTGAACTCATCGAATTTCTATACAACTCCATTGTGACCTCTCTGCGTTTGTAATCTATATCCCAATTGATAAAGGTGAGTGTGCCATAAGCCTTTTTCACCACCCTATTAACCTGCCTTTCTGCCTTCAAAGATCGATAGACAAACACGCCAAGGTCCCTTTGTTCTTTGATAAGGTGCCCCATGCAAGGCTTATGAAGAAAGTCGGGGGCATGGGATCCAAGGGGACATTGCTTTGTGGATCCAGAACTGGCTTGCCCATAGAAGGCAAAGAGTGGTTATAGATGGGGTCATATCCTGCATGGAGGTCGGTCACCAGTGGAGTGCCCCAGGGATCTGTTCTGGGACCCTTACTCTTTGTGATTTTTATAAATGACCTGGATGAGGAAGTGGAGAGATGGGTTGGTAAGTTTGCCAATGACACAAAGGTTGGTGGTGTTGCGGATAGTCTGGAGGGATGTCAGAAGTTACAGTGTGACATTGATAGGATGCAAGACTGGGCGGAGAAGTAGCAAATGGAGTTCAACCCAGATAAGTGTGAAGTGGTTCATTTTGGCAGATTAACTAGGATGGCAGAATATAATATTAATGGTAGGACTCTTAGCAGTGTGGAAGGTCAGAAAGATCTTGGGTCCGAGTTCATAGGACGCTCAAAGCAGCTGCGTAGGTTGAAGCTGTGGTTAAGAAGGCGTATGGTGTACTGGCCTTCATCAATCGAGGAACTGAGTTTAGGAATCGAGAGATAATGCTGCAGCTTTATAAGACCCTGGTCAGACCCCACTTGGAGTACTGTGCTCAGTTCTGGGCGTCTCATTACAAGAAGGATGTGGAAGCCATTGAAAGGGTGCAGAGGAGATTTACAAGGATGTTGCCTGGATTGGGTGGTAAGCCTTATGAAGATAGGTTGAGGGAGCTCAGTCTTTTCTCCTTGGGGAGACGAAGGATGAGGGGTGACCTGATAGAGGTTTATAAGATGCTGAGAGGTATTGATCGAGTGGGTTGTCAGAGGATTTTTCCCAGGGCTGAAATGGCTGCCACGAGAGGACACAGGTTTAAGGTGCTGGGGAGCAGGTACAGAGGAGATGTCAGGGGTAAGTTTTTCACACAGAGGGTGGTGGGTGAGTGGAATCGGCTGCCGGTGGTGGAGGTGGATTCGATAGGGTCTTTTAAGAGACTTTTAGATAAATACAGGAACTTAGTAAGATAGAGGGTTATAGATAAGCCTCGTAATCTCTAAAGTAGGGATATGTTCGGAACAACTTTGTGGGCCGAGTGGCCTGCATTGTGCTGCAGTATTTCTATGTTTCCAGTGTCGGACCTTTCATAGTATCCTTCCTTGTCAAATTATTCCTTCCAAAGTGTATCACCTCACACTTTTCAGGGTTGAATTCCATCTACTACTTATCTGCCTATTTGACCATCTTGTCTATATCTTCCTATAACACAAGACACTCAACTTCACTGTTAACCATCTGGGCAATCTTTGTGTCATTGGCAAACTTACTGATCCCCCCCACCCCCCACATAGTCATCCATGTCATTTATTTCAATGATGAACAATAGGTGGCCCAGCACTGATCCCTCTGGTACGTCACTGGTCACTGGCCTCCAGACACTAAAGCAGCCATCTGTCACCACCCTCTGTCTCTGAAAGCTAAGCCAATTATGAATTCACTTTATCAGATCACCCTGTATCCTGCGTGCGATTACCTTCTTCATAAATCTCCCATGTGGGACTTTGTCAAAGGCTTTGCTGAAATCCATGTAACTCCATCATCTGCACTATCCTTATCCACACACTTGGTTACAAGCTCAAAAGATTCTATCAAATTTGTTAGGCATGACCTTCCTCTGACAAAACCATGCTGACTCTCCCTGATCAAACCTTGCCTCTCCAAATGGAGATAGATTCTGTCCTTCAGAATCTTCTCCAGTACTTTCCCAGCCACAGATGTAAGACTCACTGGTCTGCAGCTCCCTAGCTTGTCTCTACAACCTTTCTTAAACTGTGGGACCATGTTAGCTATTCTCCAGTCCTCTGGTACCTCCCCAGTTGCCAGGGAGGAATTTGGGTCAGAACCCCTTCAATTTCCTCTCTTGCCTCCCACATCAGCCTGGGGCACAATTCATCCGGACCTGGAGATTTGTCCATTTTTAAGCCTGCCAATACTCTAATACCTTGTCACTCCCGATGATAATTTTCTCTTTCCCCAAGTTCCATAACTACTGTTTCATTTTCACGGGTGAAGATAGATGTGAAATATTCATTTCATCCCCTACCAATGTCCCCTGCCTTCATCTACTGATTTTCCCCTTGGTCCCTAATCTTTCCCTTATTATCCTCTTCCCATTGATATATTTACAGGATTTTCCTTAGGGTTTTCCCTATTTTTACCAGTCAGAGCTTTCTTATATCCCCTCTTTGTTCTCCTAATTGATTCATTAAGCTCCATCATGCACTATCTGTACTCCACTGATGCCTCTATAGATTTACTCACCTTATACTTGTTAAAAGTCTCTCTCTTCCTTCTCATTGTGTTCTGAATGTCTCTGGTCATCCATGGTTCTCTGGGTTTGTTACACCTTCCTATTACCCGAGAGAGGACATACTGGACAGCACACTTCCCATTTCATCTTTGGACACCCCAGACTGCTCTTCTGTAGATTTTCCAGCAAGTAACTTGTTCCAGTCTATCTTGGCTATAAATCTATTCTGTCCAATCTAAAACCTTTTTCTACAACTTGTCAATTTCTTTGTCCATAACAAATTTGAATTCAACCATGTTGTGATCGTTATCACCAAAATGCTCCCCCACCAACACATCATTCCCCAGAATTAGATCCAGCATAACCCTTCTCTCTTGTTGGATCCTCCTCATATTGACCTAAGAAGTTTACCTGTTTACTTTTTAAGAACTCTACTCCATCTAAGTCTTTAACATGATGGCGATCCCAATTAATGTTGGGAAAGGGTGGTGAATCTCTGGAATTCTCTGCCCGTTGAAGTGGTGGAGGCTGCCTCGCTAAATATTTTTAAGAAACGGGTTGATGGGTTTTTGATAAGAGAAGGGATTAAGGGTTATGGGGAGAGGGCAGGAAGGTGGAGCTGAGTCACGACAGATCAGCCATGATCTTATTGAATGGCGGGGCAGGCTCGAAGGGCCAGATGGCCTACTCCTGCTCCTATTTCTTATGTTCTTATGTTCTTATGAAAGTTGAAATCACCAGAGATAATTATCCTTTCACTTTTACGCCTCTCTGTGAATTGTACACATATAAAACCTTATAAAGAACATGATTAAAATACATTTCTTAGAAGCACAGTGTCATCATGTTAAATTGCCCCATTGAGCCCAAAGATGTGTACATCAGGAGGATTAGTGGAATAAAAGCATGGAGTTACGGGGGATGGGATGTGGGGGTGGGGAGGGTGGGGAGGGATGGTGCTGGTATGGTGCTTTGTCAAAACAAAGGTCCAGATTCGATGGGAGGAATGGCCTCCTTCTGCACTGTAGGGATTCTATGATTCTATGAAATAAACAGCGTGAAAATAGAGACAAAGAATGTGCTCACCTGCCATTATGTCAGTCCAGTCAGGGGGGGGTGGGATCCTGAGTAGAGGGGGTGAAAGTGAGGGGGGCATCGATGGGGACTGCAATGCACGGCATTGTGGGAGTGGGGCGGAGCAGGGTTTGAAATGCGTATACTTTAATGCGAGGAGTATTCGCAATAAGGTGGATGAACTTGCAGCGTGGACCAGTACCTGGGACTTTGATGTTTGGCCATTTCAGAGACTTGGATAGAGCAGGGTCAGGAATGGATGTTGCAGGTCCCGGGGTACAAATGCTTCAGTCGGAGTAGAGAAGGAGGTAGAAGGGGGGGTGGGGTAGCATTATTGGTCAAGGACTGTATCACAGTATCAGAGAGGAACTTTGATGAGGACTTGTCTGTTGAGGTAGTATGGGCGGAGATTAGAAATAGGAGAGGAGAGGTCACCCTGCTGGGAGTCTTTTATAGACCTCCAAAAAGTTCTAGAGAGGTTGAGGAAAGGATTGCAGAGACGATCCTGGTTAGGAGTGAAAGTAATAGGGTAATTGTTATGGGGGACTTTAACTTTACTCATGTTGATTGGAATTGCTATAGCTCTAGCTCGTTAGAGGGGTCAGTTTTTGTTCAAAGTGTGCAGGAAGGTTTTTTGACTCAGTATGTAGATAGGCCGACTAGAGGTGAGGCTATATTGGATTTGGTGCTGGGTAATGAGCCAGACCAGGTGCTAGACTTGGAAGTTGGTGTGCATTTTGGGGATAGTGACCACAATTTGATTACGTTCACCTTAGTGATGGAAAGGGATAGGCATGAACCTCGGGTCAGTAGTTTCAGCTGGGGGAAGGGTAATTATGAGGCTATTAGGAGAGAATTAGGAAGAATTGGTTGGACTAGGAGATTACAGGGACTGGGAACATCCGAGATGTGGAGATTTTTCAAGGAGCAGCTATTGTGGGTCTGTGATAAGTATATCCCTGTCAGGCAAGGAGGATTTGGTAGGCCCAGGGAACCATGGTGCACTAAAAAAGTTGATTCGTTCGTTAGGAAGAAAAAGGAGGCTTATGTTCGGATGAGGCTTGAGGGCTCAGGTAGTGCATTAGAAAGTTTTAGATTGGCTCGGAGGGAGTTGAAGAGGGAGTTAAGAAGTGCTAAAAGAGGACATGAGATGACTTTGGCTGATAGGATTAAGGAGAATCCTAAGGCGTTTTACAGGTATGTCAAGAACAGAAGGTTGGTTCGGGCAAGATTAGGGCCAGTTACAGACAGTAGAGGGAAGTTGTGTGTGGAACCGGAGGAGATTGGAGAGGCGTTGAACCAATATTTCTCTTCGGTGTTCACGCAAGGGGACATGAATGTAGCTGAGGAGGACACTGGGGTGCAGGGATGTAAAATAGATAGTATTGCAGTTGATACGGGGGATGTTCTGGTTATTTTAGAGGGTTTGAAAATAGATAAGTCCCCTGGTCCGGATGGGATTTACCCTAGGATTCTTTGGGAGGCAAGAGAGGTGATTGCGAAGCCTCTGGCTCTGATCTTCAGGTCGTCGTTGGTCTCTGGTATAGTACCGGAAGATTGGAGGACAGCAAATGTTGTCCCATTGTTTAAGAAGGGGAGAAGAGACTTCCCTGGGAATTATAGACCGGTGAATCTTACTTCTGTGGTGGGTAAGGTTTTGGAAAGGATTATTAGGGATAGGATTTATAGTTATTTGGAGAGTAATGAATTGATTAGAGACAGTCAGCATGGTTTTGTAGCGGATAGGTCGTGCCTTACTAACCTTATCGAGTTCTTTGAGAAAGTGACCAAAGAGGTGGATAGGGGTAAGGCAGTTGATGTGGTGTATATGGATTTTAGCAAGGCGTTTGATAAGGTTCACCATGGAAGGCTTCTGCAGAAAATGCAGATGTATGGGATTGGGGGTGATCTAGGTAATTGGATCAGGAATTGGCTAGCAGATAGGAGACAGAGGGTGGTGGTTGATGGTAAATATTCGTCATGGAGTTCGGTTACGAGTGGTGTGCCTCAGGGATCTGTTTTGGGGCCACTGCTGTTTGTAATTTTTATTAATGATCTGGATGAGGGTATAGTTGGGTGGATTAGTAAGTTTGCTGATGACACCAAAGTCGGAGGTGTGGTAGATTGTGAGGAAGGGTGTCATAGTTTGCAGGGTGACTTAGAAAAGTTGCAGAGCTGGGCTGCGAGGTGGCGGATGGAGTTTAATGTGGAGAAGTGTGAGGTAATTCATTTCGGTAGGAATAACAGATATGTTGAGTATAGGGCTAACGGGAGGACTTTGAATAGTGTGGAAGAGCAGAGGGATCTAGGTGTATGTGTACATAGATCCCTGAAAGTTGGGAATCAAGTAGATAAGGTTGTTAAGAAGGCATACAGTGTCTTGGCGTTTATTGGTAGGGGGATTGAATTTAGGAGTCGCAGCGTCATGATGCAACTGTACACAACTCTGGTGCGGCCGCACTTGGAGTTTTGTGTGCAGTTCTGGTCCCCACATTACAGGAAGGATGTAGAGGCTTTGGAGAGGGTGCAGAGGAGGTTTACCAGGATGTTGCCTGGTATAGTGGGGAGATCCTATGAGGAGAGACTGAGAGATTTGGGGTTGTTTTCACTGGAAAGAAGGCGGCTAAGAGGGGATCTTATTGAAACATATAAGATGATTAGAGGTTTAGACAGGGTAGATAGTGATAGCCTTTTTCCTAGGATGGAGAAAGCTAGCACGAGGGGGCACGACTTTAAATTAAGGGGGGGTAGTTATAGGACGGATGTCAGGGGTAGGTTCTTTACCCAGAGGGTGGTGAGGGACTGGAATGCCCTGCCAGCTGCAGTTGTAAATGCGCCTAGTTTGGGGGCGTTTAAGAGATCTGTGGATAGGTTTATGGACGAAAAGGGATTAGTTTAGGCTAGTGGGTCATTGTTTTGTAACTGGTCGGCTCAACATCGTGGGCTGAAAGGCCTGTTCTGCGCTGTAGTGTTCTATGTTCTATGTTCTAGTACCAATTTGAGGAAAAAATACTTAATCCTTCCCTCAGGCTGACCACAATTAACGTTGATAAAAATCTGATGAAAGAACATTTGGAATTTCTTACTAGGAACCTCCATTTCTGGCTAAATGTTCAGTGATTGGACAGACAGTAATTACAGAGTCCTCAGCATGTTTTCCCAGTCCGCGGAATAGACAGTGCTACATTCAGAGCATCTCACTTTTTAAGCTTGGCCGAGCTGACTTCCATGTGTATCAGATTTGCTTTATGAGATGTGAATATTCTGTTTAATTTACACCTATTACATCACAAGCTGAATTCTCCTGGTACAGGGAAGTGTATGGGGAAAATTCAGATCAAATCATAGAGCAGCAACTGAAAAATAAAGACTTCTTTGACAATTCATGTTCAACTAAAAACAGCTGGTGTTCTCAAATAGCATCTTATCATTCCTGAGAAGTTGGAAGTGATTGAGATTTCTTCTCCTGGGTCTATCGAAAGGTATCTAATGTTGCAGACTTCTCCACAGCCAATAAAAGGAAAAATCATTTATATATCTCACTTTCACTATCTCACAACACTCTCAAGCACCTGACAATCAGTGGAGTATATTTATTGTGTAGTTACTGTTGTAACTGTTACACATTCCTGTGTTCCTGACCAGACAATCTGTTTTTGTGATATTGATGAAAGGGTCAATATTCATAGAATCATAGAAACCCTACAGTGCAGAAAGAGGCCATTCAGCCCATTGAGTCTGCACCAACCCCAATCCTACCCAGGCCCTACGCCAAATCCCTACATATTTTACCCACTAATCCCTCTAACCTAAGCATCCTAGTACGCTAAGGGGCAACTTTTAGCATGGACAATCAACCTAACTCGCACATCTTTGGACTGTGGGAGGAAACCCACACAGACATGAGGAGAATGTGCAAACTCCACACAGACAGTGACCCGAGCTGGGAATCGAACCCAGGACCCTGGAGCTGTGAAGCAGCAGTGCTAACCACTGTGGTGCCGTGCTGCCCAAACATTAGCCTGGCTATCGGGGATAACTCCCCTGTGCCTCACACAAATAGGTCATGGCATCATGTCTACATTATATCTAGGCATTTGAGGACAGAGATAGCATTAGAAGAATACTGAGAATGTAGGAGAGAACTTAAAAGGGGCATCAGAAAGGCAAAAAGGGTCCACGAAATGGCTTTGGCGGGTAGGATTAAGAAAAATCCTAAGGCATTTTACTCCTATGTTAGAAACAAAAGGATGGTTAGAGGGAACATTGTTCCTCTCAGGGACAGAGGAGGGGAACTATGCTTGGAGCCTAGGGGAATGGGGGAGATCTTGAATGAATACTTTGCGTCGGTATTCACGCAGGAGAGGGGCCTGATGTCTGGTGCTGTGCTTGAGGAGTTTGAGGATCCATTGAGGGAAATAGTCATCACGAGGGAAGAGGTGTTGGGACTTTTAGACAGTATAAAGACGGATAAATCTCCGGGTCCTGATGGCATCTATCCCAGGCTGCTAAGGGAGGAGAGGGATGAAATTGCTGGGCCTCTGACGCAAATCTTTGTCTCTTCTTTGGACACAGGTGAGGTCCCAGAGGATTGGCGGATTGCAAATGTAGTACCGTTGTTTAAGAAAGGTCAGAGGGATAACCCAGGGAACTATAGGCCGGTGAGCTTGACTTCAGTTATAGGCAAGATAATGGAGAGGATCCTCAAGGATAGGATGTATGAGCATCTGGAGTGCTGCAATCTGATCAGGGATACGCAGCATGGCTTCGTTACAGGGAGGTCGTGCCTTACGAATCTATTGGAATTTTTTGAAGAGGTGACAAAAACGGTTGACGAAGGACAAGCCGTTGATGTTGTCTATATGGATTTCAGTAAGGCGTTTGACAAGGTCCCTCACGGTAGGCTGATAGAAAAGGTGAAGGCTCATGGGATACAAGGCCAGGTATGTAGATGGGTGGAGAACTGGCTTGGGAGGAGGAGACAGCGGGTAGTAGTGGAAGGCTCCTTTTCCAATTGGAGGTCTGTCACCAGTGGGGTGCCGCAGGGCTCGGTACTAGGACCTCTACTATTTGTAGTATATATTAATGACTTGGAAGAGGGGGTAGGTGGTGTGATCAGCAAATTTGCTGATGACACTAAGATGGTTGGATTGGCGGGTACTGAGGAGCAGTGCCTGGCAATGCAACAGGACATAGACAGGCTGGTAGATTGGGCAGATAGATGGCAAATGGAATTTAATCCGGAGAAATGCGAGGTGATGCACTTTGGCCGGAATAATGTGGAGGGGAGTTATACGATAAAAGGTAGAAGTATCCGGTGTATAGATACGCAGAGAGACCTGGGGGTGCAGGTAAACAAGTCCCTGAAAGTGTCGGTGCAGGTGCAGAATGTGATGAGGAAAGCGTATGGCATGTTAGCCTTCATAGGAAGGGGTATAGAATATAAGAGTAGGAGTCTGATGTTGCAGTTGTATAGAACGTTGGTTAGGCCTCACCTGGAGTACTGCGTCCAGTTCTGGTCGCCGTACTACCGGAAGGATGTCGAGATCCTGGAGAGAGTGCAGAGGAGATTTACCAGGATGTTGCCTGGTATGGAAGGGCTGTCTTACGAGGAAAGATTGAACGAACTTGGGCTGTTTTCCCTTGAGAGACGTCGGCTGAGGGGGGATCTAATAGAGGTTTATAAGATTATGAAAGGGATAGATAGAGTAAATGGTGGTAAGCTTTTTCCGCTATTAGAAATGGATAGAGGGGTCACGGGCTTAGGGTGAGGGGGGCTAGGTATAAGACAAATATTAGAGGGCAGTTTTTCACGCAAAGGGTAGTGGGGATGTGGAATGCACTGCCGAGTAAGGTGGTGGAAGCAGGCACACTAGGGTTGTTCAAGAGTCACTTGGACAGCCACATGAGCGGTCTACATATAGGGGGATATAGCAGGCCTTACTAAGCATTGTAGGCTTGGGGTTCAGTTTTAGCCTCAGGGATATAGAGTCTTTTTAATAATGAATTTTTATCCACAGGCATTTAAGTCCAGCAAGGGGCATGCGGGCGGCAGGTTGTGGTGGGCTGCTCTTGGATGTTGCTTCGGGAGTTGCCTACTGCTTCATGTCGTTAGTGTGCTTAAACTGGACCATCTCGAGGGCAACATGACAGCTCAGAGACTATCTCTGTTGCTATGCGGACACATGGATTTGGGCCTGTGTCCGTGGGAGTTTGCGCGTTCTCCCCGTGTCTGCGTGGGTTTCCTCCGGGTGCTCCAGTTTCCTCCCACATCCCAAAGATGTGCTTTTAGGCTGATTGATTGGGTAACAAATTGTCCCTATATTGGACCTCCCTGATCCTCACACATTAGGCATAGACTAAAATCATGAATAGGTCACTGAGACAATGGGACGGCGGCGCGGGCTCGTTGGGCCGAAGGGCCTGTTTCCCATGCTGTGTTGTTCTTTGTTCTATCTTCAACTAAATCCCGTCCACAGCACGATTCAGACTCACAATTTTTTTTCATGCTGAGTGTGTACAGGGGCTCCTGAGAACAGGGTTTCCAAGTCAGATCTGAATTACACCCAGATTCAGCACTTAGAATCAAAATGGTAAAATGGCCCACTATAAACAACAGTAAGGGACCATTCTGCCCATCACCCCTCAGTGAAGGAGCTAGCCAATGTGTCACATGTCGGCATGGACAAGTTGTGGCAAAGGGTCTGTTTCCATGTTGTAAACCTCTATGATGTTATGACTGTGACTCTATCTCACTCCCAGCAAGTTCCCTGCTGGAGTGGAGAGAAACTACACAACAAACAGAAATCTCTTCAATCTCAGTTGGATGCAGAGCAGAGCCAAGGTTACTCCAGCCTCTCAAACTGAGCAACAGACTGGAGATGAGCTGTGTCTCTAAACCATCGTTAACACCTCAACCCAACCCTAACCATCACTCCCACCCCACCCTCATCCCCATCCTCACCCTAACCCACCGTGACAGGGTGCGCGACATGTGAGGTAAATAAATGAATCACAGTGCATCCTGCGGCTCAAAAAAATAACCCAGCAATTGCCCCACAGGCTGATTTTCCTCGGGTGAAGGTTTGGGTTTGGTTCCAGGATGAGTCTGATTACTTACACACATCCTAAACTTACAACTGTGTGCTGAAAAATCTAACCTAATATGTTGGACAGCACGGTGGCACAGTGGGTTAGCACTGCTGCCTCACAGCACCAGGGACCGGGGTTTGATTCTCGGCTTGGGTCACTGTCTGTGTGGAGTCTGCACATTCTCCCTGTGTCTGCATGGGTTTCCTCCGGGAGCTCTGATTTCCACTCACAGTCTGAAAAATGTGCTGGTTAGGGTGCATTGGCCATGCTAGATTCTCCCTCGGTGTATCCGAACAGGTGCCAGAGTGTGGGAACTAGGGGATTTTCACAGTAACTTCATTGCAGTGTTAATGTCAGCCTACTTGTGACATAATAAATAAACTTTCTCACTGGGAGGAATAGAACATTTGTAAAAGCAACAGGTTCAGGGGTTGAGTGAAAATGCAATTTACTTCTAAATTTTTGAATGAATCTTATACATTTCTTTGAATTGATTGTTGGAATGTGGATGTGTTGACAAGAACATATTTATTGTACACCCCTTGCTGCTATTGAGGAGGTGTTTGTGAGTTGCCTTCTCCAATGACTGAAGGTCCACGGGATTTGTAGATCAGCAGCTGCAGAATTCGAACTCAGCGATGATGTCTACCCGGGTTAGGGTAGTCTGTCATCCGCTGGTTAAATTGGAGGTGATGCTGTGAAGCTGCCCCCACCCCTCCACCCTCACCCCACCCCTCCACCCTCACCCCACCCCTCCACCCTCACCCCACCCCTTGGCCTTCCTGCTCTCACGAGGTTGTGTGTTTGGAAGGAGCTGTTGAAGTAACCTTGGTAAGTTGAAGAGGCATTTTTAGTTTCAAATCATCCAACAAGAATTTGTGATCATCTATTATCAAAAAATCTCGCAAGAGTTAAAAAGCAAAACCCATGCTGTTTCCTGTGATATCTAAGGAACTGCATCCCCTTTGAAAATGTTACTTGCTGCTCCGCAGGTATAATTACTGCTCTTATCTTTGGACACATTGTAAGCTGTGGATTTGGTAGAATTTCTGCTCCATGTGGCAATCTTACTAAAAACTGATCAAACCCAAGCTGGAAGGTTTGACGTGTTTGGCAGAACCAATGCTTTCTGAGTTGAAATGAAAGAGTTTGTTTCGAGGCAGAGACAATGGACGTGCCAATCATTTCTCCCAATTTGGATTGTAATTCACGTGTGCCTGCGTCCGATGGAATGAGGTGGATAAGGTACTAAAGTCAGTAATGTTGGAGAAAAGAAGAAAGCTGTCAACATTTTTCACCTTGAACTTATCAGGATTGAGTCACAAGAATATCAATTCTAAAAGGAAACCACAATTTACACCATCAGAAAAGAGTTCTCCTTGGTTGTCATTTAACACCGGCTGTTCATGCAGAATGAATAGTTGGTCCAAAATGATTTAGTAGCCTGTGCCTTTTTATTCAGCAGCACCCAAGTGCTATGCTATCAAGCAACATTGAACTCAATGAACCTTCTCGTTTTCACGCTTGTGATATAGTCACAAATAATTTCTATTCTGCCTCGCTCTTCATGTAAGCACAGGTGTGCTAAACTAGAAAGAGTACAGAAAAAAATTTACTAGGATGCTACCAGGACTTGTTGGATTGAGTTATGAGGAGAGGCTGAATAGACTGGGACTTCTTTCTCTGGAGCGTAGGAGGCTGAGGGGTGACCTTATAGAGGTCTATAAAATAATGAGGGGCACAGATCAGCTAGATAGTCAATATCTTTTTGCAAAGGTAGAGGGGTCTAAAACTAGAGGGCAGAGGTTTAAGGTGAGAGGGGAGAGATACAAAAGTGTCCAGAGGGGCAATTTTTTCACCCAGAGGGTGGTGAGTGTCTGGAACAAACTGCCAGAGGTAGTAGTAGAGGCGGGTACAATTTTGTCTTTGAAAAAGCATTTAGACAGTTACATGGATTAAATGGGTATAGAGGGATATGGGCCAAATGCGGGCAATTGGCATTAGCTTAGGGGTTTAAAAAAGAAAGAGCAGCAAGGACAATCTGGGCTGAAGGGCCAGTTTCTATATTGTAAACCTCTATAACTCTAGGTCTCCTTTATACATACCAGGGCCTTCATGTAGCCAGGCAATCTTCCCTTTTCAACGGTGTAAAGTTGGAATAATGCACTGCAGGATGCTGGATAACCATTTTTTGCCTCTGAGGGAAAGGTAGCAACACAGAAGGAGAGGACTCCCAGAGTCACTGTGGAGTCATTGCATTGACAGACAGGAAATAGACCATGTGTCCACTGGGGACGTCATCAAGACTAATCCTGCAAAAGGATGGGGAGTGGCTGGTGAAGGTCATCAAATCCAGAGTGTGGACAAGGCAGCAGCGCCAAGAGACATTGAACGACCTCAGTCAGTGAGTCAAAGTTTGTGAATCCATCCACACACATCACATTAACGTTTATTTCAGCAGGACCATAACTTCCTGCTGGGTAGGTGGGAGTGGCCATTAAATCCTGGCCATATCTTCCATCACATGACCACAGTATTTATTTATCCGTTGTCCTAGCGAATGGTTGCTGTCAGCCTGGCTTTGATACACAATTGTTTTTGCGTTTCACTCACTCACATATCATAGAACATAGAACATAGAACATAGAACATAGAACATTACAGCGCAGAACAGGCCCTTCGGCCCACGATGTTGCGCCGACCAGTTACAAAACAATGACCCACTAGCCTAAACCAATCCCTTTTCATCCATAAACCTATCCACAGATCTTTTAAACGCCCCCAAACTAGGTGCATTTACAACTGCAGCTGGCAGGGCATTCCAGTCCCTCACCACCCTCTGGGTAAAGAACCTACCCCTGACATCTGTCCTATAACTACCCCCCCTTAATTTAAAATCATGCCCCCTCGTGTTAGCTTTCTCCATCCTAGGAAAAAGGCTATCACTATCTACCCTGTCTAAACCTCTAATCATCTTATATGTTTCAATGAGATCCCCTCTTAGCCGCCTTCTTTCCAGCGAAAACAACCCCAAACCTCTCAATCTCTCCTCATAGGATCTCCCCTCCATACCAGGCAACATCCTGGTAAACCTCCTCTGCACCCTCTCCAAAGCCTCTACATCCTTCTTGTAATGTGGGGACCAGAACTGCACACAAAACTCCAAGTGCGGCCGCACCAGAGATGTGTACAGTTGCATCATGACGCTGCGACTCCTAAATTCAATCCCCCTACCAATAAACGCCAAGACACCGTATGCCTTCTTAACAACTTTATCTACTTGATTCCCAACTTTCAGGGATCTACGTACACATACACCTAGATCCCTCTGCTCCTCCACACTATTCAAAGTCCTCCCGTTAGCCCTATACTCAACACATCTGTTATTCCTACCGAAATGAATTACCTCACACTTCTCCACATTAAACTCCATTCGCCACCTCTCAGCCCAGCTCTGCAACCTTTCTAAGTCATCCTGCAAACTATGACACCCTTCCTCACAATCTACCACACCTCCGACTTTGGTGTCATCAGCAAACTTACTAATCCACCCAACTATTCTCCGATCTTGCCCTGCAGCTGGGATTCTCCAGTCCTGCTGCAGTGCATGGAGTTTTGGCTGAGTGTCAAATCGTCCATTCTCATTGGCACTGGAAGTGGGAAGGGATGAAACTGGAGAATCCCAGCTCATTGACTGGGATGGGAATTCCATATCCCAGTCAATGAGCTGGGATTCTCCAGTTTCATCCCTTCCCACTTCCAGTGCCAATGAGAATGGACGATTTGACACTCAGCCAAAACTCCATGCACTGCAGCAGGACTGGAGAATCCCAGCTGCAGGGCAAGATCGGAGAATCCCAGCTGCAGGGCAAGATCGGAGAATCCCAGCTGCAGGGCAAGATCGGAGAATCCCAGCTGCAGGGCCGAGATCGGAGAATCCCAGCTGCAGGGCAAGATCAGAGAATCCCAGCTGTGGGGCAAGATCGGAGAATCCCAGCTGCAGGGCGAGATCGGAGAATCCCAGCTGCGGGGTGAGATCGGAGAATCCCAGCTGCAGGGCAAGGTCGGAGAATCCCAGCTGTGGGGTGAGATCGGAGAATCCCAGCTGTGGGGTGAGATCGGAGAATCCCAGCTGTGGGGCGAGATCGGAAAATCCCAGCTGCAGGGCAAGATCGGAAAATCCCAGCTGTGGGGTGAGATCGGAGAATCCCAGCTGCAGGGCCGAGATCGGAGAATCCCAGCTGCAGGGCAAGATCAGAGAATCCCAGCTGTGGGGCAAGATCGGAGAATCCCAGCTGCAGGGGTGAGATCGGAGAATCCCAGCTGCAGGGCCGAGATCGGAGAATCCCAGCTGCGGACCGAGATCGGAGAATCCCAGCTGCAGGGCGAGATCGGAGAATCCCAGCTGCAGGGCGAGATCGGAGAATCCCAGCTGCAGGGCGAGATCGGAGAATCCCAGCTGCAGGGCGAGATCGGAGAATCCCAGCTGCAGGGCGAGATCAGAGAATCCCAGCTGTGGGGCAAGATCGGAGAATCCCAGCTGCAGGGCCGAGATCGGAGAATCCCAGCTGCGGACCGAGATCGGAGAATCCCAGCTGCAGGGCGAGATCGGAGAATCCCAGCTGCAGGGCGAGATCGGAGAATCCCAGCTGCAGGGCGAGATCGGAGAATCCCAGCTGCGGGCCGAGATCGGAGAATCCCAGCTGCAGGGCGAGATCGGAGAATCCCAGCTGCAGGGCGAGATCGGAGAATCCCAGCTGCGGGGCCGAGATCGGAGAATCCCAGCTGCAGGGCAAGATCGGAGAATCCCAGCTGTGGGCCGAGATCGGAGAATCCCAGCTGCAGGGCCGAGATCGGAGAATCCCAGCTGCAGGGCGAGATCGGAGAATCCCAGCTGCAGGCCGAGATCGGAGAATCCCAGCTGTGGGGCGAGATCGGAAAATCCCAGCTGCAGGGCCGAGATCGGAGAATCCCAGCTGCAGGGCGAGATCGGAGAATCCCAGCTGCGGGCCGAGATCGGAGAATCCCAGCTGCAGGGCCGAGATCGGAGAATCCCAGCTGCAGGGCGAGATCGGAGAATCCCAGCTGCAGGGCGAGATCGGAGAATCCCAGCTGTGGGCCGAGATCGGAGAATCCCAGCTGCAGGGCAAGATCGGAGAATCCCAGCTGTGGGGCGAGATCGGAGAATCCCAGCTGCAGGGCCGAGATCGGAGAATCCCAGCTGCAGGGCCGAGATCGGAGAATCCCAGCTGTGGGGCGAGATCGGAGAATCCCAGCTGTGGGGCGAGATCGGAGAATCCCAGCTGTGGGGCGAGATCGGAAAATCCCAGCTGTGGGGCGAGATCGGAGAATCCCAGCTGTGGGGCGAGATCGGAGAATCCCAGCTGTGGGCCGAGATCGGAGAATCCCAGCTGCAGGGCCGAGATCGGAGAATCCCAGCTGCAGGGCCGAGATCGGAGAATCCCAGCTGCGGGCCGAGATCGGAGAATCCCAGCTGCGGGGCGAGATCTGAGAATCCCAGCTGCGGGGCGAGATCGGAGAATCCCAGCTGCGGGGCGAGATCGGAGAATCCCAGCTGCGGGGCGAGATCGGAGAATCCCAGCTGCGGGGCGAGATCGGAGAATCCCAGCTGCGGGGCGAGATCGGAGAATCCCAGCTGCGGGCCGAGATCGGAGAATCCCAGCTGCGGGCCGAGATCGGAGAATCCCAGCTGCGGGCCGAGATCGGAGAATCCCAGCTGCGGGCCGAGATCGGAGAATCCCAGCTGCGGGCCGAGATCGGAGAATCCCAGCTGCGGGCCGAGATCGGAGAATCCCAGCTGTGGGGCGAGATCGGAGAATCCCAGCTGCAGGGCCGAGATCGGAGAATCCCAGCTGTGGGGCGAGATCGGAGAATCCCAGCTGTGGGGCGAGATCGGAGAATCCCAGCTGTGGGGCGAGATCGGAGAATCCCAGCTGTGGGGCGAGATCGGAGAATCCCAGCTGCAGGGCAAGATCGGAGAATCCCAGCTGTGGGCGAGATTGGAGAATCCCAGCTGTGGGGCGAGATTGGAGAATCCCAGCTGCAGGGCGAGATTGGAGAATCCCAGCTGCAGGGCGAGATCGGAGAATCCCAGCTGTGGGGCGAGATCGGAGAATCCCAGCTGCAGGGCCGAGATTGGAGAATCCCAGCTGTGGGGCGAGATTGGAGAATCCCAGCTGTGGGGCGAGATCGGAGAATCCCAGCTGCAGGGCGAGATTGGAGAATCCCAGCTGCAGGGCGAGATCGGAGAATCCCAGCTGTGGGGCGAGATCGGAGAATCCCAGCTGCAGGGCCGAGATTGGAGAATCCCAGCTGTGGGGCGAGATTGGAGAATCCCAGCTGTGGGGCGAGATCGGAGAATCCCAGCTGCGGGCCGAGATCGGAGAATCCCAGCTGCAGGGCCGAGATCGGAGAATCCCAGCTGCAGGGCGAGATCGGAGAATCCCAGCTGCAGGGCGAGATCGGAGAATCCCAGCTGTGGGCCGAGATCGGAGAATCCCAGCTGCAGGGCAAGATCGGAGAATCCCAGCTGTGGGGCGAGATCGGAGAATCCCAGCTGCAGGGCCGAGATCGGAGAATCCCAGCTGTGGGGCGAGATCGGAGAATCCCAGCTGTGGGGCGAGATCGGAGAATCCCAGCTGTGGGGCGAGATCGGAAAATCCCAGCTGTGGGGCGAGATCGGAGAATCCCAGCTGTGGGGCGAGATCGGAGAATCCCAGCTGTGGGCCGAGATCGGAGAATCCCAGCTGCAGGGCCGAGATCGGAGAATCCCAGCTGCAGGGCCGAGATCGGAGAATCCCAGCTGCGGGCCGAGATCGGAGAATCCCAGCTGCGGGGCGAGATCGGAGAATCCCAGCTGCGGGGCGAGATCGGAGAATCCCAGCTGCGGGGCGAGATCGGAGAATCCCAGCTGCGGGGCGAGATCGGAGAATCCCAGCTGCGGGGCGAGATCGGAGAATCCCAGCTGCGGGGCGAGATCGGAGAATCCCAGCTGCGGGGCGAGATCGGAGAATCCCAGCTGCGGGCCGAGATCGGAGAATCCCAGCTGCGGGCCGAGATCGGAGAATCCCAGCTGCGGGCCGAGATCGGAGAATCCCAGCTGCGGGCCGAGATCGGAGAATCCCAGCTGCGGGCCGAGATCGGAGAATCCCAGCTGCGGGCCGAGATCGGAGAATCCCAGCTGTGGGGCGAGATCGGAGAATCCCAGCTGCAGGGCCGAGATCGGAGAATCCCAGCTGTGGGGCGAGATCGGAGAATCCCAGCTGTGGGGCGAGATCGGAGAATCCCAGCTGTGGGGCGAGATCGGAGAATCCCAGCTGTGGGGCGAGATCGGAGAATCCCAGCTGCAGGGCAAGATCGGAGAATCCCAGCTGTGGGCGAGATTGGAGAATCCCAGCTGTGGGGCGAGATTGGAGAATCCCAGCTGCAGGGCGAGATTGGAGAATCCCAGCTGTGGGGCGAGATTGGAGAATCCCAGCTGTGGGGCGAGATCGGAGAATCCCAGCTGCGGGGCGAGATCGGAGAATCCCAGCTGCGGGGCGAGATCGGAGAATCCCAGCTGCGGGGCGAGATCGGAGAATCCCAGCTGCGGGCCGAGATCGGAGAATCCCAGCTGCGGGCCGAGATCGGAGAATCCCAGCTGCGGGCCGAGATCGGAGAATCCCAGCTGCGGGCCGAGATCGGAGAATCCCAGCTGCGGGCCGAGATCGGAGAATCCCAGCTGCGGGCCGAGATCGGAGAATCCCAGCTGTGGGGCGAGATCGGAGAATCCCAGCTGCAGGGCCGAGATCGGAGAATCCCAGCTGTGGGGCGAGATCGGAGAATCCCAGCTGTGGGGCGAGATCGGAGAATCCCAGCTGTGGGGCGAGATCGGAGAATCCCAGCTGTGGGGCGAGATCGGAGAATCCCAGCTGCAGGGCAAGATCGGAGAATCCCAGCTGTGGGCGAGATTGGAGAATCCCAGCTGTGGGGCGAGATTGGAGAATCCCAGCTGCAGGGCGAGATTGGAGAATCCCAGCTGCAGGGCGAGATCGGAGAATCCCAGCTGTGGGGCGAGATCGGAGAATCCCAGCTGCAGGGCCGAGATTGGAGAATCCCAGCTGTGGGGCGAGATTGGAGAATCCCAGCTGTGGGGCGAGATCGGAGAATCCCAGCTGCAGGGCGAGATTGGAGAATCCCAGCTGCAGGGCGAGATCGGAGAATCCCAGCTGTGGGGCGAGATCGGAGAATCCCAGCTGCAGGGCCGAGATTGGAGAATCCCAGCTGTGGGGCGAGATTGGAGAATCCCAGCTGTGGGGCGAGATCGGAGAATCCCAGCTGCGGGCCGAGATCGGAGAATCCCAGCTGCGGGCCGAGATCGGAGAATCCCAGCTGTGGGGCGAGATCGGAGAATCCCAGCTGTGGGGCGAGATCGGAGAATCCCAGCTGTGGGGCCGAGATCGGAGAATCCCAGCTGTGGGGCGAGATCGGAGAATCCCAGCTGTGGGGCCGAGATCGGAGAATCCCAGCTGCGGGCCGAGATCGGAGAATCCCAGCTGCAGGGCGAGATCGGAGAATCCCAGCTGTGGGCCGAGATCGGAAAATCCCAGTCGCAGATGAATCAGAGAATCCCAGCCATGGATGAGGTCAGAGAATCCCAGCTGTGGGTGAGACCGGAGAGGCCTATCCGCACGCAACATCGGAGAATCCCAGAAAATAACTCTAAATCATGACAATAACAGAAAATGCTGGAAAATCTCAGCAGGCCTTGACTCAAATTATTAGTTGGTTTTGATTTGATTTGTTTTATTTTTGTCACATGTATCAGTGCACAGTGGGAAGTATTGTTTGTTGTGGACTATCCGGACAAAGCATACTGTTCATAGAGAAGGACACAAGAGAGTGCAGAACGTAGCATTACAGTCATAGCGAGGGTGTAGAGAAAGATTAACTTCATGTGAGGTAAGTCCATTCAAAAGTCTGAAGCAGCAGGGTATCCTCTCTCTACAGATGCTGTCGGACCAGCTGAGATTTTCCAGCATTTTCTCTTTTTGTTTCAGATTGCAGCACTCGCACTAATTCACATTTTGCCTCAAACTTCTGAACTTGTTTAGACTATTTGTAAATGGGCAGCCGTTCATCCAACAGGAAATATCTGCTGCATCTCAATGAAATATCACAAAAGGTCATTTGCATTGAAAGGTCTTGTTCAGATTTGCAGCATTCTGTGGGTTCATGTTTATTGGCAGAAAATGAAAAGAAGGCCTCTCAGCCCCACTTTATTTCAAACGCACAGAGCTCACCCTCCATTTGAAGCTGAAATGCCCAATTCAGATAAATTATATTATTGTGTGAGAATAACACACGATACAAAAATATTCTTTATTCCCATAGCAAACAAATAAATTCACACCTCCCCTCCATTCGCGAGGTTTTTCATCTGTCATCTACACTATATATACATATATATATATCCCTCTCCAGTCTCTTGGCATCTATTCATTGCTTACTTTTTGACCTAATTTTGCATTGTTAGCAAGCTTGTCCCAAGGGAAAATTGTAAAGCAAAATTTGACAATTAGTAATCCAAAACTGACATTATCTGTATGCAGTGAATGTTATTTATTAATCTGTCATATGATTTACAAGTAATTATTTTGCAAATGTATCTTTCATCAAAGGAAACTGCACTGTTCTCCTCAAAAGGTGATGATCTTTGAGACTAAAAGTAGCAACCCAATTTATTTAAATAACTTTTAATGAAATGGAATGACAGAAATCCAGGGAAAAATGACAGTTCAATAATGGGTTTACACACAGATTTAATCTGCCTTGAAAATAATGAAGTGTTTACACTACTAGAGTTCTTTCCTTATTTTGTAATTGGGTTATACCAGGATGTTGCCTGGTATGGAGGGTATTAGCTATGAGGAGAGGTTAACAAATTTGGTTTGTTCTCACTGGCACAGCGGAGGTTGAGGGGTAGGTAACCTGATCAAAGTCTGCAAGATTATGAGTGGTATGGACAGAGTGGATAGTCAGATGCCCTCTCCTGGGATAAAAAAGTCAAATCCAAGGGGACGTTGGTTTAAGCTGCTTGGGGAAAAGTTTAGGGGAGATGTGGAAAGGCAAGTTTTTTACACAGAGGGTGATGAATGTCTGGAACACGCTGCCTGGGAAGGTGGTGGGAGCAGGTACAGTAGCGACATTTAAGGGGCAACTAGATGAATCCATGAATAGGATGGGAATGAAGGACACGGACCCCTTAAGTGCATACGGTTTTAGTTTAGGCAGGCATTGTGATTGGTACAGAGTTGGAGGGCTGAAAGGTCAGTTCCTGTGCTGTACTGTTCTTGGCTCTCTGTTCTTTGTTTTTTTAAAGATTACAGCATCAGATTCTGCCCTTTCACTGTGACAGTGATCAAAAGCAAATGATTAAAATAAGAGGGTTGCAGAATAGGAAATAAAAGCAATGGCAGCTACATTGTTCCACACAATGGTTGCTATCTCAGTTCAAAATCGGGAAATAAATGTTCATTAAAAATCACCTTATCTCAACCCTGTATGTCCCGTAGCAATCCACAGACAATTAAATATTTACAAGTGTACTCACTGTGTAGGGTAAAGGGTTAAAATCTGTTTGCCGTGGATGTTGTACTGAGAAAGTCCCACAAGTTTTCTGCAAAATAAGATTAAAAATCAACATGTGCTGGAAAGAGGCTGAAAATCCTGGGAAAGGTGAGGGAGACGGGGAGAGGTTCAAATCAAAAACAGGAGAGAGGATGGGGAGATATGAAAAACAATACTCTCAGTAACAGAAGGAGACAGATAAGAAACAGGAACCAATAAAGAAAAGGAGAAAAGGGCTCCAATATTATTATATTTGATATGCAAATAATGATAAGGCTTTCATTGTAAACTTTGTAAACTAATGAAAATCCTATTAAATGGTGATTTGGCAGGTGTGTGTAGGAGGTTTCAGACTTGAAGGCTTTTCACAGAATCACAGGAATTGTATAATGCAGAAGGACCATTAAGCCTGCCCAACAACCAATCCACACAGGGGTAAGCCCCATAACCCCACATATTTACCCCATAACCCCACATATTTACTCGATTGCTCCCCTGACACTAAGGGGCAATTTAGCATGGCCAATCAACCTAACCTGCACATCTTTGGACTGTGGGAGGAAACTGAAGCATGCAGAGGAAACCCACGTAGACATGGGGAGAACATGCAAACTCCATGCTCTCCTTTGTGAGAGGGCAGTTCAGTTAGAGGAAATAGAAAATGCACTCCAAACATGTCACAGTATAAAGATATGTCATGATGGAGAAAGGTTGGTAATCCCTGATTTTGGGAATTATAGCCATTACTTTGCAGACAGTAAGATGCTTTTTCTAACAAGATCAATGATTCACCAACCTGTTTGACTGAGGTTTGGAGGAGAGATACATTATGGGTAGACCTCCTATCTTACTCTTGGGTTAAAAACCATTTTAATCTCATTCATGTTTATAAGAACATAAGAAATAGGAGCAGGAGTAGGCCATCTGATCCAGAGGGGGGGGTGGGATCCTGAGTAGCAGGGATGAAAGTGAGGGGGGCATAGATGGGGACTGCAATGCACGGCCATCGTGGGGGTGGAATGGGGCAGGGTTTGAAATGCGTATACTTTAATGCGAGGAGTATTCGCAATAAAGTGGATGAACTTGCAGCGTGGATCAGTACCTGGGACTTTGATGTTGGGGCCATTTCAGAGACATGGATAGAGCAGGTCAGGAATGGTTGTTGCAGGTTCCAGGGTTCAAATGCTTCAGTGGGAGTAGAGAAGGAGGTAGAAGGGGGGGAGGGGTAGCATTATTAGTCAAGGGTTTTATCACAGTGTCAGAGAGGAAGTTTGATGAGGACTTGTCTGTTGAGGTAGTATGGGCGGAGATTAGAAATAGGAGAGGAGAGGTCACCCTGTTGGGAGTCTTTTATAGACCTCCTAAAAATTCTAGAGAGGTTGAGGAAAGGATTGCAGAGACGATCCTGGATAGGAGTGAAAGTAATAGGGTAATTGTTATGGGGGACTTTAACTTTACTAATATTGATTGGAATAGCTATAGCTCTAGCTCGTTAGAGGGGTCAGTTTTTGCACAAAGCGTGCAGGAAGGTTTTTTGACTCAGTATGTAGATAGGCCAACTAGAGGTGAGGCTATATTGGATTTGGAGCTTGGAAATGAGCCAGACCAGGTGCTAGACTTGGAAGTTGGTGTGCATTTTGGTAATAGTGACCACAATTCGGTTACATCCACCTTAGTGATGGAAAGGGATAGGCATGAACCTCAGGTCAGTAGTTTTATCTGGGGGAAGGGTAATTATGAGGCTATAAGGAGAGAATTAGGAAGCATAGGTTGGACTAGGAGACTACAGGGTCTGGGAACATCCGAAATGTGGAGTTTTTTCAAGGAGCAGCTACTGCGAGTCGTTGATATGTATGTCCCTGTCAGGCAAGAAGGAAATGGTCAAGCTAGGGAACCGTGGTGCACTAAAAAAGTTGATTCGCTGGTTAAAAGGAAAAAGGAGGCTTATGTCCGGATGAGTCTTGAGGGCTCAGGTAGTGCACTAGAAAGCTTTAGATTGGCTAGGAGGGAGTTGAAGAGTGAGTTAAGAAGGGCTAAAAGAGGACATGAGAAGACTTTGGCTGATAGGATTAAGGAGAATCCTAAGGCGTTCTATAGGTATGTTAAGAACAGAAGATTGGTTAGGGCAAGATTAGGGCCAGTTAGAGACAGCAGTGGGAAGTTATGTGTGGAACCGAAAGAGATTGGAGAAGCATTGAACCAATATTTCTCTTCGGTGTTCACGCAGGGGGACATGGATATAGCTGTGGAGAACACTGGGTTACAGGGTTGTAAACTGGACAGTATTGCAGTTGATAAGGAGGATGTGCTAGATATTCTTGAGGGTTTGAAAATAGATAAGTCCCCTGGGCCGGACGGGATTTACCCCAGGATTCTCTGGGAGGCAAGAGAAGTGATTGCAGAGCCTCTGGCTCTGATCTTCAGGTCGTCGTTGGCCTCTGGTATAGTACCGGAAGATTGGAGGTTAGCGAATGTTGTCCCATTGCTTAAGAAGGGGAACAGAGACTTCCCCGGGAATTATAGACCGGTGAGTCTCACTTCTGTTGTGGGCAAGGTTTTAGAAAAAATTAGTAGAACATAGAACATAGAACATTACAGCGCAGAACAGGCCCTTCGGCCCACGATGTTGCGCCGACCAGTTACAAAAACAATGACCCACTAGCCTATACCACTCCCTTTTCGTCCATAAACCTATCCACAGATCTCTTAAACGCCCCCAAACTAGGCGCATTTACAACTGCAACAGGCAGGGCATTCCAATCCCTCACCACCCTCTGGGTAAAGAACCTACCCCTGACATCCGTCCTATAACTACCCCCCCTTAATTTAAAGCCATGCCCCCTCGTGCTAGATTTCTCCATCCGAGGAAAAAGGCTATCACTGTCCACCCTATCTAAACCTCTAATCATCTTATATGTTTCAATAAGATCCCCTCTTAGCCGCCTTCTTTCCAACGAAAACAACCCCAAATCCCTCAGTCTCTCCTCATAGGACCTCCCCACCATACCAGGCAACATCCTGGTAAACCTCCTCTGCACCCTCTCCAAAGCCTCCACATCCTTCCTGTAATATGGGAAGGATATTACAGGATATCCTTCTGTAATATCCTGAACTGCACACAAAACTCCAAGTGCGGCCGTACCAGAGATGTGTACAGTTGCATCATGACGCTGCAACTCCTAAATTCAATCCCCCTACCAATAAACGCCAAGACACCCTATGCCTTCTTAACAACCTTATCTACTTGATTCCCAACTTTCAGGGATCTATGTACACATACACCTAGATCCCTCTGTTCATCCACACTATTCAAAGTCCTCCCGTTAGCCCTATACTCGACACATCTGTTATTCCTACCAAAGTGAATTACCTCACACTTCTCCGGCCACCTCTCGGTCCAGCTCTGCAACCTATCTAAGTAGGGATCTAGTAGGACCTATCTAGTAGGAAAAGGATTTATAGTTATTTAGAGAGTAATGAATTGATTAGAAATAGTCAGCATGGTTTTGTGGAGGGTAGGTCATGCCTTACTAACCTTATTGAGTTTTTTGAGAAAGTGACCAAAGAGGTGGATAGGGGTAAGGCAGTTGATGTGGTGTATATGGATTTTAGTAAGGCGTTTGATAAGGTTCACCATGGAAGGCTTCTGCAGAAAATGCAGATGTATGGGATTGGGAGTGATTTAGGTAATTGGATCAGGAATTGGCTAGCAGATAGGAGACAGAGGGTGGTGGTTGATGGTAAGTATTCGTCATGGAGTTCAGTTACGAGTGGTGTGGCTCAGGGATCTGTTTTGGGGCCACTGCTGTTTGTAATTTTTATTAATGCTCTGGATGAGGGTATGGTTGGGTGGATTAGTAAATTTGCTGATGACACCAAAGTCGGAGGTGTGGTAGATAGTGAGGAAGGGTGTCATAGTTTGCAGAGAGACTTGGACAAGTTGCAGAGCTGGGCCGAGAGGTGGCGGATGGAGTTTAATGCGGAGAAGTGTGAAGTAATTCACTTTGGCAGGAATAACAGATGTGTCGAGTATAGGGCTAACGGTAGGACTCTGAATAGTGTTGATGAACAGAGGGATCTAGGTGTATGTGTACATAGATCCCTGAAAGTTGGGAATCAAGTAGATAGGGTTGTTCGGAAGGCATACGGTGTCTTGGCGTTTATTGGTAGGGAGATTGAATTTAGGAGCCGCAGCGTCATGTTGCAACTGTACACAACTCTGGTGCGGCCGCACTTGGAGTTTTGTGTGCAGTTCTGGTCCCCACATTATAGGAAGGATGAGGAGGCTTTGGAGAGGGTGCAGAGGAGGTTTACCAGAATGTTGCCTGGTATGGAGGGGAGATCCTATGAGGAGAGATTGAGAGATTTGGGGTTGTTTTCGCTGGAAAGAAGGCAGCTAAGAGGGGACCTTATTGAATCATATAAGATGATTAGAGATTTAGATAGGGTGGACAGTGATAGCCTTTTTCCTCGGATGGAGAAAGCTAACACGAGGGGGCATGGTTTTAAATTAAGAGGTGGTAGATATAGGACGGATGTCAGAGGTAGGTTCTTTACCCAGAGGGTGGTGAGGGATTGGAATGCCCTGCCTGCTGCAGTTATAAATGTGCCTAGTTTGGGGGCGTTTTAGAGAGCCCTGGATAGATTTATGGATGGAAAGAGATTGGTTTAGGTTAGAGGGTCATTGCTTTTTAATTGGTCGGCGCAACATCGTGGGCCAAAGGGCCTGTTCTGCGCTGTAATGTTCTATGTTCTATGTTCTATCTAGCCCTTCGAGCCTGCTCCGCCATTCAATAAGATATTGGCTGATCTGAAGTGGATCAGTTCCACCCTCCCGATTTCTCCCCATCACCCTTAATTCCCTTGCCTACCAAAAACCTATCTACCCGTGACTTAAATATGTTTAGCGAGGCAGCCTCCACCACTTCAACGGGCAGAGAATTCCAGAGGTTCACTCAAAGGGTGGTGAATCTCTGGAATTCTCTGCCCGTTGAAGTGGTGGAGGCTGCCTCGCTAAATATTTTTAAGAAACGGGTTGATGGGTTTTTGATAAGAGAGGGGATTAAGGGTTATGGGGAGAGGGCGGGAAGGTGGAGCTGAGCCACGACAGATCAGCCATGATCTTATTGAATGGCGGGGCAGGCTCGAAGGGCTAGATGGCCTACTCCTGCTCTTATTTCTTATGTTCTTATGTTCTTTGAGTGAAGAAGTTCCTCAACTCCGATCTGAACTGCACCATCCCCACCCTCATCTTGAGTCTGTGCCCTCTAGTCCTGCTGTCCTTTCTAAGTGGGAAGAATCTCTCTACTTCTACCCATCCATCCCTTTCATTATCTTCTACGTCTCTATAAAGATCCCCCCTCATCCTTCTAAACTCCAACGAGTACAGACCCAGTCTATTTAGTCTCTCCTCATAGTCCAACCCCCTCATCTCCGGTATCAGCCCAGTGAACCTCCTCTGCACTCCCTCCAAGGCCAAAATATCCTTCCGCAAGTGCGGCGACCAAAACTGCACACAGTACTCCAGCTGCGGCCTCACCAATGCCCTATACAGCTGCAGCAAGACCTCCCTACTTTTATATTCTATCCCCCTCGCTATGAAGGCCAGCATCCCAATCGCCTTCCTGATCACCTGCTGCACCTGCAGGCTGGGTTTTTGCGTCTCGTGCATAAGGACCCCGAGGTCCCTCTGCACAGTAGCATGCTGCAGCTTTTCGCCCTTTAAATAATAATCCCTCCTACTATTATTCCTGCCGAAGTGGATAACCTCACACTTGCTAACATTATACTCCATACTGCTAACATTATATATTTATCTAGGAGAGCAGGAACATACTGGATTTCAATCATGTTGCATCAGCACCTTGGACTGTTCAGGACTCGCTCAGATCTGAGTTGAAATGTCAGCTTTGACAGTATGCTGCAGACTCTGGGTTTGAACTTGACACACACCGTGATGACATTGGTTTACCTTTCTGATTCACAAAATCATGTCAAAAAAACTCCATACTAGTAAGATTAATTTTCCCAGGAATGGATTTGGATTGACTAAAAACATTGTTAAATAATTCACACAGAAAAAATTGTGATAAAAATAGCAAAGAAATTAATCTCTAAACTTTACACCAGCGCAGCATTTTGCCAATGTTATTTATTCAGCACCTTAAGCAAATCAATACCTTTATCATTTGATTACAGCAATATAAAGTGATCAATCAGGCATTGCATCTCTTTAATTGAGCCTATTTTAGTGATTAAACTGTTTCACTCAGTTGAAGAATGTTGGATATCCAAAAAGACCAGGCAGGATAAAGTCATTCACGTAGCCCCACTTCAAACATCACGGAATACACTGACCCTTCATTGGACAAACAATGATGTGGGTGTTCCTTCCATTGCCACGTTGTTTTTTTTGGCAATTATTCCAATGGCGAACACCACAGGTAGCATCCTGATACTTTATACTTTGAGAGAGCATCAAATGCTTAACTGCAAAATGATGCAGGTTTATTCACTGAAGACTCTTAAAACTCATCAGATAATCAGGCCTGTGTCTGTAAGTCTTGGCTTAATATTAGCAAGGTCCTCGGGGTGAAATAGCAATGTAATGTCATTCAGTGTCTCACACTGCTCATTCTTTAGAGAAACACTTTTTCTTTCAAGGCTCAAAGTTCATTCCCAGAAGTGCAGATTTCCTGACATTTTATTCCTTAAACGGTGGTGTTTCATTCCTCGTCTCCAGTGTTTGATATTGACTTCTTATTCATCAAGAATTATATTGTGAGGTACATTATACCAATATTTACCAAGAAGGAAATTAACAGATGCAATATACATGGGAAGGTTTTAGTAAAACTCAATAATCTCCAAACATTCAAAAGCTAATAGTGGGCAGTGAGACAGTTTGGAGAAGGTGATAAGATCCTCCACCTTGAAAGGCAGTGAACATAGAGTACTGTATAAGGGACATGGCTGTAAGTCGAACTGTGTCAGATAAATGACAGTAAATTCTTGTTGTTTTTGAAGACATTTAATTATCTTGCTATCGTTTAATATCTTTTCTGTATGTCAACTTTTAAAATCGGTTTGAAGAAACAGAATGTTTTTGTAATGGAGATTTCAAAGAAACAAAATGAAGCAGAAGAGTTTATTCAACTATTTTAGCAGCTCATATAAACTGTATGTCTGCCCATGCTGGGGGAGAACTTCCCACAGACACTTCCTGATGTACAGTAATAACTCGGTCTATATCTTCCCCATTTGGGTTAGGACAAATGGTACTGACAATGCAACACATTTGTGACAGGTTATAAACTAATTATAATCTACAGAGCACTGACTTGGGCTATAGACCTGGTACATGGCCCATTGCATCTCCCCCCACATCCACCTCTCCCCACCACCCCCACCCCATCTGTCCACACCAACCTTTTTAAAAACAAGGCATGTATGTAGACTAAAGTCAGTAAATAGCCCTTGAACTTTGAATTTGAACTCATCAGGCACCCCGAGTGTGAGATTGCGCCATTTGCCTGTGCTTGGGATGGCCTCTGGTTGTTGTCCTCAGGGTGGATGGTGTCAGGCATCTTTGTGATGTGTCCAATGCTGCAGGACTTGCTACATTGACCCAAACCCAATCAGCTGGCAGCTTCACTGATAAAAGCAGAACAAACTTCTTGCAAGTCTGTATGTCCACCACGGAATAGTGAACATTCATTGAAAAGATAAACAGGACCGTGTCACAATTTCCAAACTAACTTTGGGGAGAAGTCAGTAATTGAGACTGAATATTCAATCAGACCCATCACTACAGAGTTGTACTGCAAATATACCCCCTGTCATTCTGACATTTGGAAATGTAGGTTCCTACTCATGTAGCAGACAGGACATGCAGCCAGACTTGTCTCTTGTCTATAAATTTATTCAACAGAAACATGACACAAATGGTGCTAAAGTCAGGTGTTCTACATTCTGAGCTTGGCGATCTTCCAGAGGTAACATTTTGATGTCTTTTTGAACAGAAATACACCTCATGAAGAGAAAGATTCTTTGGCAGCATCTTGTGATTATGACTACCTGTCAAATACTGCTGACAGAATTTGGTCATTTGCACATCAATGTCTCAGTCTCCTGGATGGCATCTTAAATCAAGGAGGGAGTAAATTTTGACCAACACATTTCCACTATTCCCTCAGTTTCTGTATCTTAGGAATTCACACAGCCAGTATTATCTTTGACTTAATAGAACCATAGAACCATAGAAAATTACAGCTCAGAAACAGGTTCTTTGGCCCTTCTTGTCTGTGCTGAATCATTTTTCTGCCTAGTCCCACTGACCTGCACCTGGACCATATCCCTCCACACCCTCTCATCCATGAACCTGTCCAAGTTTTTCTTAAATGTTAAAAGTGACCCCGCATTTACCACTTTATCCGGCAGCTCATTCCACACTCCCACCACTCTCTGTGTGAAGAAGCCCCCCCTAATATTCCCTTTAAACTTTTCCCCTTTCACCCTTAACCCATGCCCTCTAGTTTTTTTTTCTCCCCTAGCCTCAGTGGAAAAAGCCTGCTTGCATTCACTCTATCGACACCCACCAAAATTTTATACACCTCTATCAAATCTCCCCTCATTCTTCTACGCTCCAGAGAATAAAGTCCTAACCTATTCAACCTTTCTCTGTAACTCAGTTTCTCAAGTCCTGGAAACATCCTTATAAACCTTCTCTGCACTCTTTCAACCTTATTAATATCCTTCCTGTAATGAGGTGACCAAAACTGTACACAATACTCTAAAGTCAGCCTCACCAATGTCTTATACAACCTCACCATAACATTCCAACTCTTATACTCAATACTTTGATTTGCAAAGGCTAAAGTATCAAAAGCACTCTTTATGACCCCATCTACCTGTGACGTCACTTTTAGGGAATTCTGTACCTGTATTCCCAGATCCCTCTGTTCATCTGCACTCTTCAGTATCCTACCATTTACCCTGTACGTTCTCCTTTGGTTTGTCCTTCCAAAGTGCAATACCTCACACTTGTCTGCATTAAATTCCATCTGCCATTTTTCAGCCCATTTTTAGTTGGTCCAAATTCCTCTGCAAGCTTTGAAAACCTTCCTCACTGTCCACTACACCTCCAATCTTTGTATCATCAGCAAATTTGCTGATCCAATTTACCACATTATTATCCAGATCATTGATATAGATGACAAACAACAATGAACCCAACACTGATCCCTGTGGCACTCCACTAGTCACAGGCCTCCACTCAGAGAAGCAATCCTCCACTACCACTCTCTGGCTTCTTCCATTGAGCCAGTGTCTAATCCAATTTACTACCTCTCCATGTATACCTAGCGACTGAACCTTCCTAACTAACCTCCCATGCTGGACCTTGTCAAAGGCCTTACTGAAATCGATGTAGACAACATCCACTGCCTTCCCTTCATCCACTTTCCTGGTAACCTCCTCGAAAACTCTAATAGATTGTTAAACATGACCTACCACACACAAAACCATGTTGACTCTCCCTAATAAGTCCCTATCCATCCAAGTATTTGTAGATCCTATCTCTTAGTACTCCTTCCAATAATTTACCTACTACTGATGTCAAACTTACCGGCCTATAATTTCCCGGATTACCCTTTGAGCCTTTTTTAAACAATGGAACAACATAAGAACATAAGAAATAGGAGCAGGAGTAGGCCATCTGGCCCTTCGAGCCTGTCCCGCCATTCAATAAGATCATGGCTGATCTGTCGTGGCTCAGTTCCACATTCCGGCCCTCTCCCCATAACCCTTAATCCCCTCTCTTATCAAAAACCCATCAACCCGCTTCTTGAAAATATTTAGCGAGGCAGCCTCCACCACTTCAACGGGTAGAGAATTCCAGAGATTTACCACCCTTTGAGTGAAGAAGTTTCTCCTCAACTCTGTTCTGAACCGCCCCCCCTTTATCTTGAGGCTGTGCCCCCTAGTCCTACTGTCTTTTTTGAGCGAGAAGAGTCTCTCCACCTCTATCCTATCCATCCAATTCATCATCTTATACGTCTCAATGCGATCTCCCCTCATTCTTCTAAACTCCAACGAGTACAAGCCTAGTTCATTCAGCCTCTCCTCATAGCTCAACCCCCTCAACTCCGGTATCAGCCTAGTAAACCTCCTCTGCACTCCCTCCAAGGCCAAAATATCTTTGCGCAGGTGCGGCGCCCAAAACTGCACACAGTACTCCAGCTGCGGCCTCACCAATGCCCTATACAGCTGCAGCAAGACCTCCCTACTTTTATATTCAATCCCCTTTGCTATGAAGGCCAGCATCCCATTCGCCTTCCTGACCACCTGCTGCACCTGCAAGCTGGGTTTTTGCGACTCATGCACAAGGACCCCGAGGTCCCTCTGCACCGTCGCCTGCTGCAGTTTTTCGCCCCGTAATTAATAGTCCTTCCTACCATTCTTCCTTCCAAAGTGGACCAACTCACACTTGCCAACATTAAATTCCATTTGCCATTTCCTGGCCCATTTGCCCAGCCTATCTAGATCCTTCTGCAGACTCTCCACACCCTCCGCACAATTTGCCGTTCCCCCAATCTTAGTGTCATCCACAAATTTCGACACCCTGCACTCGCTTCCCTCCTCCAGATCATCTATATAAATGGTAAAAAGCTGAGGCCCCAGCACCGACCCCTGGGGCACTCCACTAGTCACCATCCGCCAATCCGAATAGCACCCGTTGACCCACACTCTCTGCCTCCTATTTGACAACCAATCCTCTATCCAAGCTAACACCCTACCCCCAACTCCAAGTCCCCTGACCTTCTGCAATAACCTCTTATGAGGTACTTTGTCAAACGCCTTCTGAAAATCCAGAAAGACCACATCCACCGGCTCTCCTCTATCCACCGCCCTAGACACATCCTCATAGAATTCCAGTAAATTTGTCAGACACGACTTCCCTTTAATGAAACCGTACTGCGTCTGCTCTATCAAGCAATTCCCTTCAAGATGCCTCGCAATTTCCTCTTTAATGACGGATTCTAAAATTTTACCTACCACAGACGTTAAACTAACCGGCCTATAATTCCCTGCCTTTTTGCCTAGCACCCTTCTTAAACAACGGCGCAACGTTAGCCGTTTTCCAATCTTCCGGCACTTCCCCGGAATCCAGTGACGTTTGGAAAATAACCACCAATGCATCCACTATAACCTCCGCCATTTCTTTCAGAACCCTCGGATGCATTCCATCGAGTCCTGGGGACTTGTCCACAATCAGCCCCTCCAGTCTGTTGAGCACCACCTCTCTAGTAACAGTAATGTCATTAAGACCCTCCAGTCCTACCACCTTTCCATCGCTAACACCCGGCATATTATTCACGTCCTCCTCCGTGAAGACAGAAACAAAAAAGTTATTCAATACCTGAGCCATATCCCCTTCCCCTACCACTAGGTCCCCTTTCTCATCCTCTAAAGAACCAACGTTCACCCTAGCCAGCCTCTTCCTTTTTATATATTTATAAAAACTCTTGCTATCCTTTTTTATATTAAGTGCTAGCCCAGCTTCATAGTTTCTCCTACCCTCCTTTATCAACTTCTTTGTCAATCTTTGTTGAGCTATCCTCCAATCATCCGGCACCTCACCGTGGGTATCGACATTTGAAATATATCTGCCAGGGTCCCTGCAATTTCAACACTAGTCTCCTTCAAGGTCCGAGGGAAAACCCTGCCCGGTCCTGGGGATTTATCTACTCTGATTTGCCTGAAGATAGCAAGCACCTCCTCCGCTTTAATCTGTATATGTTCCATGTCCTCTCTACTTGTTTGCCTTATTTCCATAGACTCCATGCCAGTTTCCTTAGTAAATACGGATGCAAAAAACCCATTTAATATCCCCTCCATTTCTTTTGGTTCCATACAAAGCCGACCATTCTGATCTTCAAGAGGACCAATTTTATTCCTCACTATCCTTTTGCTCTTAATAAACCTGTAGGAGCTCTTAGGGTTATCTTTCACCTTGACTGCCAAAGCAAATTCATATCTTCTTTTAGCCCTCCTAATTTCCTTCTTAAATTGTTTTTTTACAGTTTTTATGCTCCTCAAGCATCTTATTTGCTCCCTGTTGCCTATACATGTCATACATCTCTCTTCTTTATCAGAGTTCCAATATCTCTCGAGAACCAAGGTTCCTTATTCTTATTCACTTTGCTTTTAATCCTGACAGGAACATACAAACTCTGCACTCTCAAAATTTCTCAGTTGAAGGCCTCCCACTTTCCAATCACATCCTTGCCACAGAACAGCCTGTCCCAATCCTCGCTTTTTAGATCCTTTCTGCAAATTTGGCCTTTTTCCAGTTTAGTACCTCAATCCAAGGACCAGATCTATCTTTATCCATGATCAAGTCAAAATGTAACATCTTAAAGTTTGCAGATGGTACCCAGTTGGGTGGGAGGGTGAACTGTGAAGAGGATGCAGAGATCCTTCAGCATGATCTGGACAGGTTGGGTGAGTGGCGGATGCAGTGTAATTTGGATAAATGTGAGATTATTCACTTTGGAAGCAAAAACAAGAAGGCAGGTTACTGGCTGAATGGCTGTAAATTGGGAGAGGGGAGTATGCAGAGGGATCTGGGTGTCCTTGTGCACCAGTCACTGAAGGTAAGCATGTAGGTGCAGTAGGCAGTAAAGCAGGTAAATGTTATGTTGGCCTTCATTGCGAGAGGTTCTGAGAACAGGAGCAGGGGTGTGTTGTTGTAATTAAACCCGGCCTTGGTGAGGCCACATTTCGAGTATTGTGAGCAGTTTTGGTCTCCTTTTCCAAGGATGTTCTTTCTCTCGAGGGAGTGTAGTGAAGGTTTACCCGGCTGATTCCAGGGATGGCGGGACTGATGTATGAGAAGAGATTGGCAAGGTTAGGATTGTTTTCACTAGAGTTCAGACGAATGAGGGGTGTGGGAGGGAGGGGGGGGGAGGTGATCTCATAGAGACTTATAAAATTGTAAAGAACTAGACAGTTATTGGACAATGTTCCCAATGACCATTTAGGATGGAGGTGAGGAGACATTTCTTCACCCAGAGAGTGATGTGCCTCTGGAATTCATCACCACAGGAAGTAGTTGGTGCCAAAACGTTGAATGTATTCAAGAGGAGGCTGGACATGGCACTTGGAGCAAATGGGATCAAAGGCTATGGGGACAAAGCAAGATTAGGCTATTGAATTGGATGATTAGCCATAATCAGTAATGAATGGTGGGGCAGGCTCGAAGGGCCAAATGGCCTCCTCCTGCTCCTATCTTCTGTGTTTCTGTTTCTTTGTGAAAGACAAATAAAACCTCAGAGTATCCAATAGGCCAAAGGTGTGAATAAATTTGAGGATTGGCCATGGTAAGTGTGCAGGGATAGGGTGGAGAGGACAGTCTTTTGGAAAGTCAGTGATAGTCCGACTGGCTGCTTTCTGCACAGTTGGGATTCAATGATTCTGTGATTACAAGTGGGCCCAGACCAATGCCCAGTTTAAACATTCTCTGGTTTATATTCCACCAAATTTGGCTATTAGATTTCTGCTTTTTATTTCGGTTAACTCCAGTGTGATCTCTAACACCAGCGAATAACTTCCAAACACAGTTATACTGAAATTGTTCATGGGTAGAAATCATCTGATCATGTTTTGAAATGAACAGGGTAAAGAGTATGAAAAATGAGATGAATTTGAGAAGTGATGTTTACAATGTACTTTTCCCAACATGTGAACTTGTTCAAAATGTACAGCAGCCAAAGTTCGAAAGGTTGGTACAACATAATTAGTGTGTCACTGTGCAAACAAACATGCTAAAAACTTCACACTGTGCACAAGAGAAGGTTAGAACCTAAAGGAGATAATGTTGCAACAAAATATTAGGAAGTAAATACAGACTGTTGATAAATTTGTGATAAAGCCGCTTGCATGGGACAGAGGGCAGATGCTTGTTAAACGTAAATTGATGGTAACCAGGACTGTCAGACTTGTCAATGATACTAATTTGCTTCTTGATCCTCTGGGACTCCAATCTGCTGATTTCTCTGCAACAGACCGAGAGGAAATCTTCACCCGCCATGGGACTCGAGCTGACTACAAACACAGATGTTTCTTAAATGATGCTCCAGGTTGCATAGCCTGAAGAAAGCAGGGTCTTGTAAAAGGCACAGGGGATAACAACTTGGTGTCTACAAATTGCACAATGGAACAACACAAGTGAGTCTTGCTAAGTCCCATAGATCATTTGCATGAATGTAAATTATGGCAGCTCATTAGTATGTGCGGGAGGGTATAAAGTACCACGGCAATGTACACACAATATTTTAACACAAAAGGACAACACAATACCAGTGTCACCACAAACATTTAGTCCCATCCATCACCCAATCAGACAATGCTCTTGCCTCTTAATTGGGTATTTTCCAGTTTATCTAACCGTGGTTGAATGTAGTTCACAGAATCACAGAACACTACACGCAGCAGAGGGTCTTCAGCCCATTGAGTCTGCACCGACACGTGAGCCCTAACCTGCCCACCTAATCCCCTCTGCCAGCACTTGGCCCATAGCCCTGAATGTTATGGCATGTCAAATATTCATCCAGGTCATTTTTAAAGGATGTGAGGCATCCCAGCCTCCACCACCCTCCCAGGCAGCGCATTCCAGACCCTCACCTCCCTCCAATAAATTCTATGAGGATGTGTTTAGTGCGGTGGATAGAGGGGAACCGGTGGATGTGGTGGTTCTCGATTTTCAGAATGCGTTTGATAAGGTGCCGCACAAAAGGTTGTTACAGAAGGTTAGGGGGATGGAGTTGGGGGTAGGGTGTTAGCGTGGTGTCAGACACGACTTCCCCTTAACGAATCCGTGCTGCATCTGCTCTATCAAACAATTCTCCTCAAGATGCCTTGCCATTTTCTCCTTGATGACAGATTCAAGTATTTTCCCTACAACAGATCTTAAACTAACCGGCCTCTTTTCCCTGCTTTTTGTCTGCTACCCTTTTTAAATAGCGGCGTAACATTAGCCGTTTTCCAATCTTCTGGAAACTTAAAACTGTCAATCACTTACACTTCATCCCTCATTAGGCGTAGACTAAAATCATAAATAGGTCACTGAGACAATGGGACGGTGGCGCGGGCTCGTTGGGCCGAAGGGCCTGTTTCCCGTGCTGTGTTGTTCTTTGTTCTATCTTATTCCTGTTCTCTGTCCCATTGTTTGAGGTTTGGCCCACTACAGTTTGTGATCAGCAAACATGAGTCCCAGCACAGATCCCTGCTGTATCCCACTAGTCATTGCCTGCTGATTAGGAAATTTCCCATTTACTCCAAAGCTTTGCTCCTTAGCTTTCACCAGCTTTCGATTTAACTCAAGACACTACCCGTAATCCCGTGTGCTTTAACTTTATATAGTCATCTGCTATGTGAGGTCTTGTCAAAAGGCTTCTTAAAATCTAAATCAACCACATCCACTGGTTCTCTGCGGTCAACTCTACTAGTTAATCGTCAAAGAATTCCAGTTGATTTGTCAAGCATGATTTCCCTTCTGTAAATCCATGCTGACTTTGTCTGATTATCCCACTGTTTTCCAAATGCTGAGTTATGAAATCCTTGATAATGGTTTCTAGCAACTTCCCCAGTACTGATGTTAGACTCACTGCTCTATAGTTCCCTATTTGTTCTCTGCCTCCTTTTTTTCAATAGCAAGCTTACATTAACTACACTCCAATCTTCAGGAACCAGTCTAGAGTCCAAAGAATTTTCAAAACTGACCACCAAACAATCTACTATTTCTGGGACTACTTTCTTAAATACTCTGGGATGAAGATTATCTGGCTCTGGAGATTTATCCACCCTCAATCCCATCAATTTCCCCAAAACCATTTCTTTACTATTACTATTTCCTTCAGCTCCTCACTAAAACGTGTTTCTCTAAGAATCTACGATACCTTATTCATGTCTTCCTTTTGTGAAGACAGAAGTACAAATTTAGTTCCTCAGCCATTGCTTTGCTCCTGTTATGAATTCTTCCATTTCTGATGGTAAGTGCTCGACATTCATTTTTTATCAATTTCTTTCTCTTTACGCCCTCTGAAATATCCTCACTCAGTTTAAGGGTAATTAGGGGTGAACAGAAAATGCTCGCCCAGCCAGTGACAACCTCCTCCCAGGAAAAAAAACAGAAAATGTCCTATCAAGAGTACAACAGATTGTCTTTGACATATAGGAGCTAAATTGAGGAGAATGAGAAGGGGGCAAGAGTGAGAAGCAGCCATCGTTGTATTGAGTGCAGAGCATCCTCGAGGGACTATCTGCTCTGGTCCTCCTCCTATTTGCTAGAATCTTTTGTCGGTTTCCATCAGCTCTGAAATAAACATTATATTCCAGGACATTGTGCCAAATTCCATTTCTACTTTGTTTACATTGATTGTGTTGAAATTGAAAAAGAAACTTGTCCTTTTACTGAACCATTTTCACAATCGCTCCTCATATTGAGTCTTGAACAATTTCTTTTGTATTGGTGATGGAAGCGATATCCCAGAATCCTCATAGGCAGTCAGTACAGGGCGTTGTTATGGTTACACTGAGGACTCAACAGAATGAGATTTTTCCCATTCATAATGTGTAATTACTTTCTGAATGTAGTTGTGAAGATATTTTCCTCTGGGAATCGGCAGTGAAATTATAAACATGTTCCTTCAAGAATCAAGGGAGACCTTAATAAATAAATTACAATGCATTGTGCATGGTGTCTGCATCAAATCTCACAAATGCAACTAAACCTTGTAGTTTTAAAGCATCCATAAAGTAGTAAGATACCCCAAGATCCTTCACAGATTTTTTTTTCCCAAGAACCATTTGATGCTAAGCCATATAAGGAGATATGAAAAGAGGTGACATAATGTTTGGTCAAAGAGAAAGGATTTAAGAGACATCATGAAGGATGGGAGAGAGGATAGGGTGGCACGGTGGCACGGTGGTTAGCACTGCTGCCTGACAGCTCCAGAGACCTGGGTTCGATTTCCAGCTTGGGTGACTGTCTGTGTGGAATTTGCACATTCTCCTTGTGTCTGCATGGGTGTCCACCAGGTGCTCCAGTTTCCTTCCAAACTCCAAAGATCTGTTGGTCAGGTGCATTGGCCATGCTAAATTCTCCCTCAGTGTACCCAAACAGGTGCCAGAGTGTGGCAACTAGGGGATTTACACAGTAACTTCATTACAGTGTTAATGTAAGCCTACTTGTGACACTAATAAATAAACTTCCGAGGTAGCAAGGGGAAGATGTTTAAGGAGGAAATTCCAGGTCTTGGGGCCAAGACAGCTGAAGGTAATTGTAAAGATTAAAATGTGCAAAGTGGACAGAATTGGTGGGACACGGGAAGCCTGGAGGATTATTGGATTAAAGAAGTTTACATGTGGTGAGGCCATAGTGGGATTTTTAAACAAGGATGAAAATTGGAACATTGAGACGTTATTTGATTGGAATTCAATGCAGGCCAACAAGCACAGGCGTGACGATTGGACAGGGCAGGTTCTGGGTGAGTTCAAGTTTCTGGCTGGAGTAAGGTGAAAGGTCATGCAGAAGAACTTTGGAATGCTTCAGTTGAGGAGCTACAAAGCTTGGATGCGAGGCAATGGTCTACTGGGACTATTGCTTAACTGTTCATCCACAAACTGAGCTAATGTTCTGGGGACCCAGGTTCAAATCCCACCCTGGCAGCTGGTGGAATTTGGATTCGATAGAAAATATCTGGAATTAAGAATCTACTGATGACCATGAAACCATTGTCAATTGTCGGAAAAATCCATCTGGTTCACCAATGTCCCTTAGGGAAGGAAATCTGCCTTCCTAACCCTGTCTGGTCTACATGTGACTCCAGAGCCACAGCAATGTAGTCGACTCTCAACTGCCTTCCAAGGACAACTAGAGATGGTCAATAAATGCTGGCCAGCGATACCCATGTCACATGAATGAATTAACAAAAAGAAAAATGGAATAAAAAAATGGTTTGATGTGTTCTTAGTTGCATTAAAAGCAAACAGATTTCAAACCACATCATTTAATTCAAACCTAGAATCCTGACAAAAAAACTTCTCGAAGAAATTAAATCCTCTCCAACATGCTTTGGGCTTCTCATCTGCGAGAAGGTTTGAGGTTGTACATCATTTAGGATTTGCTGTTTATTGCGCAATAGTTGTTTTCACATTTCAGAATTCTGTTTGTGAACTAACATTTTTCCCTCATGCATGTCTGCGCTTTCAGCATTACATTTTTTTTTAAACCAAGATTCACAGCACAGTGAAGGCCAACATGGAACAATCTTCACAATTACCAGCATGTAATATTCCAAATGGACAAATCCTGAGACATCTTATGAAGATGAGAATCATTGTTGAAAATAGCATGGAAACTGGCTGGATTTCATGCTGAGCTGAGCATCAGAAATGAGTAAATAAGCTTCTCTTTAAAAAGAAAAATGCATTTCTGATTCCACTGGTTTCCCAGGAGAGAGAACCTGATGATAGTTACCAGTTGTCCCCATTTATGACTGGAATTTTATTTGGCAATTCTTTGTGCTCAGCATAAAATTTCAACTTTTTTTTACCAAACACACCAATTGAAGCTATGATTGAATAGCAGTGAAAAGCTGGCTGTACACTCCACTAAAGATTATAGATATTTTCACTCAGCTGAATGTATCTAAATGCCCAGGTTCAAGTCTGTGCTGAGATTCAAGGAGGGTTTATTTCTCTTAACAATTGTGGTGTTTTCACTTCCTCCACCGGGAAACCAAACAAGAAAATGCACAGAGATTTTTAACCTGATTATTTCTTTCAGAGAAGTGAAAAAGCTACTTTGCATCTTCTATTTCTCAGAATCCTGGCCAGCTTTGTATTTCAAAGCTTCACCCTTACATTATCCTTTCATCCTGACACAAGTTTAATATTCCATCTCTGCTCACACAAATCTCATTTCTTAGTCGAATGCTCAGGACTTCATGAGAAAGATGATATTTCTTTGTGCATGGGGCTTTTCTTTTAGCTGCAATATCTGATATTGAGTGGCGTTTAAACCGTCATGCCCACTGTCACCAGGTGATTACTCTCTCCTCTGGGACATTATGAGCTTCGACTAGCAAAATATAAAAATAATGATCTCTGGGCACACTGACAGTTTACTGCTTATAAAATTGCAATTTCTTCTGCTATGTGCTGGAAAAGTTTTAAATCAGGTTCTGGGGCAGTATAAAATGAGGCTTATAATGGCAACTCAGAGTCCCAATATGGTACAATTACTATTAGATTGGACAGTTATGAATGAATAGCAGCAAAACAGCTTGTGGTGATACAGCTTCTTTACTCTGTAGAGGTAATTTATATTTCTCTCTCTGTGAGCAGCTTGTAAGGTTGATCACAGGGTTTGATAATTAGGTCTACAACTAAACAACATTTTTTATAAAACATTTTGTTATTGATTTGCATAATCATGTCTCATGTTTTCCAGTTTGGATGAAGAAGCTCTTTTGCCTTTCCTGTTTGCTCAGATCATGTGGTGTAGAGTAAAAAAAACCTCTTTAACACTGAAAGGTCCTCACAAATCTGGTTTGCTGCATCTCAGAATAACAAAGCTTCAGAAACCTCAATTCATTGGAAATTTGAAAGCTGGAAAGTTCAACTTCAAAGTGAACTTTGTGTGTGATCACTATCAGCCTTGCTGACATGGAGTTTGGATGGTTGTCAGCTCAAAGTCTTTGTGAACAGTTTGGGTGTGAAGTTGAGGTTGACATTGAGGGATTGTTACATTTGCCACAAGATGCTGTGCTTTGGATGAAATGTTCAACTGAGGCACCATCAGAGTGTCTCAGGTAAATGTTGTTACTATTCAACTTGTGACCTTCAACTTTTTTCTAATAACATAACCAACATTTAAACTCCTGGATATTCAATAAGAGAATAATGTTTTTAAACAGAAGAAATGTTACCCTACTCGAAGCAACCAAACAGCCAATACTCTCTCTAACTCATATTTTAACCAGAGTTAATAAATGGTAAATGTGAATTAACAGGAAAACTGGCCGAACACAACCCACAAACTGTACATTACATGGCAGCATAACCAGGAGAGATGCCCTGAAAATCTCCACACCCACCCAGTCAGCAGTAAGCACTATCGACGAGATTTTACACCTCGCTTGTTCCAAAACCATAAAATCCTGCTCGAGGTCGATGGACATTTCCACGGCGCACCCCTCACCTGCACCAATTCCTGTGGTGGGCGGAATGGTAAAATGCCACCATATATGTCTCAAAAAATCCATTAAACTTTGCCTTTCTCAAAAGGGATTTCTTCTGAGGCTATCAGGTTTGATTTTCATGGAGACTGGGAGCCTCTTTAGAATTGAAAAACTGGTCGCTGAGATTCCGACCTTCTTCCAGACGACCTCTAATTTTCATCAGAGACAGTTAAAGATGTGAGCTTGTACAGGCCTCGAGACCACACCTTCCAGCCCCGTTTAGGGGTAGGTTCAGAATGAGGACAGGCATGACCGGGTCATCTGCAAGTTTCATCGTGTTCAGTCTGGTTTTCAATGAGTTAAAGGTCACGGATCTCAGAGGTGTCATGAATCTTAGTTTGGATGATTTGAAAGTTCAGTTCAAAAAGTCTTACCCAAGCTCGCCATGCCAATCACTGGCCTTCTGTCCATCACAGCCCTGGAATAGCCTTGAAAAAGGTACACTCTGTCCCTCACACCTTCTGTGCCGAGATATTCCCCTCTATCCTCGTGGATAGGAATCTCATTAGCCGCACCTGACCTTTAATACGGGAAGTTTAGTCATTTGGCTGCACTGTTTAGATTGCAAGCCTCTCCGATAAGCAGGATTGTGGATGGTGCCATACGTGGAGATACCCTGTGTTTATTATAATCTTACACTTCTAGCCATTATTTTAGACTCGAGCTCGCCCAGACTATTGGATAAATATGCAGTATCTGAAAACCAAAATTACCTGAAATCTGAAACCCAATTGCCCTGAGGTTTTGGATGACGGATATTCAGGAGAAAGGTTTGGGAAGATGGTGCTGGTGGCAACATTCCCATCAATCTTCCAAAACAGCAGTCCGAAGAAAGGTCCACCAATTAAAGTCTGCAACCCAGTGAGTCAGCTTCTGTCACTGGAATGGGCAGTTTTGTTTCTCCCCCTGTGAAATATCATTACTTTTGTACATGCTTTCCATAAACATCAGTGCAGTATGCTTTGAATATTTGTGGAGAACATAATGAGTATTGATTGCATTCACATACAGAATGCACTTCACATACAGAGTCCTGGTTTGGTTTCCAAAATACAATCTGATGAACTTTTGATGAAGTAGAAAATTCAGCACAGCCGAAAGCAAGTTGAATAAACGCCAGGGTGGGGGATGGGGTGGGGTGAGGTGGGGTGGGGTGGGGTGGGGTGGGGTGGGGTGAGGTGGTGATAGAAATTGTCAATTGTGTCAGTAAATCAGTATGTCAGGATATTTCTACATTGACCATCACTGCAGCAACAAGGAAATAGAATGATGATCTGGAGTGACAAAAATAACCTCTCCCCCAATCTCAATAAAATGAAGGAGATTGTCATCGGCTTCAGGAAACATAAAGGAGAAAATTCCCCTCTTTTCATCAACAGGGAGGAAGTAGAAAGAATCAAGAGCTTCAAGTTTTTAGGTGTCCAGATCTCTAACAACCTGTCCTGGTCCCCCCCATGCTGACACTATAGTTAAGAAAGTCCATCAATGCCTCTACTTTCTCAGGAGACTAAGGAAATTCGATATGTTAGTTACGACTCTCACCAACTTTTACAGATGCACCATGGAAAGCATTCTTTCTGGTTGTTTCAGAGCTTGGTATGGGCTCCTGCTCTGCTCAAGGCTACAAGGAACTGCAAAAGGATGTGAATGTAGCCCAACCCACTGTACAAGCCAGACTCCCATCCATTGACTCTGTCTGCACTTCCCGCTGCCTCAGGAAAGCAGCCAGTATAATTAAGGACCCCACGCACCCAGGACATTCTCTCTTCCATTGGACAAAAGATATAAAAGTCTGAGGTCACAAACCAGCCGACTCAAGAACAGCTTCTTCCCTGCTGCCATCAGACTTTTGAATGAACCCACCTCTTTCTCTACACCCTAGCTGTGATTGTAACACTACATGCTGCACTCTCCCATTTCCTTCTCTATGAACGGTCTGCTTTGTCTGTATAGCACACAAGAAACAATACTTTTCATTGAAAGTTAATACTTGTGACAATAATAAATCAAATCAAAGCAAATCAAAGTACTTGATGTCAAAAGGATGTCAAAAGTTGCAGCAGGACATAGATAGGATGCAGGAATGGGCGGAGAAGTGGCAGATGGACTTCAACGCGGATAAATGTGTAGTCGTCCATTTCGGCAGAACCAACGGGATGAACGAGTACACTATTAAGGGCAGGGGTCTTAGTAGCGTTGAAGAGCAGAAGGATCTCGGGGTCCGGGTTCTCAGGACTCTTAAATCGGCCTCGCAGGTGGAGGAGGTGGTCAAGAAGGCGTATGGTGTACTGGCCTTCATTAATCGAGGGATTGAGTTTAGGAGTCAGGAGGTAATGCTGCAACTTTACAGGACCCTCGTCAGGCCTCATTTGGAGTACTGTGCGCAGTTCTGGTCGCCTCACTATAGGAAAGACGTAGAAGCTATTGAAAGGGTGCAGAGGAGATTTACAAGGATATTGCCTGGACTGGGAGGCATGCCTTATGAAGATAGGTTGAGGGAGCTGGGACTCTTTTCCCTGGAGAGGCGAAGGTTGAGAGGCGACCTGATAGAAGTTTATAAAATGTTGAGAGGAATAGACAGGGTGGACTCTCAGAGGCTATTTCCCCGGGTTGAAATGGTCGCTACGAGAGGACACAGATTTAAGGTGCGGGGAGGGAAGTACAGAGGTGATGTTAGGGGTAAGTTTTTCACTCAGAGGGTAGTGAGTGATTGGAATCGGCTGCCGTCGTCGGTGGTGGAGGCGAACTCGCTGGGGTCTTTTAAAAGACTCCTGGATGAGTATATGGGGTTTAATGGGATTGGGGGTTATAGATAGGTCTATAGATTGGTGGGGTTGATGCAATCGGCGCAACTCGAGGGCCGAAGGGCCTGTTTGTGCTGTAATGTTCTATGTTCTATGTTCTATGTTCTATGTTCTACTTGTATATTGATATGAAAGTGTAAGTTAATGTAAGGAATAAATAGACTATAATCAGTTTGTTGAAGTGGGGCCTTTAACAATTCTTCTGTGTATTCAGCCAGAAGTGAATCTTCTTTAGCACATCTTCCAGTATGATTCAGAAGTTAACTTGTAAGTTGTTTGAAGGTTTAATTGGTGAGGTAGTTCAGTCAGGAACTGCAGACAATGACTGGGGAAGAACCTGAAGGTCTGGAGTTCCAATCACACAAGGCAATGACAAAGCTGTGTAAAACCTGCTGGGATGTTTCCATTGGGAACAAATGACTCCGAACGATTATGAATATCTGATCCAAGACAATAACTTTGACTCATTTTCCATTAACTGGGACACACTTTAAATTGAAAGTATTCTATCTTCCTTAATGTACCTTTACTAATTTGTTACTTTGATCAATCATGAGCTGGAACTTACTCAGAACAAAACAAACAACATTTTGGATTTATATGTTAGGACGCATTCTGTAACAGCAAAGGAATAATAATCTGTACAAACCATCAGTTAGGCTAAAGTACTGAGTTATGTTTTGGGAGTTCCAATATAGAATCGAGATTAAAGACAGAGAGAGTCAGTGTTAACTCACAAAGGATGACTCACAATGACTCTGAGAAAGTGAGGATTTTTTTTTCTGGGGCAAGAAATACTTCACAAAAGGGAAATAGTCGCAGAATTGTAGAATTTATAGGAGCAATCAAAATAAGGGAGGAATTCATTATTAGGCTGTTCTATCAAAGAGACAGTGAGGCTTGAGGCTGACGGGCCTGGACTTAGACATAAACTGACCAATCATTGGAATCCAAGAGAAGGAGGATGTTACCTTTTAGATGTGATAAAGAAGAAAGAACAAGTTTGCATTTATATTTATTTTTAAGTTTAGTTATTAGTATCACAAGCTGGCTTATATTAACACTGCAATGAAGTTACAATGAAAACCCTTTAGTTGCCACACTCCAGTGCGTGTTTGAGTACACTGAGGGAGAACTTATCATGGCCAATGCACCCTAACCAACATGTCTTTCAGAATGTGGGAGGAAACTGGTGTACCTGGAGGAAACCCACACAGACACGGGGAGAACATGCAAACTCCACACAGATTCAAACTGGGAATCGAACCGGGGTCCCTGGCGCTGTGAGGCAGCAGTGCTATCCACTGTGCTACCGTGAAGTACTTTCTAAAATACATTCACTGTTATGATTTGTGAAATACGGCAACCAATTCACAGCAAGCTCCCACAAACAAAAATGAGATGAGTGTTGGTTGAGGAGTAAGTGTTGAGCTGAGACAAGGTGACATTTTCTGTTCTTTTCAGACGGCTAGAAAGGCAATCTGTCAGCCTGACAGGGCCTCCATTTCCGATCTCAGTGAAAACTAGGCCTCTGACAATCTCTCACCTGAGCTGGGCTGTAAACCTGGAATTTGCATTTGGCTTTCTGAAAGCTGTCTTAAACCCACAACCTACCGGTTTTTGAAATAAACATGCCATTTACTGATCGATGGTTGACACATCAGCAAGTTACTTCAGAAAATCTATTTGCTGAGTATATTGTATTTATAGAACATAGAACATAGAACACTACAGCACAAACAGGCCCTTCAGCCCACGAGTTGCGCCGATCACATCCACACCTACCAAGCCATACAACTATCTATAACCCCCAATCCCATTAAACCCCATATACTCATCCAGAAGTCTTTTAAAAGACCCCAGCGAGTTCGCCTCCACCACCACTGACGGCAGCCGATTCCATTCACTCACCACCCTCTGAGTGAAAAACTTACCCCTAACATCACCTCTGTACTTCCCTCCCTGCACCTTAAATCTGTGTCCTCTCGTAGCGACTATTTCAACCCGGGGAAATAGCCTCTGAGAGTCCACCCTATCTATTCCTCGCAACATTTTATAAACCTCTATCAGGCATTATGGTTGTGTTCAGCTATAAATATGATACAAAACCTGGAATTTATGTATGTTTTCCATTCAGATATTAACATAATGGCATTAGAGGCTCAAACTTGAATAAAACGTTCACAGCCCAATGAGTGTGTGGACTCTTATTATACTCTGCATTTAACATCAAACAAATTTGTTTAAAAATCAATTGCAGAAGTTCAACAAGTGAAAGTTCTCGGTGGAGATGTGGGTTTTGGATGTAAGGCTGTGCTCAGCATTTGAGACGAGACCTCTGGTTCGAGATTCACTCACAAAGGGATTTTAATAATTTGATTTGAAATCCCACCAGTCACAACATTGAGATTGGAACCCGTGCCCCTGGAGCATTTACGAGAACCTCTGGATTTCTAGTCCAGTGACATTATCATTACCTGTCTCCCGTAGATTTAACCATGTGGGGTAAATGAAGGGGTGGGGTTAAAGAACTCTAATCCTGAGCAGTTTGTCTAAAGGGGCAGGCACTCATCAAGAAAGCACTGTTTTTTCAGCAATGAGAAGCTGGAATGTTTACTTCACTTTCTGTGACCTCGCTGGGTTTCTGTTTTACTGCTGGCTCTTTAGCGGGAGGCAATGAGACATTGGCTGTAACCATAAAATTGTGTCCCGCAATCACCCAACACTCTCAGGAATAACAGGGTTGGGGAGGTGGGGGTGGTTGAGTGGGGTGGAAGAGGATAGTTTGAATGACACCTTTTTTTTGCTGCTAGTGAAATATTAATTCTAATTGTATGAAAATAATTAGCTTTTTTAAACATGACAAACCTTTTTCCCAGAGCCAATTAGTGTTGGACTCCACAGAAGATGTACATTGCTGGCTGGAGTGGAGAGAGATTGGTTTATTCAGAGTGTCTTGTAGCTACCCATTCCGGTAATGACTGGGAGTCATTCCAACTGCTACACGCCAGTGGATAGTTGAAAATAATGAATCACTAATTAATATCATTCTTTCCATGAACTAAACCCATCTCAATTATAAAAAGAATCAGGAACCTAGTCATTTGGAGAAAATGATTGATGAGGGGAGAAATGTCCTTTTCACCATAATATTTCATTTCCCTTCTTCTGATGTTTAATAAGTGACAAGAGTAACCTTGTACAAAGACAGAGTGAGTGAGAGAGACAAGTCCAGCCTCTTTATAAATTCTGCTGAACTGAGTGCTCGAACATCATTTCTTCACACTTAGCCCCTTCAAACTGTCATTGCTTCGGAAAGAAAGTGTCAAAGGCCAAGCTGTTCAATTAAAAACAGCAAAATGGTTTTAAATTAAATATCTATTGCCAGAGAATAAAACAACTCTTCTTCAGACAGAGTGTAGACAAGCTGAACTTGGTTATGGGTTGTTACACTAGGATTGTTCTGAATTGGCTGACTTACTGCAAAAATTAGGATCCGCCAGTTTCCAAAAGTTAGATTTCAGAACCGCAATGCTCCCAGGAACAATATTACACTCGAGTAGGAGATCCACAAATGTTATCCTCAGTCTCCTGTTCTAACTCCCCAGGCGTCTGCATTCCCTCCCTGCGGCTGGGTGGACACCAAGTGAGTGGAAGCAGTTAAAATGCCGTTTGTTATTTAGCACATTCAGAATCTGCCCCCCCCCACCCCCACCCCAAACTACCCCCACCCCCACCCCAAACCACCCCCGTCACAGAATGAATCTTTGTTTTGCAATGCCAGTTTTACATCTTATCAACAAGTTAAAATTCAACCCTGTGACCTATTGATTAGAATATAAAAACAAAAATAAAGAATAAAGAAAAAGAAAAGTCCAGCACAGACATAGGCCATTCGGCCTTCCAAGACCATACGGATTATAATGAACATAAGAACATACGAAATAGGAGCAGGAGTAGGCCATCTGGCCCTTCGAGCCTGCCCCGCCATTCAATAAGATCATGGCTGATCTGTCGTGGCTCAGTTCCACTTTCCCACTTTCTCCCCATAACCCTTAATTCCCTCTCTTATCAAAAACCCATCAACCAGTGTCTTAAATATATCTAGCGAGGCAGCCTCCACCACTTCAACGGGCAGAGAATCCCAGAGATTCACCACCATTTGAGTGAAGGAGTTCCTCCTCAACTTTGTTCTAAACCACCCCCCCCTTTATCTTGAGGCTGTGCCCTCTAGTCCTGCTCTCACTTCTGAGCGGGAAGAACCCCTCCACCTCGACCCTATCCATCCCCTTCATCATCTTATATGTCTCAATGCAATCCCCCCTCATCCTTCTAAACTCCAACGAGTACAAACCCAGTCTATTCAGCCTCTCTTCATAGCTCAACCCCCTCATCTCCGGTATCAGCCTAGTGAACCTCCTCTGCACTCCCTCCAAGGCCAAAATATCCTTGCGCAAGTGCGGCGCCCAAAACTGCACACAGTACTCCAGCTGTGGCCTCACCAATGCCCTATACAGCTGCAGCAAGACCTCCCTACTTTTATATTCAATCCCCCTCGCTATGAAGGCCAGCATCCCATTTGCCTTCCTGACCACCTGGTGCATCTGTAGGCTGGGTTTTTGTGACTCATGCACAAGGACCCCCAGATCCCTCTGCACTGTAGCATGCTGCAGCTTTTCGCCCTTTAAGTAGTAGTCCTTCCTACTATTATTCCTGCCAAAGTGGATAACCTCACACTTGCCAACATTGTATTCCATCTGCCAGGTCCTCACCCACTTGCTCAGCCTATCCAGATCCCTCTGCAGACTTTCTACACCCTCCGCATAATTTGCTTATCCACTTATCTTTGTGTCATCAGCAAATTTCAACACCATACACTCAGCTCCCTCCTCCAGATTATCTACATAAATAGTAAATAGCTGAGGCCCCAGCACCGACCCCTGGGGCACTCCACTAGTCACCAACCGCCAATCCGAATAGCACCCATTGAACCCCACTCTCTGCCTCCTATTTGACATGATGTGGGTTTGCCGGCGTTGGACTGGCGTAAACACAGTAAAAAGTCTGACAACACCAGGTTTTAGTCCAACTTATTTATTTGATAATATACTCACTAGCAAGCTTTCGAGGGGACTGCCTATTTGACAGCTAATCCTCTATCCACGCTAACACCCTACACCCAACTCCATGCCGCCTAACCTTCTGTAATAACCTTTTGTGCGGCACCTTTTCAAACACCTTCTGAAAATCGAGGAACACCACATCCACCGGTTCCCCTCTGTCTACCGCACTAAACACACAAAGAACAACCCAGCACGGGAAACAGGCCCTTCAGCCCAACCAGCCCGCGCCGCCACATCACCCTACACCTATTCTACCCTGCGTGTCGACAAATTCCACCCTCATAGAATTCCAATAAATTTGTCAGACATGACTTCCCCTTAACGAATCCGTGCTGCGTCTGCTCTATCAAACAATTCTTCTCAAGGTGCCTCGCTATTTCTTCTTTGATGACGGTTAATGCCCTAAGTAAAAACAAATTTCTGCTGTTACTTGGTCTGTGTCCCTCTATTCCCTCCTTATTCACGGACCCATCCAGATGTCTCCTGAAATTTACGAATTTGCCTCCTTCCACCATCTCCTCTAGCAGCGCATTATAAAGCTGCAGAATTATCTTCCAACTCCTAAACTCAATCCCTCGACTGATGAAGGCCCGTACACCATATGCCTTCTTGACCACATCCACTACCTGCAATGTCCTGGAGCTGAGATGACTGACCCTCTACAACCACAACCATCTTCCTATGTACCAGGTATAGCTCCAACCAGTGGAGAGTTTCCCCGTGATATACATTGATTCTCATTGATCTGTGGACCTGTATGTTAATGTTTCTCAGGGATCTGCCATCTATAGTATAATTCACACCTAATGGCACGGTAGCACAGTGGTTAGCACTGCTACTTCACAGCTCCAGGGACCTGTGTTTGATTCCTGGCTCAGGTCACTGTCTGTGTGGAGTTTGCACATTCTCTTCGTGTCTGCATGGGTTTCCCCCAGGTGCTCCGGTTTCCTCCCACAGTCCAAAGATGTGCAGGTTAGGTTTAAGCCATGCTAAAATTGCCCTTAGTGTCCCGAGGTGCATAGGTTCAAGGGATTATTGGGTAAATATGTGGGGATATGGAGGTAGGGCCTGGGTGGGATTGTGGTCAGTGCAGATTCGATGGGCCGAATGCACTCTTTCTGTACTGTAGGGTTCTATGATTTCTAAATTTGATCCTCCAAAATGCATCACCTCACATTTGTCCGGATTAAACTCCATCTGCCATTTCTGTGCCAAGCCTCCAATCTCTCTATATTCTGATGTATCCTCTGACAATCCCCAGCACTATCAGCAACTCCAGCCATCTTTGTGTCATCCACAAACTTACTAATCAGACCACTCACATTTTCCTCCAAATTATTTACATATACCACAAACAACAGGGACCCCAGCATCGATCTCTGCAGAACACCACTGGTGACAGATCTCCAATCTGAAAACACGCTTCCAGCACTATTCTCTAAACAAATCAGTTCTGCATCCATCTAACCAGCCCACTCCCGATATACCTCCCTATGGTGTTTTTGTGAGACCACATTTGGAATACCTTCAACACTTTTGGTCTCTATACTTAAGGAAGGATAAACTTGAAGACGTTGAGTACATTAATTCTTGGAAAGTGGATCTGTCCTCTGACAAGAGGCCAAATAAACTGAGCTTCTAATCCCAGGAATTTAGAAGAATGAGAGAGGATGTGATTGAAACACAACAGATTCTGAAGGGGTTTGATACAGCAGACACTGAGAGATCGTTCCCTCTGTTCGGGGAACCTGAAACACGGGGGACACAGGTTCAGGGTAAGGGACTATCAGTTAGGACTGGGATGAGGAGAAATTACTTCACACAGTGGGTTGTGGATGGTTAAAATCTTATCCCCCAGTGGGCTGGAGATTCTCCATCACTGAATATATTTAAGGTTGAATCAGGCCTCAGGTCTCTCAGAGAATTAAAGCAGATGAAGAAATGGAAGTTGAAGACATGATTACCAGGTGCAGCAGGTGGTCAGGAAGGCGAATGGGATGCTGGCCTTCATAGCGAGGGGGATTGAATATAAAAGTAGGGAGGTCTTGCTGCAGCTGTATAGGGCATTGGTGAGGCCGCAGCTGGAGTACTGTGTGCAGTTTTGGTCGCCGCACCTGCGCAAGGATGTTTTGGCCCTGGAGGGAGTGCAGAGGAGGTTTACTAGGCTGATACCGGAGTTGAGGGAATTGAGCTATGAGGAGAGGCTGAATAAACTAGGCTTGTACTCGTTAGAGTTTAGAAGAATGAGGGGAGATCTCATTGAGACGTATAAGATGATGAATGGGATGGATAGGATAGAAGTGGAGAGATTCTTCCCGCTCAAAAAAGACAGTAGGATTAGGGGACACAGCCTCAAGATAAAGGGGAGGCGGTTTAGAACAGAGTTGAGGAGGAACTTCTTCACTCAAAGGGTGGTGAATCTCTGGAATTCTCTGCCCGTTGAAGTGGTGGAGGCTGCCTCGCTAAATATTTTTAAGAAGCGGGTTGATGGGTTTTTGATAAGAGAAGGGATTAAGGGTTATGGGGAGAGGGCGGGAAGGTGGAACTGAGCCACGACAGATCAGCCATGATCTTATTGAATGGCGGAGCAGGCTCGAAGGGCTAGATGGCCTACTCCTGCTCCTATTTCTTATGTTCTTATGTTCTTATGGTAGTGAATGGCAGAGCAAGCTAACACGAGGGGACATAGCTCTAAATTAAGGGGTGGTAATTATAGGACGGATGTCAGGGGTAGGTTCTTTACTCAGAGGGTAGTAAGGGCATGGAATGCCCTGCCTGCAGCAGTTGTGGACTCACCAACTTTAAGGGCGTTCAAATGGTCAGTGGATAGGCATATGGATAACATTGAAATAGTTTAGGTTAGAGGGTCATTAGATTGGTTCCACATTGATTTTCCTTCTACACCCTCATCGAGGTCATTCAAAAAAAAATGTAGAAGGATGGGTTAGTAAATTCGCTGACGACACCAAAGTCGGAGGAGTTGTAGACAGTGAGGATGGATGTTACAGTTTGCAGAGGGACATAGATAAGCTGCAGAGCTGGGCCGAGAGGTGGCAAATGGAGTTTAATGTGGAAAAGTATGAGGTGATTTACTTTGGAAAGAATAACAGGAGTACAGAATATTGGGCTAATGGAAGGACTCTAGGTAGTGTTGACGAGCAGAGAGATCTCGGGGTACATGTGCATAGATCCCTGAAAGTTGGCACCCAGGTTGATAAGGTTGTTAAGAAGGCGTACGGTGTGTTAGCTTTTATTGGTAGAGGGATTGAATTTCGGAGCCGTGAGGTCATGTTACAACTGTACAAAACTCTGGTGCGGCTGCACTTGGAGTATTGCGTACAGTTCTGGTCGCCGCATTATAAGAAGGATGTGGAGCCATTGGAAAGGGTGCAGAGAAGGTTTACCTGGTTGTTGTCTGGTATGGTGGGAAGGTCTTATGAGGAAAGGCTTAGGGACTTGAGTTGTTTTCATTAGAAAGGAGAAGGTTAAGAGGTGACCTAATTGAGGCATACAAGATGATCAGAGGGTTAGATAGGGTGGATAGTGAGAGCCTTTTACCTCGGATGGTGATGGCTAACACGAGGGGCCATAGCTTTAAATTAAGGGGTGGTAATTATAGGATGGATGTCAGAGGTAGGTTCTTTACTCAGAGGGTAGTAAGGGCGTGGAATGCCCTGCCTGCAGCAGTTGTGGACTCGCCAACTTTAAAGGTGTTCAAATGGTCAGTGGATAGGCATATGGACAACATTGGAATAGTTTAGGTTAGAGGGTCATTGGATTGGTTCCACTGGTCGGCGCAACAGAGGGCCGAAGGGCCTGTACTGCGCTGTAATGTTCTATATTCCAATTTTCACTTGTTAAATCAATCCTTTGGTCCTCCTTTGCTGAATTTTAAACTGCTCCCAATCATCGGGCCTGTTGCTTTTTCTTGCCAATTTGTATTCTTCTTCCTTGAATCTGACACTATCTCTAACTTCCCTTGTAAGCTATGGTTGGCCACAATTTTCTTACCACTCTTGCACTAAACAGGAATTAACAACTGGAACAAAAAGGGAAAATGCTGGAAAATCTCGGCAGGTCAGGCAGCATCTGTAAGGATGGAAAAGAGCTGATGTTTCGAGTCCAGATGAACTTTGTCAAAGCTAAAAGACTTTGAGTCATTGGACTGGAAAAGTCAGCTCTTTTCCCTCCTTACAGACGCTGCCAGACCTGCTGAGATTTTCCAGCATTTTCACTTTTGGTCTCAGATTTCAGCATCTGCAGTAATTTGCTTTTATCCAGGAATAAAAAACTTCTGGAGTTCACCTCTTCATTCTCTAAATGCTGCCAGTTCCTGTACACTGTCTTTCCTTTGAGTTATGAGAAGACTGAAGTAAAGTACGCATTTAATTCCTCAGCCATTTCTTTATTTAACCCTGAAAAGTATGGGTTGACGCACTTTGGAAGGAAAAATAAGACATGGAAGCACATTAAAAGCTCAGGAGAACAGTTGGATCTTTGGGTTCTTGCCCACAGATTGCTGAAGGTGGCACAGCACATGAAGAAGGCAAACGGGTCACTTGCTTTTATCAGTTGTGTCATGGAGTATAAGAGCAAGGAGGTAATGTTGGAGTAGTACAGAGCGTTGGAGAGGCCACAGCTGGAGCACTGGGTGCAGTTTTGGTCACCTCACTATAGGAAGGATGTGATTGCACTGGACGGGGTGCAGAGGAGATTCACCAGGATGCTGCCTGGGGTGGAACATCTGAGCTATAAGGAGAGACTGGATAGGCTTGGGTTGTTTTCTCTAGAGCAAAGAAGGCTGAGGGGGGGATATGACTGAGGTGTATAAGATTATGAAGGGTGTGGATAGGGTGAGTAGGAAGCAGCTGTTCCCTTTAGTTGAGGGGTTAATAATGAGAGGACATCATTTTAAGGTGAGGAGCTGGAGGCACAGAGGGGATTTGAAGAAAACCATTTTCACCCAGAGCGTGACGATGGTCTGGAATGTGTTGCCTGGGAGAGTGGGAGAGGTGGGAAAGCTCACAACATTGAACAAGTACCTGGATGAGCATTTAAAATGTCAGAACATTCAACACTATGGGCCACACACTGAAAAGTGGGATGAGTGTAGATTTGGTGCAGTTTTGTTAGTGCAGACTCGATGGGCCAAAGGGCCTCTTCTGTCCTTTATGATTCTGTGACCTGATGAACGAGTATAACGGGATGCTGGGGAGAGTGGGGCAATGGGAGGGGAGGTGTTTGCTCAGATGGGGCAGACTCAGTGTACTGATTGGCCTCCTGCTTCTGTATAAATCTCAATGATTCCACAACACTCTTCAAACAAAATCAGTGCCAAAAGTTTGGAATTAAACGATTACAAAGATACTGCAGAATTTTCAGTCTGGTTTCCCGCATTGCGTTCCCTTTGAAAGTGAGATCTGACTGAGAGCTGGAGCTGCTTACACTCTCGGAGAGCGGAGAGTCAGAAAGGCTGAATGATAGTTTCACTGGGGCCAAACAGGGATCAATTTAAATTGATTTTAAATTAGGTGGAAAAAAGCAGACTTAACAGAGTTGGGGCGATGTTACTCAGTCCACATTTGGATGTCAGTAAAAGTTGATTATTAGGAGAATATTCCCTCCAGGAAACATGTAATGAACTCATACTTCAATTCTTTGTATATTGATGAATGTTCCTCTTTAGCTGCTGTTCTTCATTTCATTCCCCTCGGCAAGTGTCACTGGTTGAAATACTATTTTCCCGACAATTGCTACTCACAAACAAGCAAATTATATAAATCCTAATCCCCATAACCGAGCTACCTGGTCAGTCAAAGCTCATTAACATATATCCTGACAGCACGTACACATGTAGGAAACACTCAAACCTCGTCTCAATCAATGATAAAACATCGCCTGGTTTGACAAGTTGAAGTCAGACCTCATTATGGAAAATTTTGCAAACATATCTGCCTGTATTGTACCCAATTCACACAACTCATACTTGTTATTTGACAAGAACAGTAAATTTCAATCCATTTAGACCCTGAAGATGCATTGTAATCTATCAAGGACAGTCACATTTGACTTTCATTGGTAGGAAATCAGCCATTGCAGGATCTGGTGTTGTGGAAACTGGTTACCCTTCACCCTCGGCATTGTTTCGAGTCCTTAATTGAAGAGCTTGGCACATAATCCATACCCACGCATGCAATACACACTGAGAAAGTATTCCAGAGAAACCTTACCTGAATGTAATCAGCAAAACCTGTTATCTGCTCAAACAGATAAAAATTGTTGCATGGAAACACTGGGAGAAGAATGTGAAAGTTCTCCAAAAGCCCCAAATGTCATTTCACCTCAACCAACACCGTATTGGAATGATCAGTTGGTCTATTTGCTATTTGTGGGATCATGCTGTGTGAAAAGTGGCAGCCACATTTATAACAAAACAAGTCATCCCTTGGCTGTTTTGGAACTGCTTTGAGAATGTGAAAGACATTATTCAAGCCCCTCTCTTCCTCCTTATGATCATAAGTTGCCTTTTAATAAAAAAAAACACCATTCGCCTTCAGTAAGAAGTCAAGGGTTAAACGAGGAATATGTTCTGTCCGTTATTGTAAAGGTTCTCTTTACAGCTGCCAAATCTGAATATGTAAATATCACACTTGATGACTTCTATCTGTGGCACTAAACAAAACAAACAGCTGGGCAAGGTAGCGTGAGACATGTTGAAGGACCATAAGAATGTAATGGAGAAATGAAGGTTACAAACACAGAATGAAAATGAAACTTCTATTGTGTGGAAATTATTAATCATTTGTTTTGTTATGTTTCAGATTGGTTCATGCATTACTGAGGAGCAAAGACATCCTTGTGTGAAAATGTTCCAGTTTTCAGAGGCTGAACTTAGAATCGTTGCCATGCAGAAGGAGTAAGAAGTCTCACAACAAGAGATTAAAGTGCAACAGGTTTATTTGGTAGCAAAGGCCACCAGCTTTTAGGACTCTACCCCTTCATTAGGTAAAGGGGCAAAGCCCTGAAAGTTAGTGGCATTTGCTGCCAAATAAACCTGTTGGACTTTAACCTGGTGTTGTGAGGCTTCTTACTGTGTTTACCCCAGTCCAACACCAGCACCTCCACATCGTGTAGAAGGAGGCCATTTGGCCTATCGAGCCTGTACCAACCACAATCCCACCCAAGCCCTATTCCTGTAATCCCTTTTATTGGCCCTACTCCACAGTGTATAACTCCAAAGCTCAGGTACAAAGTATTTTCCAATAACCTAACACAAGGAACATTTATGAATATGGAAGCTTGACAGACTGAAAGAAATTGCATTAAAAATCATCAAATTTCTAATGTCCTTTACAGACAATGAAGCAATTAGTAATGTGAGAATAACCAGCTGACAGTTTAGCCATTTCAGATGAGGTATAAATATTACCAAGACACAGAATTCCCAACTTGTCTTTCAAAGAGTAGCCTTGGAACCTTTCACACTCAACTGAGAAAGAAGCTGGACTGTTGATTTAAGATCCCCTCCATGAAGAGAACACCTCTGACAGTGCAGCATTTTCTCAACACTGTTTTGGATTATCAGCCTCGATTTCTTTGTTCAAATCCTGCACAGGGGCTTAAAAATCTTAAATATCAATGACGCTAAAGCTGGTACAATCGGAGATGATAAGGTAACATATTTGTTCCTTTAAAATTATTTGTTAAACTCACTGAGGTATGACATAAATTTTCTAATATGATTGTTTCTGGCGAGCAAGTCGAGAGGCAGCGATTTTTGGACATCAGAGGAGGCAGCAACGGGTAAATTTTTCTGTTTCTTTGGCTAACTTTTATTTTTAGTTTTTTAAAGTTGCGAGTTTTTGGCGGTTTTTTTTAAAATTAGTTAAAACCGGAAATCGTCACTAGGACGCTTGCCGGTAGTTGTAGTTTTCTTTTCTCTGGGCCCCTAACCCTATAAATTAGCGTAGAGAGGATACCCGATTCTCTACACTGGTAGAGAATCCCACCCTCCCACCTCCTCTAACCTAAATTATAAGTGTGGGTAAGTTTTCTTTTTAATATTTTTATTTTTTCTGCTGGTAATAGTTTCAGGGATGGCAGTTCAGGCACTGTGCTGCATCTCCTGTGGGATGTATGTGGTGAGGGACTCCAGTAGTGTTACAGGGGATTTTACTTGTAGGAAGTGCGTTAGAATGCAGCTTCTGGAGGAGCGTGTAAAGGAGTTGGAGTTGGAAGTAGAGGAGCTCCGCAAAATTCGGGATGCAGAGGTGGACATTGATAGGAGTTATAGGGAGTTAGTCACTCCTAGAAACCAGTCTTGGGTCACTGCCAAGAGGAGGGGAAAGAAGCAAGTGGGGAGAAAATCCCCTGGGGCTGTTCCCCTCCAAAATAGGTTTTCGGTCCTGGAGGCTACAGTTGAGGAGGGATCAACTGGGGATAGCCAAAGGGAGCAGGTCTCTGGGGGTGAGCCTACTGTAAAAGCTCAGGTGGTTAGGGGTAGCCAAAGATTAGGTCTTGTAATTGGGGACTCCACCGTTAAAGGGACGGATAGGAGAGTCAGTAACAATGATAGGAACTCAGGGCTGGTGTGTTGCCTACCAGGGGCTGGGGTCCAGGATGTCTCAGAGAGGATATTCAAGACTCTCAGGGGAGAGGGAGATCAACCCCAAGTTATTATTCATGTGGGGACGCATGATATAGGAAGGCTAAGGGATGGGGACATTAAGCAGAGATTCATGGAGTTGGGGTGGAAGCTGAAGGCCAAGACAGACAGAGTGGTTATCTCTGGACTCTTGCCTGTGCCACGGGATAGTTTGGAGAAGAATAGAGGGAGGGAAAGCTTGAACTCGTGGCTGAGGGGATGGTGCAGGAGGGAGGGGTTTAAGTACTTGAACAATTGGGGCTCGTTCTGGGGAAGGTGGGACCTTTATCAGAGGGATGGGATTCACCTGAACCAAAGGGGAACAAATATCCTGGGAGGTAAATTTGTTAAGGTTATGCGGAGTGGTTTAAACTGATTCAGAGGGGGGGTGGGATCCTGAGTAGAGGGGGTGAAAGTGAGGGGGGCGTAGATGGGGACTGCAATGCACGGCATTGCGGGGGAGGGGCGGAACAGGGTTTGGAATGTGGTTTGAAATGTGTATACTTTAATGCGAGGAGTATTCGCAATAAGGTGGATGAACTTGCAGCATGGACCAGTACCTGGGACTTCGATGTTGTGGCCATTTCAGAGACTTGGATAGAGCAGGGTCAGGAATGGATGTTGCAGGTCCCGGGGTACAAATGCTTTAATCGGAGTAGACAAGGAGGTAGAAGGGGGGGTGGGGTAGCATTATTGGTCAAGGACTGTATCTCAGTGTCAGAGAGGAACTTTGATGAGGACTTGTCTGTTGAGGTAGTATGGGCGGAGATTAGAAATAGGAGAGGAGAGGTCACCCTGTTGGGAGTCTTTTATAGACCTCCAAAAAGTTCTAGAGAGGTTGAGGAAAGGATTGCAGAGACGATCCTTGTTAGGAGTGAAAGTAATAGGGTAATTGTTATGGGGGACTTTAACTTTACTCATGTAGATTGGAATTGCAACAGCTCTGGCTCGTTAGAGGGGTCAGTTTTTGTTCAAAGTGTGCAAGAAGGTTTTTTGACTCAGTATGTAGATATGTAGAGAGGTGAGGCTATATTGGATTTGGTGCTCGGTAATGAGCCAGACCAGGTGCTAGACTTGGAAGTTGGTGTGCAGTTTGGGGATAGTGATCACAATTCGATTACGTTCACCTGAGTGATGGAAAGGGATAGGCATGAACCTCGGGTCAGTAGTTTCAGCTGGGGGAAGGGTAATTATGAGGCTATTAGGAGAGAATTAGGAAGCATTGGTTGGAATGGGAGATTACAGGGACTGGGAACATCCGAGATGTGGAAATTTTTCAAGGAGCAGCTATTGCGGGTCTGTGATAAGTATATCCCTGTCAGGCAAGGAGGATTTGGTAGGCCCAGGGAACCGTGGTGCACCAAAAAAGTTGATTCGTTGGTTAGGAAGAAAAAGGAGGCTTATGTTCGGATGAGGCTTGAGGGCTCAGGTAGTGCATTAGAAAGTTTTAGATTGGCTAGGAAGGAGTTGAAGAGGGAGTTAAGAAGGGCTAAAAGAGGGCATGAGATGATTTTGGCTGATAGGATTAAGGAGAACCCTAAGGCGTTTTACAGGTATGTCAAGAACAGAAGGTTGGTTAGGACAAGATTAGGGCCAGTTACAGACAGTAGAGGGAAGTTGTGTGTGGAACCGGAGGAGATTGGAGAGGCGTTGAACCAATATTTCTCTTCGGTGTTCACGCAAGGGGACAGGAATGTAGCTGAGGAGGACACTGGGGTGCAGGGGTGTGAAATAGATAGTATTGCAGTTGATACGGGGGATGTGCTGGATATTTTAGAGGGATTGAAAATAGATAAGTCCCCTGGTCCAGATGGGATTTACCCTAGGATTCTTTGGGAGGCAAGAGGGGTGATTGCGGAGCCTCTGGCTCTGATCTTCAGGTCGTCGTTAGTCTCTGGTATAGTACCAGAAGATTGGAGGACAGCAAATGTTGTCCCATTGTTTAAGAAGGGGACAAGGGACTTCCCTGGGAATTATAGACCGGTGAGTCTTACTTCTGTGGTGGGTAAGGTTTTGGAAAGGATTATTAGAGACAGGATTTATAGTTATTTGGAAAGTAATGAGTTGATTAGAGACAGTCAGCATGGTTTTGTAGCGGGTAGGTCGTGCCTTACTAACCTTATCGAGTTCTTTGAGAAAGTGACCAAAGAGGTGGATAGGGGTAAGGCAGTTGATGTGGTGTATATGGATTTTAGCAAGGCGTTTGATAAGGTTCACCATGGTAGGCTTCTGCAGAAAATGCAGATGTATGGGATTGGGGGTGATCTAGGTAATTGGATCAGGAATTGGCTAGCAGATAGGAGACAGAGAGTGGTGGTTGATGGGAAATATTCATCATGGAGTTCGGTTACAAGTGGTGTGCCTCAGGGATCTGTTTTGGGGCCACTGCTGTTTGTAATTTTTATTAATGATCTGGATGAGGGTATAGTTGGATGGATTAGTAAGTTTGCTGATGACACCAAAGTCGGAGGTGTGGTAGATTGTGAGGAAGGGTGTCATAGTTTGCAGGATGACTTAGAAAGGTTGCAGAGCTGGGCTGAGAGGTGGCGGATGGAGTTTAATGTCGAGAAGTGTGAGGTAATTCATTTCGGTAGGAATAACAGATGTGTTGATTATAGGGCTAACGGGAGGACTTTGAATAGTGTGGAGGAGCAGAGGGATCTAGGTGTATGTGTACATAGATCCCTGAAAGTTGGGAATCAAGTAGATAAGGTTGTTAAGAAGGCATACGGAGTTTTGGCGTTTATTGGTAGGGGGATTGAATTTAGGAGTCGCAGCGTCATGATGCAACTGTACACATCTCTGGTGCGGCCGCACTTGGAGTTTTGTGTGCAGTTCTGGTCCCCACATTACAGGAAGGATGTAGAGGCTTTGGAGAGGGTGCAGAGGAGGTTTACCGGGATGTTGCCTGGTATGGAGGGGAGATCCTATGAGGAGAGATTGAGAGATTTGGGGTTGTTTTCGCTGGAAAGAAGGCGGCTAAGAGGGGATCTCATTGAAACATATAAGATGATTAGAGGTTTAGACAGGGTAGATAGTGATAGCCTTTTTCCTAGGATGGAGAAAGCTAGCACGAGGGGGCACGATTTTAAATTAAGGGGGGGTAGTTATAGGACAGATGTCAGGGGTAGGTTCTTTACCCAGAGGGTGGTGAGGGACTGGAATGCCCTGCCAGCTGCAGTTGTAAATGCACCTAGTTTGGGGGCGTTTAAAAGATCTGTGGATAGGTTTATGGATGAAAAGGGATTGGTTTCGGCTAGTGAGTCATTGTTTTGTAACTGGTCGGCGCAACATCGTGGGCCGAAGGGCCTGTTCTGCGCTGTAATGTTCTATGTTCTATGTTCTATGTTCTATGTTCTATGTTCTAGGTGTACAAAATTATGAGGGGGAGAGATAGAGTGGACAGGAGAAAATTGTTTCCCTTGGTGGAGAATTTTAGAACTGGGGACATAAGTTCAGGATAAGGGCGGTAGGTGTAATGGGGACATGAGGAAAAACCTCTTTACGTAGAGGGTGGTGAATGTCTGGATTTCGCTCCCCGAGTTGGTGGTGAAAGTGGAGATCCTCAACACTATTAACAAGTACCTGGATCTGCACCTTAAGTGCTGTAAGTTACAGCGCTATGGGCTAGGAGCAGGAAGATGGGATTAGAAAGGGCACCTGGGTATCCTCAGGCTGACATGGACAAGATGGACGAATGGCCTCCCACCGCGTTGTAACCTTTTGACGGTTCGATGTAAACTCTTGTTGTTCCTGCTGAAAATAACAATCAAGCAGAAGGGTCATTCAGGTGGAACAGGGGAGTTTTCGATGAAACTTTAACAAAAGCAATCACCATCGTTAATGTTTCTGTCCCTGTTTCTGTCTGTGGGAGCTTGCTTTGTGCAGATTGACTCGCATTTTCTTGATAATAGCCACACTTCAAACAGACTTCATTCATGTTCATCAGCGTTAGGATGTCCTGAAATGATAAAAACTGCTGCAGGAATTGAAGTTGTTTTGAGTACGTACAGAGAGTAAATACTGCTGCAAACCCACACCATGTTTGTGCTCGACACGTCACTGATTACCTGGCCATCTATTTATGATGGCAAAATTTTATAAGTTAGAGCTATGAAGTGAAATAATTTGACACTTGAGACAGGTGATCAGTAGTGGAGCATGCTTGTATATAATCAGCAATTAGGTGTCTCACAAGGTATCATGAATCAACCTTCAGTTTTAATACAGCATAAATCTCCACTTAAAGTCATAGAGGTTTACAGCATGGAAACAGGCCCTTCAGCCCAACTTGTCCATGCCACCCTTTTCTTTCTTAAGCTAATCCCAGTTGCCCGCATTTGGCCCAAATCCCTCCATACCCATCGCACCCATGTAACTGTCTAAATACTTCCAAAAGACAAAATTATATCTGTCTCTATTACTACCTCTGGCTTTCGGTAGACTGCGCTCCACTGTATGGGAATGTCGAGGAATCAGTCCAGAACTGAAGGCCTCCAGCGCCGCGGTACTCACTACCCTCCTGTATGCCTGTGAAACGTGGACTGTGTATCGAAGGCATGCAAGACAGCTCAATCATTTCCACGTGACTTGTCTTCGCAGAATATTATACATCAGATGGCAAGACAAAGTACTAAATACTGAAGTTCTCTCTAGAGCGAGTCTATCACCAGTCCACACACTGCTGATGAGAGCACAGACCCGGTGGGCAGGTCATGTCATCCGAATGTCAGACGAGCGCATTCCCAAGCAGTTCCTTTTTGGGGAACTCTCTGTTGGAAGACGCTCGCATGGAGGGCAGAAGAAAGTTACAAAGACACACTCAAAGCCTCCCTGAAGTCGCTTGACATAGACACGACCACCTGGGAAACGTTGGCACAAAATGGCCCTACCTGGCACTGCCTCATTCACAGAGGCTGTCAAACTCACGAAGCAAAGTGTATTACTGAAGCACAACTTAAGTACGAGTTGCGTAAGTCCAGAGCCAGTAATAATTTTCACAACACCAGGTTAAAATCCAACAGGTTTATTTGGTTGTAAACATCACTAGCTTTTGGAACACTGTTACCTCATCAGGTGAGTGGGGAGTTCTGATCACAAACAGACCATATAAAGGCACAAACAGTTTACAAAATACTGATTAGAATGTGAGTCTTTACAGCTAATCAGCTATTCAAGTCTTAAAGATGCAGACGATGAGAATGGAGATAACATTAAGCAAAGGTTAAAGAGATGTGTATTGTCTCCAGACAGGACAGTAAGTGAGATATTGTAAGTTCAGACAATTCATGGGGGTTACAGATAGTGTGACATGAACCCAAGATCCCTGTTGAGACCGTCCTCATGTGTGCGGAACTTGGCTATCAGTTTTTGCTCAGCGACTCTGCGCTGTCGTGTGTCGTGAAGGCCACCTTCATAATAACAGAGTTGTCGTGATGGGAGACTTCAATTTCCCAAACATCGACTGGAATATCCCTAGGGTAAGGGGTTTGGCTGGAGAGGAGTTTGTTAGGTGTGTTCAGGAAGGTTTCCTGACACAGTATGTGGACAAGCCTACGAGAGGAGAGGCTGTACTTGACCTGGTACTGGCGAATGAACCAGGGCAGGTGATGGATCTCTCGGTAGGAGAGCATCTTGGGAATGGTGACCATAATTCTATCTCCTTCACAATTGCATTGGAACGAGATAGGATCAGACAGGCTAGGAAGGTGTTTGTCTGGAGTAAGGGGAGATACGAAGAAGTCAGGAAATTACTTGGACAAATAAACTGGAAGGAGGCGTTCTTAGGGAAAAGTACCAAAGGAAGGTGGCAGATATTCGAGGAATGTGTGTGTGGAGCTCTGAATGACAACGTTCCGATGAGACAAGGGAGTTTTGGTAGGTCGCGGGAACCGTGGTGCACGAAGGCTGTGTTGAACCTAGTCAGGAGGAAAGGGAAGGTGTATAAGAGGTTCAGGGAATTAGGAGAGATTAAAGATCTTGAGGAGTATAAGGACTGTAGGAACGAACTTAAAAGGGAAATTAGGAGAGCCAGAAGGGATCATGAGAAGACCTTGGCGGGTAAGATTAAGGAGAATCCCAAGGCCTATAAATATGTGAAAGGTAAAAGGATAAGAAGAGAAGGGATAGGACCTATAAAAGGTGAGGGGGGAAAGGTTTGTGTGGAACCAGAAGAAATGGCAGAGGTGCTTAATGAGTACTTCGCCTCAGTATTCACAGTGGAAGCTGATCCGGGAGATTTTGTTATGGATTTGCAGCAGATGGAAAAGATTGAGTACGTGAATATTAAGGAGGAGGATGTGTTGGAACTTTTGAATTCTATCAAGGTAGATAAGTCGTCTGGACCAGATGGGATGTACCCCAGGATACTGTGGGAGGCGAGGGAAGAGATTGCAGAGTCCCTGGCGATGATCTTTGCGTCGTCAATGGAGACGGGAGAGGTTCCGGAAGATTGGAGGATTGCGGATGTAGATCCTATTTTCAAGAAAGGGAACAGAGATAGCCCGGGAAATTACCGACCGGTGAGTCTGACCTCAGTGATTGGTAAGCTGATGGAGAGGCTTCTGAGGGACAAGATTTACGAGCATTTGGAGAGGTTTGACATGATCAGGAATAGTCAGCATGGATTTGCCAAGGGCAGGTCATGCCTTACAAGCCTAGTTGAGTTCTTCGATAATGTGACTGAACACATTGACGAAGGAAGTGCCGTGGACGTAGTGTACATGGACTTCAGCAAGGCGTTTGATAAGGTCCCCCATGCAAGACTTCTTGAGAAGGTGAGAGGGCATGGGATCCAAGGGCCTTTGGCCTTGTGGATCCAGAACTGGCTTGCCTGCAGAAGGCAGAGAGTGGTTGTAGATGGGGCTTTTTTCTGAATGGAGGTCAGTCATCAGCGGAGTGCCTCAAGGATCTGTTCTGGGACCCTTGTTGTTTGTCATTTTCATAAATAGAACATAGAACATAGAACATTACAGCAAAAACAGGCCCTTCAGCTCTCGAGTTGTGCCGATCACATCAACCCCATCAATCTATAGACCTATCTATAACCCCCAATCCCATTAAACCCCATATACTCATCCAGAAGTCTTTTAAAAGACCCCAGCGAGTTCGCCTCCACCACCGATGACGGCAGCCGATTCCATTCACTCACCACCCTCTGAGTGAAAAACTTACCCCTAACATCACCTCTGTACTTCCCTCCCCGCACCTTAAATCTGTGTCCTCTCGTAGCGACCATTTCAACCTGGGGAAATAGCCTCTGAGAGTCCACCCTATCTATTCCTCTCAACATGTTATAAACTTCTATCAGGTCGCCTCTCAACCTTCGTCTCTCCAGGGAAAAGAGTCCCAGCTCCCTCAACCTATCTTCATAAGGCATGCCTCCCAGTCCAGGCAACATCCTTGTAAATCTCCTCTGCATCCTTTCAATAGCTTCTACGTCTTTCCTATAGTGAGGCGACCAGAACTGCGCACAGTACTCCAAATGAGGCCTGACAAGGGTCCTGTAAAGTTGCAGCATTACCTCCCGACTCCTAAACTCAATCCCTCGATTAATGAAGGCCAGTACACCATACGCCTTCTTGACCACCTCCTCCACCTGCGAGGCCGATTTAAGAGTCTTGTGGACCCGGAGCCCAAGATTCTTCTGCTCTTCAACGCTACTAAGACTCCTGCCCTTAATAGTGTACTCGTTCATCCCGTTGGTTCTGCCGAAATGGACGACTACACATTTATTCGCGTTGAAGTCCATCTGCCACTTCTCTGCCCATTCCTGCATCCTATCTATGTCCTGCTGCAACTTTTGACATCCTTCCAGACCATCCACAACACCACCGACCTTCGTGTCATCAGCGAACTTGCTAACCCATCCCTCCACTTCCTCATCCAGGTCATTTATGAAAATAAATGACCTGGATCACCTCGCATTTATCTAAATTAAACTGCATCTGCCCTTCGTCAGCCCACTGGCCCAATTGATTAAGATCCCATTGCAATTGGAGATAACTTTCTTCACTGTCCACTATGCCACCAATATTGGTGTCATCTGCAAACTTACTAACCATGCCTCCTACATTCTCATCCAAATCATTAATTTAAATGACAAGTTCAGTGGGCCCAGCACTGATCCCTGAGGCACACCGCTGGTCACAGGCCTCCAGTTTGAAAAGTATCTTTCTACAACCACTCTCTGGCTTCTGTCAAGAAGCCAATTTTGTATCCATTTCGATACTTCAGCCTAGATCCCGTGAGATTTAGCTTTATGCAACAACCTACCATATGGTACCTTGTTAAAGGCCTTGCTAAGGTCCATGTAGACAACTTCATCTGCACTGCCCTCATCTACCTTCTTGGTTACCCCTTCAAAAAACTCAATCAAATTTGTGAGACATGATTTTCCACTCACAAAGTCATGTTGACTGTCCCTGATCAGTCCTTGTGTCTCTAAACGCTGTCTCTCAAAAAAACTTCCATCAATTTATCCCCCATAGATGTGAGGCTCACTGGCCTGTAGTTCCCAGGCTTTTCCCTGCAGCCTTCTTTAAACAAAGGCACAACATTTGCCACTCTCCAATCTTCAGGCACCTCTGGTATTTAGAAACATTCAGTGCCAGGATGAAATGGGCAACTTTCCTCTGAGATAAATGCCCAAGAATATTGCAATTGCAGTTCAAGTTTATATGAACACATTTGTTACATTTTAAAGGAACTATTGGGAAATGCTGGATAACATAAAGCAACTTAGAAGTTAATTTAATCACAAATTCTTAAACTAAGCAACTTTTTTAAAACTATGTTCCAATTTATTCTTGCATGCCAGCTAAAATCATTCCCTGTATAAAACCAATGCTGGTGATGAGAACAGTTTTCTGTAAACAATTGGTTAGGAGTTTATAGGGAATTAAATGCTTTCATTTGTCTCAGTTCTTTTCCAATTTTACTATACCAAGAATTTCAAACTTCTTCTTGTGTATTCCCAAGTGTACATTTAGACTAAAAGTAGAATTATTCACAGAAATGTGACTTTATGAATGGTGGATAAGAGTAAGGAATTAATTGAAGCAGCTTTGTGTACAGTTGTGTACAGACTTGAGCAGGTTGATCTCATCTAAATGTCACTCCCCCTCCTCTCTCACACTTGATTTTTCCCAACATGGAAGTGGAGTAGGATTGAGTCACACTCGGTTCCCTCCTCCAGATCATCTATATAAATGGTAAATAGCTGAGGCCCCAGCACCGACCCCTGGGGCACTCCACTAGTCACCAACCGCCAATCCGAATAGCACCCATTGACCCCACTCTCTGCCTCCCATTTGACAACCAATCCTCTATCCACGCTAACACCCTACCCCCAACTCCATGCCCCCTGACCTTCTGCAATAACCTCTTGTGAGGTACCTTGTCAAACGTCTTCTGAAAATCCAGAAAGACCACATCCACCGGCTCTCCTCTATCCACCGCCCTAGACACATCCTCATAGAACTCCAGTAAATTTGTCAGACACGACTTCCCCTTAATGAAACCGTGCTGCGTCTGCTCTATCAAACAATTCTCCTCAAGATGCCTCGCTATTTTCTCCTTGATCACGGATTCTAACATTTTACCCACAACAGAAGTTAAACTAACCGGCCTATAATTCCCTGCCTTTTGCCTGGCACCCTTCTTAAACAACAGCGTAACATTAGCCATTTTCCAATCTTCCGGCACTTCCCCGGAATCCAGCGACGTTTGGAAAATAACCACCAATGCATCCACTATAACCTCCGCCATTTCTTTCAGAACCCTCGGATGCATTCCATCCAGTCCTGGGGACTTGTCCACAATCAGTCCCTCCAATCTGTCGAGCACTGCCTCTCTAGTAACAGTAATGTCATCTAGACCCTCCACTCCTACCATCTTTCCATCGCTAACACCCGGCAAATTATTCACTTCCTCCTCCGTGAAGACCGAAACAAAAAAGTTATTCAAGGCCTCAGCCATTTCCCCATCCCCTACCACTAAGTCCCCCCTCTCATCCTCTAAGGGTCCAATATTCACCCTAGCCAGCCTCTTCCTTTTTATATATTTATAAAAACTCTTGCTATCCTTTTATATATTAAGCGCTAGCCCAGCTTCATAGTTTCTCCTACCCTTCTTTATCAACTTCTTTGTCATTCTTTGTTGACATTTAAACCTCTCCCAATCCTCTTCTCGCCCACTACTCTTAGCTACTCTAAACGCATCCGCTTTTTATTTAAAACTTTCCTTTACCTCTTTCATTATCCATGGCTGATTATCTCTCCTCCTACAGTCCTTTTTGACCATTGGAATAAATTTCCGCTGAGCACCAAGAAAGATCTCCTTAAAGATCCTCTACCGTTCCTCAGCAGACCTACTTTCCAACGCGCTCCCCCAATCAACATTCGCCAATTCCTCTCTCATCCTACCATACTCCCCTCTGTTCAAACAACGACGCGTGTCCAGGAACCCACTTTGTCCTCCTCCATCTGCATCAGAAACTCCACCATACAATGATCACTCTTCCCAAGAGGATCCTTCACCGCAAGGTCCCTTATTCTACCCACCTCATTACATAGCATCAGATCCAAGATAGCTCGCTCCCTCGTCGGCTCCAACACACACTGTTCCAGGAAACTATCCCGGCAGCATTCCAAGAACTCCTCCTCAAGCCCACCGCGACCAACATGGGTCGACCAATCAATACGCAGATTGAAATCCCCCATAATTATCGCCGTCCCATTCCTGCACGCTGCATTTATTTGCGCGTTAACAGCCCGCCCCACCTCCAGATCATTATTCGGGGGCCTATAGACGACACCCACCAGCGTCTTCCTCCCTTTGCTGTTCCTAATCTCCACCCACAACGATTCCACTTTCTGCTCATTAGTTCCTATATCATCCCTTACTACCACCCTGATGCTATCCTTAATCAGCAGAGCTACACCCCCCCCCCTTTTTCCTCCCTCCTATCCTTCCTAAACACTTGATACCCCTGGACATTCAGCTCCCAGTCCCTGTCACCTTGCAGCCACGTCTCTGTAATGGCCACCAGATCATATCCATTTGTGCTGATCTGCGCCACCAGCTCATCCACTTTATTCCGAATGCTTCGTGCATTCAGATAAAGTGTCTTCATCCCAGCCTTCACCTGGACCCTATTTGCCAGAACGCCACTAATCTTACTCACGCCCCCTACTCCCTTTATTATTGGGACATCCTCGGCCTCTTCCCGTACCTGTACCCTTTCCTTTACTTTAGACCCCGTAATGTCACCTACCCTCGCACCCACCACCCCCCCCCCCCCCTAATTAGTTTAAAGCCCTGTCTACAGTCCTATCTACACAATTCGCCAGGACTCTGGTCCCAGCACAGTTCAGACCAACCCCATCCCACCTGAACAGGTCCCACCTACCCCAATACTGATACCAATGCCCCATAAATTCAAACCCATTCTTTCCACACCAATCCCTCAGCCACCCATTCACTTCCTTAATCTTATCAACCCTACGCCCGTCTGCACACGGTTCAGGCAGTAGCCCAGAGATAACCACCTTGTCGGTTCTACTTTTTAATTCCATTCCCAGCTTTTCATACTCCCTCCCCAGATCCTCAGTTCCCCCTTTGCCTATGTCGTTGGCACCCACATGTACCACAGCGACCGGATTCTCACCCTCCCACTCCAGGTTCCTCTGCAGCCCAGCTGCGACATCCTGTACCCGAGCACCAGGCAGACAACACACCCTTCTGTGCACTTTGTCATTGTGACAAAGGACAGTGTCAATACCCTTCACCCCACTGTCCCCAATTACTACTACGTTCCTTTTCCCCTTCTCTTTGCCTATGTCCTGCTGCATCACTGTACCGTGTGCAGTTTGCTCACCAACCTCACTGCCCTCGTTCTCGTCCAGACTGGAAGCAAGAACCTCAAACCTGTTATGCAGATTGAGAGGCTGAGGCACTTGGTCCCCACCCTCCTTCCTCCGGTCCCCACCCTCCTTCCTCCGGTCCCCACCCTCCTTCCTCTCTGCAGTCCCCTCCTGTTCCTGACCCTTAGAGTTAGCTAGTCTAGGGGGGGGTGGATGTCTCTTGCACCCCATTATCAATGGCACCCTCTCTCCCCCTGATGAGCCTCAGTGTCTGAAGCTCAGAGACCAGCTCATTTACCCTGAGCTGGAGCTCCTCCAGCAACCTGCACTTACTGCAGACATGGTCACTGGGAAGGACCCTGGGGTCCACCAGTTCCCACATCACACAGAAACCACACATCACATGGCCCTCCATTATTCACTGTAGTAATACTGAATGAATTCAATGCAAACTTACCTGGCCCTTTCTCTCCCCTTTAATCCTAAGCTCGAGTAGCTCACTCTGCTTCCCTCTCACTCCGCTGCCCGCTGTCTACACCAGGCCTCCTTTTAAACCTGGCGCTGTTTAAAAGCCTGCTTACCCACAAATCCCTGCTCTCCACTCCCTTTGAATTCTTAAAGCGGTAAACACAAAAAGCCCGCAAAAATGCTTTTAAATGATTTAAACAGTTCTACAAGGTAAGTTCTTACTACACACTAAAAAGCCTGCGAAAATGCTTCAAACTTATTTTAAAGAGGTTTTAAACAGGTAATGTCTGTCATTAGCAATTGTAAACTCTTTCTTCTCAATGTGTGGGAAAATATCGATATTCTCCTGTAATCTGTTGAAAAATTGGAGAAATGGAACATTGTAACAGCTGGGTGTTTGATAATCACCATCGCCCATCATGGGAGTGAGATGGTTCGCAGAGAACAGTTGCTATCAATGAGTCTGGGACAGATCCATACATGAGGTGACCCAAACCCAATGACTGAGAGAATTGGGAAGCATCTGTCCACAATGCCCCGTTACTCCTGAGCCCAACCTCCATTCACCAATATCTAACAAGCCCAAAAACAAACTCATTCTGAATGAGTTACTGTCCCACTTAATCTACACCTCAAATCACTCACATAAGGTATCACAAAATGTTATGCTAGGGAGTATTCATTGTTGCTGAGTGAGTGATGTAAAGTATAAAGCTCCTTTTTCAATATTTGTAATATATTTATCGGATAGAAGACAATAGTAAACATTGTAGGATGTCCCGGTCCAAATATTATTCTAAAATTTGTGGAATAAATCTCAAATATTGTCAAATCATTGTAAACAAAAGGTTCCTTTGCTTCAAGAGAATTATTCACAGGATTTTTGTCATTCCAGTTCAAAAGTAGATTTTAGTAAGCAGGGTCTTAACAGGATTTCTGCTGATCTGATATAGGGCAAAGATAGGTAGAAGGTCATTCTTGGAACGATGTGATAAATATGAAGATGTTCTTACCCTACCTGTGGTAGAAGGTCAGCTAAGTCTAATCACACAATAGAAACACCATTAGAGTTCAAACCAGACATAAAGAAATTGAAAAAGACATGTTTGCTATGAAAACAGAAAATCCTGGGAAAACCCAATGACTCTTGCAGTATTTGTGAAGAAAGCAATCAGAGTTAATGAGACTGATCTTACCAAAAAAAGTGCCAAATGAGCGTGAAAATGGGAAAGAATTACAACCATCTTTTGGGCAAGCTCCCAGATACAATAGCATGGCATTTAGTGAAAAAAAATAAGCAAAGTGTGATTCACGCCAGTAGAGGGAGTGAACAGAGTCTATACTCACTGGGCAGCCGGCTGCTGACTGCAAGGGGCACTGGTATACATGCACCTTGATCTCTCAATGTTCTGAGCACAAGTGGACACAATACACTGCACAATCAGTCGCTCTCCTCACCGCCCACCCCCCTGCCCTCGGACATCACCAGACCCCCTTCCACTGATTGCTGGCCTCCCCAACCTGGCCTCTCTGGACCCAATAACTGACCCCCCTTTGTCCCCCTCACCAGCCAAAGACCACCCCAAAGCATCTCACCACCTCCCAGGTAATTCTATTAGTGGAGCTGCCTCTTTAAATGGCCAATGCCGTTACTTCAATATCTCTCCTTCTTCTATCTGTCATTTGATGTAATGGTGTGGCTAACCTGGATGATAGGTTCAGTTCAAAATTGCCAAGTATTAATTATAATTTTTCATATTTCAGAATTGGTTCCTGGCTCTCTCTATAAACTTCCATTCCTTTTCTCCAGCTGATATGGCCTTGCTCAGACAACTGTACTCTCACGACAACTCCATTTGTAAGTTAAATGGTCAGAGAGTCATAGAGGTTTATAGCATGGAAACAGGCCCTTCGGCCCAACTTGTCCATGCTGCCCTTTTTTTTAAACCCCTAAGCTAATCCCAATTGCCCACATTTGGCCCATATCCCTCTATACTCATCGTACCCATGTAACTGTCTAAATGATTTTTAAAAAACAAAATTGTACCCGCCTCTACTACTACCTCTGGCAGCTCGTTCCAGACACTCACCACCCTCTGTGTGAAAACATTGCCCCTCTGGACCTTTTTGTATCTTTCCCCCCTCACCTTAAACCTCTAGTTTTGGACACCCCAACTTTGGGAAAAGGTATTCACTGTCTACTAGTCTATGCCCCTCATTATTTTATAGACTTCTATAAGATCATCCCTCAGCCTCCTACACTGCAGAGAAAAAAAGTTCCAGTCTATCCAGCCTCTCCTTATAACTCAATCCACCAAGTCCTGGTAACATCCTAGTAAAGGATGTATGAACATCCAAGGATAGGATGTATGAACACCTGGAGCGCTGCAATCTGATCAGGGATACGCAGCATGGTTTCGTTACAGGGAGGTCGTGCCTTACGAATCTATTGGAATTTTTTGAAGAGGTGACAAAAACGGTTGACGAAGGACAAGCCGTTGATGTCGTCTATATGGATTTCAGTAAGGCGTTTGACAAGGTCCCTCATGATAGGCTGATAGAAAAGGTGAAAGGTCAAATGGCCCTGTGTCTGTGGGAGTTTGCGCATTCTCCCCGTGGTTGCGTGGGTTTCCTCCGGGTGCTCCGGTTTCCTCCCACATCCCAAAAATGTGCTTTTAGGCTGATTGATTGGGTAACAAATTGTCCCTATATTGGACCTCCCTGATCCTCACACATTAGGCGTAGACTAAAATCATGAATAGGTCACTGAGACAATGGGACGGCGGCGCGGGCTCGTTGGGCCGAAGGGCCTGTTTCCCGTGCTGTGTTGTTCTTTGTTCTTTGTTCTAAATCTTTTCTGCACTCTTTCTAGTTTAATAATATCCTTTCTATAATAGGGTGACCAGAATTGTACACAGTATTCCAAGCGTGGCCTTACCAATGTCCTGTACAACTTCAACAAGAAGTCCCAACTCTGATGAAACCAAGCATGCCGAATGCCTTCTTCACCACTCTGTCCACCTGTGACTCCATTTCCAACTCTTATTAAAATACCAAACTAAAAAACTGTTTGTATAAATTTTTTGGGAGTATTGATTTTAGGTGCTATGTTGCTAGCTCTTGGTATATGTTTAGTTTCTTTGCTGTCCTCTCACCATCTCATTCTACGTTACACAATTGTTTAATCTCTCCTGATTTTCACCTGATCACAGGATCTGGGTAAGATTGTGTAGGAGAGTTGGCACAGACTGGATGGGCTGAATGGCCTACTTCTGCACTATTGTAGGCCCTCCTGCCTCTGCCTTTTCTTCAAAGCTGTTCCACTTCTAACTCACTCCAGTTCTGATGAAAGGAGGCAAACCTGAAACAGGAACCCTGTTGCTTTGTCCTCAGACATCGCTCACCCTGTGTTCAGTTTTTGTTTCAGATTTCCAGCAGTTTCTCTTTGGGTGTAATCAGCTCAGTCCAGCTGTTATACACACTGTCTTCACTTCCATTTCTAATTACAGAATAGAAATTGATGTTTCAATATCACTTATTTGTAGCCCAAGAATCAATGACCTTGTTTGTTTCAAATCGCCCTCAAAATCTCCTCATGCTGCTGGCATTTATTTTCTCAGTGAATCTGTCAGTAACTTGTACAGTTTCTCTGCTAACCTCTGTCATTGTCCCATCACGAGGTTATGATGGTTCCAGCTGGCAACTTCTGAAACACTTGCATTACTTAGAAAGGCATCAGCCATGCCTCTCTTGTACCATACCATCCCGTTCACTAAGAATAGGAAAAGATTTCACCTCTGCGTCAGAAGCAATGGAACCAGAAACTCAGTTCTAAAGAATGGCTTCCCCAATTTCATTACACAGATCACCCAATGGAACACTAAACAGGATAAAGACTTACATCTGATTGGCCCCTTTCATTGCTCTAGAATGTTCAAAAATACATTGCAGACAATAAACTAATTTAGACCTGCCGTCACTGTTGAACTGAAGCAAAAGCAGCAGCCATTTTTTGCACAGCAAGATTCCACAAACAGTAATGTGATAATGACCAGATAATCAGTTTGAGTGATTTTGGTTCAGGGTAAACTCAGCTGGAACTTTTCCTGTTTGCCTTTCAGGTAGTTACATTTTTGAGAGCGCAGGAGTGGAAACTGATAAAATGTCTCAAACAAAATAGTTCTAAAATATTTCTGACCCTGTTATTGTAGTTACTTTTTTCTTGTTTTTGTGATTATTTTTGGTGTTATTCAGTTAGGCCTTGAAATATGTGTGACACGGTGGCACAGCGGTTAGTGCTGTTGCCTCACAGCGCTGGGTTCAATTCCGGTCTTGGGTGACTGCTCGTGTGCAGTTTGCATGTTCTCCCAGTATCTACATGGGTTTCCTCCGGGTGTTCCGGTTTCCACCCACAGTCCAAAGATGTGTAAGTTAGGTGGATTGTCCATGCTAAATTGCCCCATGGTATCCAAAGATGTGTAGGTATGGGAGATTAGTGGGGTAAATGTGTGGGATTGCAGGAATTGGATCTGGGTGAGATGGTGTAGGAAAGTTGGCACAGACTCGATGGGCTGAATGGCCTCCTTCTGCACTGTTGGAGATCACCATGTCCCCATCCAGCTGGTGTACATCATGCATGAAAAGAAGCACCCTGGGCCATTCCCAGTTCCTGTTACTAAACGTCTGTATAGCTTTTGTGAGTGAAATGACTGTTTTACTGTGCATTATCGTCCCTCTCTGGCACACATAAAGAACACTCTCAAAACTCGAGTTGCTCTTTGAGGGACCAATTAAAGCTGGTTGAGTGAAGTGAGTTTGAACCCAACATTCTTCAGCTTTGCCATTGTTTTTATTCCTGTTACAATTACAACCTCTCTGTTCTGGGTGTGCTTCATATTGTGAAATGCAAACCACCCCAGAGCAATGTCTTCAAACCACAAAAAAACTCATAGCTTTCCTGTGCTGATGTTCCCAGCGTGAGAGAGCTGGGTTTAAATGAGTTTGTAAAGGAACACACCATTTCACTTTGTCTTCCTTTCACTTCTATTAAAAGGCTGAAAAGCAGTTAAACTGTCATTCTCACACGTTTAATATAAGTGTTGTTGTCGCAGAGGTGAAAGGTCAAATGGAACCTGAGAAGACATCAAAGTATCCCATTAGGAAAGTAATTTAAAAACTAAACAGCAGGCTATTGGCTCCGGTGTATCTGAGATGAATAAGTGAAGATGGAGTGGGGATTGGTCCTGGGTCTAATGGCATCGTAAATATTTCCTTCTTCAACGCATTCATGATATTGTCTCAGGTAGAGACAGGATTTCTCCCTCACAGACCCGGCCTGTGGGTACACAGTCTGTGTTTATTGGTTGGATCAAGATTAGTTTTCAGAAAAAGAAAAGCAAAAGAATTGTGGATAGATTGAGATAAAATTCCAGGATCACAGGCTGATACAGCACAGAACTGGGCCATTTGGCTCATTGAGACTGTGCTGGTCAAAAATAACCATCTAATTATTCCAATCCCATTTTCCAGCACTCAGTCAATAAGCCTTGTACCTGTGCTGGGTCACTGAGGGCCATAGATCAGTGAGATAGTCAATATCTTTTCTCAAAGGTAGAGGAGTCTAAAACTAGAGGGCATAAAGTTAGAGGGGAGAGGAGAGAGAAACAAAAGGGTCCAGAGGGGCAACCTTTTCACACAGAGGGTGGTGAGATGTACATCTACATCTAGCTTGTAGATGTACAAGCTGTCAGATGTAGTAGTAGAGGTGGGTACAATGTTGTCTTTTAAACAGCATTTAGACAGTTATATGGGTAGAACATGGAACATTACAGCGCAGTACAGGCCCTTCAGCCCTCAATGTTACGCCGACCTGTGAAACCAATCTAAAGCCCATTTAACCTTCACTATTCCAATGTCATCCATATGTTTATCAAATGACCATTTAAATGCCCTTAATATTGGCAAATCCACAACTGTTGCAGGCAGGACATTCCACACCCTTACTACCCTCTGAGTAAAGAACCCACCTCTGACATCTGTCCTATATCTATTAACCCTCAATTTAAAGCCATATCCCCTCATGCTAGCCTGAAAGTTGGGAATATTCCTGAAAGTTGGGAGTCAAGTAGATAAGGTTGTTAAGAAGGCATACGGTGTCTTGGCGTTTATTGGTAGGGGGATTGAATTTAGGAGTTGCAGCGTCATGTTGCAACTGTACACAACTCTGGTGCGGCAGCACTTGGAGTTTTGTGTGCAGTTCTGGTCCCCACATTACAGGAAGGATGTGGAGGCTTTGGAGAGGGTGCAGAGGAGGTTTACCAGGATGTTGCCTGGTATGGAGGGGAGGTCCTATGAGGAGAGACTGAGGGATTTGGGGTTGTTTTCGCTGGAAAGAAGGCGTCTAAGAGGGGATCTTATTGAAACATATAAGATGATTAGAGGTTTAGATAGGGTGGACAGTGATAGCCTTTTTCCTCTGATGGAGAAATCTAGCACGAGGGGGCATGGCTTTAAATTAAGGGGGGGTAGTTATAGGACGGATGTCAGGGGTAGGTTCTTTACCCAGAGGGTGGTGAGGGATTGGAATGCCCTGCCAGCTGCAGTTGTAAATGTGCCTAGTTTGGGGGCGTTTAAGAGATCCGTGGATAGGTTTATGGACGAAAAGGGATTGGTTTAGGTTAGTGGGTCATTGTTTTGTAACTGGTCGGCGCAACATCATGGGCCGAAGGGCCTGTTCTGCGTTGTAATGTTCTATGTTCTATGTTCTATGTCTCCATCCAAGGAAAAAGGCTCTCACTGCCCATCCTAACTAATTCTCTGATCATCTTATATGCCTCTATTAAGTCACCTCTTAACTTTCTCTGTAACGAAAACAGCCTCAAGTCCCTCAGCCTTTCCTCATAAGAACTTCCCAACATATCAGGCAACATCCTGGTAAACCTCCTCTGCACCCTTTCCAATGCCTCCACATCTTTCTTACAATGCGGCGACCAGAACTGTACGCAATACTCCAAGTGCAGCCGCACCAGAGTTTTGTACAGTTGCAACATGACCTCACGGCTCCAAAACTCAATCCCTCTACCAATAAAAGCTAACACACCGTATGCCTTCTTAACAACCTTATCAACCTGGGTGCCAACTTTCAGGGATCGATGCACAAGAACACCGAGATCTCTCTGCTCATCCACACTACCAAGTAACTGACCATTAGCTCAGCATTCTGTATTCCTGTAAGATGGGTTTAGAGGAATTTGGGCCAAATGCAGTAAATTGTGACCAGATTAGGAGTTTAAAAAAAAGGTCAGCATGGACAAGTTGGGCTGAAGGGTCTGTTTGCGGGCTGTAATCCTCTATGACTCTAAATGGAGTCACAGGTGGACAGAGTGGTGAAGAAGGCATTCAGCATGCTTGGTTTCATCGGTCAGAACATTGAATACAGGAGTTGGGACGTCTTGTTGAAGTTGTACAAGACATTGGTAAGGCCACACTTGGAATACTGTGTGCAATTCTGGTCACCCTATTATAGAAAGGATATTATTAAACTAGAAAGAGTGTAGAAAAGATTTACTAGGATGGTACCGGGACTTGATGGATTGAGTTATAAGGAGAGGCTGAATATGCTGGGACTTTTTTCTCTAGAGTGTAGGAGGCTGAGGGGTGATCTTATAGAGGTCTATAAAATAATGAGGGGCACAGATCAGCGAGATAGTCAATATCTTTTCCCAAAGGTAGGGAAGTCTAAAACTAGAGGGCATAGGTTTAATGTGAGAGGGAAGAGATACAAAAGTGTCCAGAGAGGCAATTTTTTCCATACAGAGGGTGGTGAGTGTTTGGAACAAGTTAGCAGAGGTCGTAGTAGAGATGAGTAAATTTTGTAATTTAAAAAGAATTTAGATAGTTACGTGGATACAATGGTTATAGAGGGATATGGACCAAATGCAGACAATCAGGATTAGCCTAGGGGTTTAAAAAAAAGAGAAGCATGGACAAGTTGGGCCGAAGGGCATGCTATAAACCCCTATGACTCTCTGAATCTACTATCATGTTTTTCGTAATGTTTAAAATTCAGCTCTGCTTCACATGGTGCTGGTTTGTCTGCACCAGGCAGCAAACATGCTGAAAATGCAGGCTAATGATTGATTTTAGCTAGTGATATATTAATCTAAATGAACACATTTTTAATTTTTTTCCCTGGGATTTCAGAGTAGGGTTTTGATTAGGTTGATTGACAGAATTGTGCTGAAGGAGAAATGATGTGGGTATGCCGGCGTTGGACTGGCGTAAACACAGTAAAAAGTCTGACAACACCAGGTTTTAGTCCAACCGATTTATTTGATAATATTCTCACAAGCTTTCGAGGGTGCTGCCTCTTTGTCAAGTGAATGGAGAGTTCTGGCCTCAGACAGACAGAGCATACAAAGTACAGACAGTTGCTGATTAGAATGCGAATCCTTACACCTAACCTGCTGTTCAATTCTTAAAGTGGCTGATAATGTGAGTGGAAGGAGCACTGATCACAGTTTAAAGAGATGTGTATTGTCTCCAGACAGTACAGTAAGTGAGGTTTTGCAAACCCAGGCAAGTCACGGGGGTTACAGATAGTGCGACATGAACCCAAGATCCCTGTTGAGACCGTCCTCATGTGTGCGGAACTTGATAGCCAAGTTCCGCACACATGAGGACGGTCTCAACAGGGATCTTGGGTTCATGTCGCACTATCTGTAACCCCCGTGACTTGCCTGGGTTTGCAAAACCTCACTTACTGTACTGTCTGGAGACAATACACATCTCTTTAAACTGTGATCAGTGCTCCTTCCACTCACATTATCAGCCACTTTAAGAATTGAACAGCAGGTTAGGTGTAAGGATTCGCATTCTAATCAGCAACTGTCTGTACTTTGTATGCTCTGTCTGTCTGAGGCCAGAACTCTCCATTCACTTGACAAAGAGGCAGCACCCTCGAAAGCTTGTGAGAATATTATCAAATAAATCGGTTGGACTAAAACCTGGTGTTGTCAGACTTTTTACTCTGAAGGAGAAAAGCAGGGAGTTACTGCCAGGTTCTGAAAGAGGGCATAGGTTTAAGGTGAGAGGGGAGAGATACAAAAGTGTCCAGAGGAGCAATTTTTTCTCACAGAGGGTGGTGAGTGTCTGGAACGAGCTGCCAGAGGTAGTAATACAGGTGGGTACAATCTTATCTTTTAAAAAGCATTTACACAGTTACATGGGTAAGATGATTATAGAGGGATATAGGCCAAATGAGGGCAATTGGGATTAGATTAGGGATTTAAAAGAAAAGGTGGTTTGGACAAGTTGGACTGAAGGGCCTGTTAATCTTTATGACTCCATGACTCTATGAAGCCAGAGGTGTCTCTCTCTCTCTCTGGAGATTGCTGTTTGGATCTATCAAAAGGCAGTTGTCTCTCCACCACTGTCTCTTTTTCTCTCCTCCAGAGGTGATCAAAAGGCTCGAGGATTGTTAACACTACAAGCATGTAAACATGTGTGTTGTGAATTGATTTTGAAGAGGAGTTTAAGTCTATAAGAGGAATATTGCTTGAATTAGAACAAATAGAAATAGATGAGTAGTTAAGAATTGTATCTTGAGATGTTTAACAATTTTAAGTTGATAAATGTTGAGCTAATTAATTTGTTTCCACAGTTCAATTGTATTATTAAAGTTTGTTTTAATGTCCTTATATGGGTTTCAGCAAGCTTTTGACAAGGTCCCACATGGAGACTTATGAAGAACATGGGATCCAGGGTAATTTGATAAATTGGATTCAGAATTGGCTCAGTTGTGGGAGACAGAGGGTGATGACAGAAAGCTGCTTTAGTGACTAGAAGCCAGTGTCCAGTGGCCGTACCACAGGGACCTATGTTGGGCCCCTTATTATTCATCACTTATATAAATTACAATGATGACTGTTTGGGGGGTAGAGTTAGTAAGCTTACGGATGACACAAAGATTGGGCGGGTGGTTAACAGTGAGGGAGAGTGTCTTGAGTTACAAGAAGATGTAGATGGAAAGGTCAAATGGGCAGATAAGCGACAGGTGGAATTTAACCCTGAAAAGTGTGAAGTGATACACTTTGGAAGGAATATTTTAACAAGGAAATATTCAATGAATGATAGGACATTATGAAGCTCAGTGGAACAAAGGGATCTTGGCGTGTTTGCTCACAGATCTCTGAAAGCAGAAAGGCATGTTGGTATGGTGGTGAAAAAGGCAAATGGACACTTGCCTTTATCAATCGGGGTATAGATTACAAAAACAGGGAAGTTGTATCGGAATTGTATAGAACGTTGGTGAGGCCACAGCTGGAGCACTGGGTGCAGTTCTGGTCCCCACATTACAGGAAGGATGTAGAGGCTTTGGAGAGGGTGCAGAGGAGGTTTACCAGGATGTTGCCTGGTATGGAGGGGAGATCCTATGAGGAGAGATTGAGAGATTTGGGGTTGTTTTCGCTGGAAAGAAGGTGGCTAAGAGGGGATCTCATTGAAACATATAAGATGATTAGAGGTTTAGACAGGGTAGATAGTGATAGCCTTTTTCCTAGGATGGAGAAAGCTAGCACAAGGGGGCACGATTTTAAATTAAGGGGGGGTAGTTATAGGACAGATGTCAGAGGTAGGTTCTTTACCCAGAGGGTGGTGAGGGACTGGAATGCCCTGCCAGCTGCAGTTGTAAATGCACCTAGTTTGGGGGCGTTTAAGAGATCTGTGGATAGGTTTATGGACGAAAAGGGATTGGTTTAGGTTAGTGGGTCATTGTTTTTTAACTGGTCGGCGCAACATCGTGGGCCGAAGGGCCTGTTCTGCGCTGTAATGTTCTATGTTCTATGTCCTACCCAGCGTCGACCTGCCATCAAACAGCTTACCCCAGTCCGTATCTTTAAGATCCTGCCTAATCCGGTTGTATCTAGCCCTCCCCCAGTTTAACACCCTCCCCTTAGGACAGGCTTCATCTTTATCCATTAATATCTTGAACCAGACAGAGTTGTGGTCACTGTTAGCCACATGCTCTCCTACTTCAACGTCAACCACCTGCCCAGGCTCATTCCCCAGAACCAAGTCCAGTGTAACCCCCTCTCTGGTCGGTCTATCCACGTACTGCTCCAGGGATCCTTCCATTACACACTGTACAAATTCCTTCCCGTCAGCACCCTCTGATCTCGGCACCTTCCAATCTACCCTGGGGAGATTAAAATCTCCCACTACCACCACCCTATTCTTCCTGCACTTATCTAGAATGTCCCTGCTTATCCCTTCTTCCACAGCCCTCGGGCTGTTAGGCGGTCTGTAGTAAACACCCAACATAGTAACATCTCCCTTCCTATTCCTCAACTCCACCCATAGCGACTCGATTCCTATATCCTCTATAGCTCCCTCCCTCTGCACTGCTATGATGCAATCCTTAACTAACAACGCCACTCCCCCACCTCTCAGCGACTGTTGAGGTCTAGTCAGATTTCAAAATGCATTTTCTGCTCTGGTCCCGAACATTTGGAGCAAGACCTTCCTGTTTTTATATTCCATCCTGCTTGTAATTCAGACTTGCGACAAAGTTGGAAATTTGTACACAATAAGGTGATAAAAACACCAGTGTAATGATGAATAAATAACATGTTTTTTGACCTAAGTTGAGCATTAAATTTTGCCCTGGATACGAGGGAGAAATCTCCTTGCCTTCTTCAAAATAATAGCCATGGGATATTTTACCTCCACCTGAGGGATCTGATAAACTCTGCGCTTAATGTCCTGTCTGAAAGACAGCGCAGTTCCCCCACAGTAACAGCTCAGTTTGCGATCTCATCCCTGGAGTGTGTTTTGAACCCACAACTTTCCAACTGGGAGGTTGTGATGTGGAAAAGGCTTGGGTATTTTTGGCTTTTGAAATGAGCTTTCCCTTTCCGTGGAACTAAAGGAATGTGTTGTTTATGCTAATCACCAAGTTTCTACATACTGTTCCCATAACAAGGAAATAGGTGAAACTGAGAACTGTAAGGAGGTGACATTTCTACTCATTAGAATTTAGCAGTTGTATGTGAGTGGAAGTCAAAGTAACTGATTTCAGTGGTTAATTAAGAAATTGCCCTTTTGTTTTGCTGAGAACCGAATCATTTATCTAATGATGAAAAGTATCTGAGAGGCACGGAGAACAAAATGTTATCATTGAAACAGGTTTTGTCTGCTTGAAGAGCATCAATTTTTACATGTGAAAGGATTAGGTTGCTTTCTCTGAGAGGGTGCCTAACAAAGAGACAACATTCAATAAAAATGCAACAATTCTGTTTCAAAAACAATCCCATCACTGCCAGATTATGAATTTCAAACATAACTTTGCAACATCACCTTTGATTAAATCTTCAAATTAGGCCACAGTGTACAGTTAGCATTCACTTACAGATTTAAGATTTGGAATTTATTTGTGTGTGAAACCAACTCTGCTCCTAATTCACACACTGACATGTACGTGTGTGTGGAGAGATAATGTGAACATCTGGGGTCCAAGCACAGGTCCCTGCCGTACCCCCCGAGTACTTGCCAGCCAATTGGAAAAAAAGACCTGTTTATACCAATAGTTTGATTATTGTGTGTATGAGGGTATATATCAATGTGAGTGTGTGAGAAGGTGAGTGTGTTTGTAACAGTATTTGTGAGTGTGAGTGTTGACTCAGTGCTGAGTGAAGATGGAGCTGTGGAAACAGTTAGGAGCAAAGGAATGCACCATTTCACCATTTTTACTGTCTGTCAGGCAGCAGTGGGGTGGGAAAAAAGCAACGATACCGTCACAGGAAACTTTACTGTCAGGAATAAGGGATGGTTAGGTCAATCCAATGAGGTATTACAGATAAGATGGAAGAGAATGGTCTAATTAGTGACAGGCAGCATGATTTTGTACAGGGAAGGTCATGTCTCACCAACCTGATTGAATTTTTTAAAGAGGTAACAAAGAAAATTGATGCGACAAAGGGCTGTGGATGTAGTTTATTTGGACTTTAGTAAGGTGTCTGACAAGATCCCACATGGCAGACTGGTACAAAACTAAAATCACATAGGATTCGGAGTGCGTTGGCTAAATGGGTACAGAACTGGGTTGGTTATAGAAATGATGTGGTGATGCCAGTGTTGAACTGTCTAAACATTTTTAAAAATTGTATCACTACCTCTGGCAGCTTGTTCCGGACACTCATCACCCTCTGTGTTAAAAAAAATGTCCCTCTGGACCCTTTTGTATCTCTCCCCTCACCTTAAATCTACGCTCTCTTGTTTTAGAGTCCCCTACCTTTGGGAAAAGATGTTGACTATCTGTATATCGAGATATTAATGGTCTCTAGTGATAGGTCCGATTAAATACATGTGAATTCAAACTCGGTAAACTGTATCACAGATAATAATTCAATGGCCTTAACAGATCTGACACCTTGGTGGTTATGATGTGGACTGTAAAGACTCGCATTTTAATCAGTATTCTGTAGACTATGTGTGCCTTTATATGGCCTTCTCTGATCAGAATTTTCCACACACCTGACAAAGGAGCAGTGTTTCTGAAAGTTTGTGGGTTTATTATCACAGAAACTGGTTGGACTTTAACCTGGTGTTGTGAGACTTCTTACCCTGGCAATTCACAGGAAAGATGTTTCTGGTGAGTTTGTGAAGGTGCTGATTTCTACTGTAGCTGAGAACTTCACCTTAACTCACAGTCAGTCACCTAGCTCAACTTCCATCAGCAACTGTCAGAGATCGACAGTAACATTATGCAACTGTTTTTGTTATTTATTTGGTCAGGGCTTTGTTAAAGGTGGTTAATAAAAATGTAGGTTGTAATTGACAGGCCAAAAGCAGCCTTTTTGAAATTGGAGCGTGCGGACAAATGAAGAACATAAGAAATAGGAGCAGGAGTGGGCCATTCGGCCCCTCGAGCCTGCCCCGCCATTCAATAAGATCGTGGCTGATCTTTTCATGGACTCAGCTCCACTCACTCACCCGCTCACCATAACTAGGGGATTTTCATTGTCACTTTGGCGCAGTGTTAATGTGGACCTACCTGTGTCAGAAATAGATTAACTTTAAGTTACTGTCGGAAACAAATAGCCATTTTTCAACACCGTCCCACCAACAGCAATGAGACAAATGGACAGACCTTCTGTTTTGGAAGTAGTTTCCCTGCTTTATTGTTGATGGCTCCGTGAGATCTTTTAACTCTATCTGATGGGCCACAGAGACCTCATTCAATGTTTATCTGAACAAAAGCTCCGCTAACAGTGCAGCACTCCTTCAGCACAGGACTGCCAGGTAATCTTGTGTTCAAGTGCCTGGACTGGGATTTAAACTCACAGACGCAAGAGCAGAAATAGCAGCAAGGATCTCTGATCAATACTATTTAAGTGTAAATTGAGACCAGTAAAAAAATCTAAACTGTCTACGTGTTACCAAATTGCAATGTTATTCCTAAAATGTAAATGCAAATTGAATCATTTAAATAATCCCCCTGACTCTCATTAAAATCCAGCTCCAAACTGATGATGATAATGAATGTGCTGGAAGATTTTATACTCCAGCAGTTATGTTTCCTTGTGTGTCCAGCTGAGTAAAACTGACAATGTCACAAACCTGCAAGTAATTGGGATAAAATTCTGAAGACCTTCTCAGATCATTCATCTTCCTTCAGTTTCAATGTTATGAACATTTGCAGTGAGCTATAATTATAGCAAGTGACAAGCCCGCAGTCAGAGAGAGTTTGCAGTGATAGCTTTAATAACTTCTACTCAAAATAATATTAAGGTACTTTTTTTAACGTCTAAGATCCTCAGTGTCTTTAATAGGCCTGCGCAATATAATCAAGTTGCTTGTATCCCTGGTATAGATGTTCAGTGTAAGTTAACAACTGAACTATGTGTGCAGCCAAAGAATCTCTCATGCTGTGAGCCTGTTAATTTTACAAGTTTTAGCTGAACACTGACACTGAAATATTCAGATTCTAATGACAAAGAAACTCAAATTCCTAGAAAATGCCAATTTAAATTTACAGAGTTAGAGGCAGAGTCATGGAGGTTTACAGCATGGAAACAGGGCCCTTGGCACAACTTATCCATGCTGCTTTTTTTTACCCTCTAATCCCAATTGCCTCTATACCCATTGTACCCATGCAATTCTCTAAATTATTTTTTTAAAGAAAAATTTGTGCTCGCCTCTACTACTACCTCTGGCAGCTCGTTCCAGACACTCACCACCCTCTGTGTGAAAAAATTGTCCCTCTGGACACTTTTGTATTTCTCCCCTCTCACCTTAAACCTCTGCCCTCTAGTTTTAGACCCCCTTATCTTTGGGAAAAGATATTGACTATCTATCTTGTTTATGCCCCTCATTATTTTATAGACCTCTATAAGATCACCCCTCAGCCTCCTACGCTCCAGAGAAAAAAGTTTCAGTCTATCCAGCCTCTCCTTATAACTCAATCCATCAAGTCCCAGTAGCATCCTAGTAAATTTTTTCTGCACTCTTTCTAGTTTAATAATATCCTTTTTATAATAGAGTGACCAGAACTGTACACAGTATTCCAAATGTGGACTTGCCAATATCTTGTAAAACTTCAACAAGTCGTCCCAACTCTTGTATTCAATATTCTGACCGATGAAACCAAGCTTGCCGAATGCCTTCTTCACCACTCTGTCCACCTGTGAGTCCACTTTCAAGGAGCTATGAACATGTACCCCTAGATCTCTTTGTTCTGTAACTCTCCCCAATGCCCTACCATTAATTAAGATTGGGTAAACTTGTTCTCCCTGGAAAGACAGAGAATGAGGAGAGACCTAATAGAGGTGTACAAAATTATGAAAGGTATAGATAAGGTGAATAGTGGGAAGCCTTTTTCCCAGGTCGGAGGTGACGATCACAAGGAGTCATAGGCTCAAGGTGAGAGGGGCGAGGTATAACTCCGATATCAGAGGGACATTTTTTACACAGAGGATGGTGGGGGCCTGGAGTGTGCCTGCCAAGTGGTGGAGGCGGACACGCTGGGATCGTTTAAGAATTACCTGGATAGTCATATGAGCAAACTGGGAATGGAGGGATACACAAGAATGGTCTAGTTGTACCAATGAACGGCACAGGCTTGGAGGGTCGAAGGGCCTGTTTCCTGTTCTTAGCAGCAAAGCTTTGTTGTACACTTTGTGCCAGAACCATTGAATAAGAATGAGAGGGAGGAACTGTCAGAGAGAATGAATCAGCATCGCAATGAGCCAAATGTTTGTTATATCTGATTTTTAAGCTATCTTCCATCTCTGCCTTGTAGAGAAGGAAGCACATGGTTTAAACACGGAGCCTGTAAGCCTGCGGAATTCTAGTGGGATCTGGCTGGTTAGGATTATGGCACGTTATTTTGGGACAAATCTGCAGTTGTCACATCTCATCCCAGGTGTTGATGTCAGGGAAGCTGGTCTCTATGTCTCTGCTGAGCTGCTGGTGTTGTCTATAATATTACTGGCCCTGATTGCTTGAGGAAAATCACCATTAGTTCACTGCCTCAGGTGCTGTCAGTGAAATTTGAAAGTTGATTTTAAAACTGCCCAGGCAAATTGCGTCACAGTAAGAGCAAAGTTCTTGTTATTTGATTGTGAACCCTAATTATGAGTTGTTTTGGAAACGGTCACTGCCCAGATAGTCAAGAAAATAAACCTACAACAAAGAACAGACCAAAAAAAATGTAGACTGCTGGGAAATCATGAAGTAAGCTCATAAGGACGGAAGTAATAAGATCAGAAGAAGGTTATTTGGCTCATTAAGCCTCCTCTGTCATTGATAGAATCATTGAATCCTACAGTGCAGATGGAGGCCAGTTGGCCCATTGAATCTGTACCCACTACAATCCCAGCCAGACCCTCTCACCATAACCCCATCACCATAACCCCACGCATTTACCCTAGCTAGTCCCCCTGACACTAAAAGGCAATTTAACATGGCCAATCCATCTAACCTGCACACCTTCGGACTGTGGGAGGAAACTGGAGCACCCAGAGGAAACCCACGCAGACATGGTGAGAATGTGCAGAACCCACACAGACAGTGATCAAGCTGGGAGGGCAGCAGTGATGCAGCAGCGCTAACAATTCTCTGTTGGTTGGAGTCATACCTGGCACAAAGGAAGAAGGTTGTGGTGTTGGAAGTCAATCATCTCAGCTCCAGGGCATCTCTGCTGGAGTTCCTCAGGGTAGTGTCCCCGACCCAATCATCTTCAACTGCTTCATCAATGACCTTCCCTCCGTCATAAGGTCAAAATTGGGGATATTCACAGATGATGATACAATGTTCAGCAGCATTCACAATTCCTCAGGTATTGAAGAATTCCGTGTCCACATTGTCCAACACTTGATTGCCACTGTCTAGTTTTGTTGGGGGTCCTTGATGTCACACCCTGTCCAATGCAGCCTTGATGTCGAGGGCTGTCACTCTCACCTCCCCTCTGGGATTCAGCCCTTTTGTCCATGTTTGAACCAAGGCTGTGATGAGGTGAGGAGCTGAGTGACCCCCTGGAGAAACCCAAACTGGGCGTCACTGAGCAGGTTATTGCTGAGCAGGTGCTGGGGATCGCGCTGTCGATGACCCCTTCCATCACTTTACTGATGATCGAGAGTAGACTGATTGGATGGTAAGTGGCCAGGTTGAATTTGTCCTGTTTCTTGTGTACAGGACAGACCAGGGCAATGTTCCAAATTGTTGGGTAGATACCAGTGTTGTAACTGTACTGGAAAAGCTTGGCTAGGGGAGCAGCAAGTCCTCTTCACAGGGAGAATGTTTCTGATATTGGATGACAAATATTCAACATCTGTGATTGAAGTTTAGATATTTGTTTGAAGATAAAAGACTTGTTGAGCGGTGAAGTTATGAGCATGTTAAACCTTCTTGTGATAACCTTATTGACAGCTTTTTTACAGACTTAAGTAACCATCGGGATTCACTCCATTGAGAAAGATTTGAGATTCATAAAATACTTTGCGAAAAACGTTGGCAGCTGAACATCAGTAAGAAAAGATGTTGGAAATATTGTAGAAGCAATAATGATCAAATGATTCATATGGTCACTGTGAGAAATCAAAGAAACGTCCAGATAAAATCAGATGGACCAGCAGATTATCTTTAAACTTGAGATTAATCAGTTTTATGCCCTTATGTTAAGTTACTGAAACATGAATGTGTTCTGCAAATAGTTATACCTCTTCAGTCAGAGGAAAAGTATCATTTCAAAGAAAGGGAAATGTTTCAATATTGAGGGGGTTGAGCTATGAGGAGAGGCTGAATAAACTAGGCTTGTACACGTTGGAGTTTAGAAGAATGAGGGGAGATCTCATTGAGACGTATAAGATGATGAATGGGATGGATAGGATAGAGGTGGAGAGACTCTTCCCGCTCAAAAAAGACAGTAGGACTAGGGGGCACAGTCTCAAGATAAAGGAGGCGCATTTCAGAACGGAGTTGAGGAAGAACTTCTTCACTCAAAGGGTGGTGAATCTCTGGAATTCTCTGCCCGTTGAAGTGGTGGAGGCTGCCTCGCTAAATATTTTTAAGAAGCGGGTTGATGGGTTTTTGATAAGAGAAGGGATTAAGGGTTATGGGGAGAGGGTGGCAATGTGGAACTGAGTCACGACAGATCAGTCATGATCTTATTGAATGGCGGGGCAGGCTCGAAGGGCCAGATGGCCTACTCCTGCTCCTATTTCTTATGTTCTTATGTTTATGGGGTTGTGGCATGACATCACTAGAAGGAAGTGAGTCACACAACCCAACTTTAGATCTGCTTTTCATAAGAACATAAGAACATAAGAAATAGGAGCAGGAGTAGGCCATCTAGCCCTTCGAGCCTGCCCCGCCATTCAATAAGATCATGGCTGATCTGTCGTGACTCAGCTCCACCTTCCCGCCCTCTCCCCATAACCCTTAATCCCCTCTCTTATCAAAAACCCATCAACCCGTTTCTTAAAAATATTTAGCGAGGCAGCCTCCACCACTTCAATGGGCAGAGAATTCCAGAGATTCACCACCCTTTGAGTGAAGAAGTTCCTCCTCAACTCTGTTCTAAACCGCCCCCCCCCCCTTTATCTTGAGGCTGTGCCCCCTAGTCCTACAGTCTTTTTTGAGCGGGAAGAGTCTCTCCACCTCTATCCTATCCATCCCATTCATCATCTTATACGTCTCAATGAGATCTCCCCTCATTCTTCTAAACTCTAACGAGTACAAGCCTAGTTTATTCAGCCTCTCCTCATAGCTCAATCCCCTCAACTCCGGTATCAGCTGAGTAAACCTCCTCTGCACTCGCTCCAGGGCCAAAATATCTTTGTGCAGGTGCGGCGCCCAAAACTGCACACAGTACTCCAGCTGCGGCCTCACCAATGCCCTATACAGCTGTAGCAAGACCTCCCTACTTTTATATTCAATCCCCCTCGCTATGAAGGCCAGCATCCCATTCGCCTTCCTGACCACCTGCTGCACCTGCAAGCTGGGTTTTTGCGACTCATGCACAAGGACCCCGAGGTCCCTCTGCACCGTCGCCTGCTGCAGTTTTTCGCCCCGTAAGTAATAGTCCTTCCTACCATTCCTCCTACCAAAGTGGACCACCTCACACTTGCCAACATTAAATTCCATTTGCCATTTCCTGGCCCATTCGCCCAGCCTATCTAGATCCTTCTGGAGACTCTCCACACCCTCCACACAATGAGATTCAATCTCCGCAGGTTCTGTCTGTGTTAAACATTTTACAAGCGTATCAACTGCCTGAATCGTTGCAGGACATTTTTAAGGGGGAGGGTGAGCAGCCAGAGATCGTTGTATATATTGGCACCGATGATATAGGTAAGAAAAGGGATGAAGTGTGAATATAGAGAGTTAGGCAGAAGTCTAAAGTACAGGACCTCAAAAGTAATAATGTCAGGACTACTACTGCTGCCAAGTGCTCGTGAGAGTACAAATAGGAAGATTTGGCTGATAAATGTGTGGCTTGAGAGCTGGTGCAGGGGGCAGGGATTTAGATTTTTGGATCTTTGGGTGGTGAGTGAATGGAATCGGCTGCCGTCGTCGGTGGTGGAGGCGAACTCGCTGGGGTCTTTTAAAAGACTTCTGGATGAGTATATGGGGTTTAATGGGATTGGGGGTTATAGATAGGTCTATAGATTGGTGGGGTTGATGTGATCGGCGCAACTCGAGGGCCGAAGGGCCTGTTTGTGCTGTAATGTTCTATGTTCTATGTTCTATGTTCTATGATCGTTGGGATCTTTTCTGGGGAAGGGGTGACCTGTTCAAGAGGGATGGGTTACATCTGAACAAGAGGGGACTAACATCCTGGCGGGGAGATTTACTAGAGCCACTCAGGAGGGTTTAAACTAGTTTGGCAGGGGGGTGGGACCCAAAGCAGGAGGGAGACAGAAGAGAAGGTTGAGGACAGCTCGGAAGTTAAAGAGAATCGTAAAGGCAGTGTCAATAATCCTAGTACCAGGCAAATCAGGCAAAAACAGAGCAGAGAGCAAGGGAAATCCAGATTAAACTGCATTTATTACAATCCAAGAGGCCTGTCAGACAAGGCAGGAGAACTCAGGGCATTGATGGGTACATGGGACTGGAATATTGCAGCAATTACTGAAACATGGCTAAGGGAGGGACAGGACTGGCAGCTCAATGTTCCAGGGTGGGTTAGATATAGGTTAGATGATTGGCCATGGGAAATTGTCCTTAAGTGTCCCAAGATGTGTGGATTTGTGGGGTAAGTGTGTGGAGTTATGGGCATAGGAATGGAGGGTGAGCCTGGATAAGACGCTCTGTCAGTGAGCCAGTACAGACTCAATGGGCTGAATGGCCTTGTCCTGCACTGTTGGGATATTAAACATCTTCCAATGGTCACAACTAAATCTTCAGCTCATTTGTCTCAAATTCCTCCCTTTAGTTTTTGAACAGAAAGAACAATTTCAGAGGAATGTATTGTTGCATTCCAGTGTCTTTGGGAGTTACTTCAACCACAAACTTTCCTCTTCCTTCTGTCACAAGAACCTGGCTATTTACTGAAAGCTACTTTGTTACAGGGATTATGTTTCAGGAAGGTGAGTGTAGTTGATGAATAATTGAATACAAGAGGACAGAAACATCCCTGAGAAGTGTTAATTCAATACCTGACAGTGAAGTATTCTCATTAAACGGGTCAGTAAAAGCCCAGCAGCACAGTTTCCATCCCAAACACTCACTGTCATTACTTACACCAAAATTCAGGGGCAAACAATCTGATTAAAACAATTTATCTTTTCTGTCAAATGTTCTCCAATAAAATTTAACAAATACAGAAAGATACACACTGTATGGTTCCTGTGGGAGCCACTGTAATTTTAATATCCATTTAATTTCACTTGTGTGTGTGTGTGTGTGAGGGTGTGTGTATGCATATGTGCATGTGTGAGCATGCACGTGGATGTGTGTATGTGCATGTGTGTGTGTATGCCTGCGTGTGTGAGTGTGTGCCTGTGTGTATATGTGTGCATATGGGAGAGTGTGTACTTGTGCATGTGACAGTGTGCGTATGCATGTGTGTATGTGCATGTGTGAGCATGTGCGTGGATGTGTGTGTGTGTATGTATGTGTATGTATATGTGTGTGTGTGTGTGTGTGTGTTTAATGGACAAGATAACTCAATTGAACATAAAATGTTTAACAGCACTATCTCTTATCTATCTCTTTGTGATAAATCCATTTGATCATCTTGGGCTGACTGGAAAACCTATTCCCTTCTTCTCCGAACTGTGTCGATCCTGACAACAGCATCCACCCCATTGTGTTTTCTTGTTGGTAAGTTCTTATACGTGTGCTGTGTTGTTGGACATGCTGGAGAAAGATGTCTTCATTGTCTTCAACATGGCAGCTCAGAGGTTATCTCTGTTGCTGTGCGGACACATGGATTTGGGCCTGTGTCCGTGGGAGTTTGCGCGTTCTCCCCGTGGTTGCGTGGGTTTCCTCCGGGTGCTCCGGTTTCCTCCCACATCCCAAAAATGTGCTTTTAGGCTGATTGATTGGGTAACAAATTGTCCCTATATTGGACCTCCCTGATCCTCACACATTAGGCACAGACTAAAATCATGAATAGGTCACTGACAATGGGACGGCGGCGCGGGCTCGTTGGGCCGAAGGGCCTGTTTCCCGTGCTGTGTTGTTCTTTGTTCTTTGTTCTTTGTCTATCTCAACTGTCAGTTGGTGCTGGTTGTGAACATAGAACAATACAGCACAGTACAGGCCCTTCGGCCCTCGATGTTGTGCTGAGCTGTGTCCAATCCTTAGATCAGTCTATCCCACTCCCTATCATTCTGGAGTGCTCCATGTGCCTATCCAATAACCACTTGAAAGTTCCTAAAGTGTCCGACTCCACTATCACAGCAGGCAGTGCATTCCACACCCCAACCACTCTCTGAGTGAAGAATCTACCTCGGACATCCCTCCTATATCTCCCACCATGAACCTTATCTTTATGCCACCTGGCAACTGCTTCTTATTATCCTGGTCGGGCAGTCCTGCAGACAGTGTTTGTTACAACAATAGAATCATAGACACCCTACGGTGCAGAAAGAGGCCATTCGGCCCACCAAGTCTGCACCAACCACAACCCACTGGTTCTATCCCTATATTTACTCACTAATCCCTCTAACCTACTCATCCCAGGACACTAAGGGGCAATTTTAGCATGGCCAATCAACCTAACCCACACATCTTTGGACTGTGGGAGGAAACCAGAACACCTGGAGGAAACCCACGCAGAAATGAGGGGAATATGCAAACTACACAGTGACCCGAGGCAGGAATCGAACCCAGGACCCTGGAGCTGTGAAGCAGCAGTGCTAACCACTGTGCTACCGTGCCACTCCTGTGCTACCGTGCCAGACTGTGCTCCGTGTTCAGATTGTGTTCCAGCTACAGTGGAAGAAAACGTTGGTGATTGTTGAATTTGGCATTGTCCAGAAAGCACTTAAAGGAGTCCATCTGTCACTTTTCAGCCCAGCTCTGCATCCTATCAATGTCTCTTTGCAGCCTACAAGAGCCCTCCACCTCATCCACTACTCCACCAATCTTGGTGTCATCAGTAAATTTACTGACCCACCCTTCAGCCCCCTCTTCCAAGTCATTGATAAAAATCACAAATAGCAGAGGACCCAGCACTGACCCCTGTGGTACACCGCTGGTAACTGGCCTCCAGTCTGAAAATTTTCCCTCCACCACCACCTTCTGTCTTCTATGAGACAGCCAGTTATTTACCTAATCAGGCAAATTTCCTTCTATCCCACACCTCCTTACTTTCTTCATCAACCTACCATGGGGAACCTTATCAATCACCTTACTAAAATCCATGTATACGACATCAACTGCTCTACCTTCGTCTACACACTTAGTTACCTCCTCAAAGAATTCAATCGAATTTGTGAGGCAAGACTTACCCTTCACAAATCAGTGCTGACTATCCTAGATTAAACTGAATCTTTCCAAATAGTCATAAATCCTATCTTTCAGGACCTTTTCCATTAATTTACCAACGACTGAAGTAAGGCTAACTGGCCTATAATTACCAGGGTCATTCCTATTTCCTTTCTTAAAGAGAGGAACAACATTCACCACCCTCCAGTCCTCTGGCACAATCCCCATGGACAGTGGGGACCCAGAGATCAAAGCTAAAGGCCCCGCAGTCTCATCCCTTGCTTCCCAAAGTATCCGAGGATGTATCCCATCTGGCCCAGGGGACTTATCAACCCTCAGGTTTTTCAAAATTGCTAATACATTTCCCTCCTCCATCCTATCAGCCTGTATCACACTCTCATCCTCAAAAACATGGCCCCTCTCCTTAGTGAACACTGAAGAAAAGTATTCATTCAACGCCTCTCCAATCTCTTGACTCCATGCACAAGTTCCCACTACTATCCCTGACCAGCCCTAACCTCACCCTAGTCATTCTTTTATTTCTCACATAAGAGTAAAAAGCCTTGGGTTTTCCTTGATCCGACCCGCCAAGGACTTCTCATGTCCCCTCCTAGCTCTCCTAAGCCTTTTCTTTAAGTCATTCCTAGCTACCTTGTAACCCTCAACCGATCCAACTGAACCTTGTTTTTTCATCCTTACATCTGCTTCCTTTTCCTTCTTGACAAGACATTCAACCTCCTTTGTGAGCCATGGTTCCCTCACTCGGCCATTTCCTCCCTGCTGACAGGGACATACCTATCAAGGACACGCAGTATTTGTTCCTTGAACAAGCTCCACTTTTCGTTTATTTGTTTTGTTTGTGCGAGTTAATGTTTCAGATCTGAGACCTTTAATCAGAGTCCTCATGTTCAAGCATTTTCTGTATTTCTACAGCACCTAATCACAGTAAAACTTCCCAAAATGCTTCACACAAACATCATCTCAAAGGATTTGTTACTAAATCACAATTACAACTGAAACTTGCTCACAACAATCACTTTTACACAGTGTCTGAATGAAGGAAAATGAGATAAATCTAAGAATCACAAAGAGTTGTTTGCAGGTGTAGCAGGTAATTAAGAAGGCAAATGGAATTTTGTCCTTCATTGCCAGAGGGATGGAGTTTAAAAACAGTGAGGTTATGTTGCAGCTGTATAAGGTGCTGGTGAGGCCACACCTGGAGTTACTGTGTACAGTTTTGGTCTCCTTACTTGAGAAAGGATATACTGGCACTGGAGGGGGTGCAGAGGAGATTCACTAGGTTGATTCCGGAGTTGAGAGGGTTGGATTATGAGGAGGCACTGAGTAGACTGGAGCGATACTCACTGGAATTCAGAAGAAAGAGGGGAGACCTTATGGAAACAGATAAGATTATGAAGGGAATCGATAAGATAGAAGCAGGAAAGTTGTTTCCACTGGTGGGTGAAACTAGAACTAGGGGGCACGGTCTCAAAATAAGGGGAAGCATAAGAACATAAGAAATAGGAGCAGGAGTAGGCCATCCAGCCCTTCGAGCCTGCCCCGCCATTCAATAAGATCATGGTTGATCTGTCCTGTCTCAGTTCCATTTTCCCACCCTCTCCCCATAACCCTTAATCCCCTCTCTTATCAAAAACCCATCAACCCGCGTCTTAAAAATATTTAGCGAGGCAGCCTCCACCACTTCAACGGGCAGAGAATTCCAGAGATTCACCACCTTTGAGTGAAGAAGCTCCTCCTCAACTCCGTTCTAAACCACCCCCCCCTTTATCTTGAGGCTGTGCCCCCTAGTCCTACTGTACTTTCTGAGCGGGAAGAGTCTCTCCACCTCTATCCTATCCATCCCATTCATCATCTTATACGTCTCAATGAGATCTCCCCTCATTCTTCTAAGCTCTAATGAGTACAAGCCTAGTTTATTCAGCCTCTCCTCATAGCTCAACCCCCTCAACTCCGGCATCAGCCTAGTAAACCTCCTCTGCACTCCCTCCAAGGCCAAAATATCCTTGCGTAAGTACGGCGACCAAAACTGCACACAGTACTCCAGCTGCGGCCTCACCAATGCCCCATACAGCCGCAGCAAGACCTCCCTACTTTTATATTCAATCCCCCTCGCTATGAAGGCCAGCATCCCATTCGCCTTCCTGACCACCTGCTGCACCTGCAAGCTGGGTTTTTGCGACTCATGCACAAGGACCCCAAGGTCCCTCTGCACCGTCGCCTGCTGCACTTTTTCTCCTCGTAAGTAATAGTCCTTCCTACCATTATTCCTACCAAAGTGGACCACCTCACACTTGCCAACATTAAATTCTATTTGCCATTTCCTGGCCCATTCGCCCAGCCTATCTAGATCCTTCTGCAGACTCTCCACACCCTCCGCACAATTTGCCGTTCCACCAATCTTGGTATCATCAGCAAATTTCGACACCCTACACTCGGTTCCCTCCTCCAGATCATCTATATAAATGGTAAAAAGCTGAGGCCCCAGCACCAACCCCTGGGGCACTCCACTAGTCACCATTTGCCAATCCGAATAGCACCCATTGACCCCCACTCTCTGCCTCCTATTTGACAACCAATCCTCTATCCATGCTAACACCCTACCCCCAACTCCATGTCCCTCGACCTTCTGCAATAACCTCTTGTGAGGTACCTTGTCAAACGCCTTCTGAAAATCAAGAAAGACCACATCCACCGGCTCTCCTCTATCCACCGCCCTAGACACATCCTCATAGAACTCTAATAAATTTGTCAGACACGACTTCCCTTTAACAAAACCGTGCTGTGTCTGCTCTATCAAGCAATTTCTCTCAAGATGCCTTGCTATTTCCTCCTTGATGATGGATTCTAACATTTTACCTACAACAGACTAACATTTTACCAACAACAGATTTAGGAAGCAGATTTAGGACTGAGTTGAGGAGGAACTTCTTCACACAAAGGGTTGTGAATCTGTGGAATTCCCTGCCCAGTGAAGCAGTTGAGGTTCCCTCATTGAATGTTTTTAAGGCAAGGATAGATACATTTTGAACAGTGAAGGAATTAAGGGTTAAGGTGAGCGGGCGGGTAAGTGGAGCTGAGTCCACAAAAAGATCAGCCATGATCTTATTGAATGGCGGAGCAGGCTCGAGGGGCCAGATGGCCGACTCCTGTTCCTAGTTCTTATGTTCTTGGTAAAGAGCTGGAAAGGAGCAGAGAGGAATCTACAGAACTTGACCCCCAGGCAGCTGTAGACATGGCCACCAACAGTCTAGCACTGGAAATCAGGAGTGTGGAAGATTCCAGAAACTAGAGAAGCCCTGAGACCTTGAAGGTGTTAATGCTGAAGATGACACACAGGAAGAAGGATGTATTTGAAGACAAGAATGAGGGTTTTGAAACATCCACTAACTGAGAGAAGGATTGAGGAAGGCACAGAACTGAAGAACTGGAAGAGCAACAACAAAGGGCCTAATATTGATGACAATTTTCGATGTTTTATTGTTTTATGGTCCAGCTGCATCTACTAAGAAAGTCAAGAATTATTTTCCAAGTTTTGATTCATGCTCCTGATGAACTCGAATCAGAGACGAGCAATTTTCAAATCCCAAGCCTGACTGATCTTCTAGTGAACTTTATGACTCTTTGTGGGAAGGTCAGGTAACAGTTAACCTCCTTGTGAGATTAGATCTTTCCCTGTAATTGAATAATTCGAAATGAAAGGTGTAAGAGCCAGCCAGAAGCGCTGAGTGGAGAGGAGGTTTAATTAGTAAGATCATTTGCATGTTAGTTTGTTTCCAAGCTCTGTACCTGTCTCTATCCAAATCAAAATAAGTTGCAAACTGCAATGAGTAGGCTGCAGCTAATTGCTATTGCTACATATTCCTGTTGTAACTTTATGCAGTGTTATAGTCTACATTAATACTTAGCCACAATGCACAAGAAATATGAGTTCTGTTGTTGATTGCCAAATAGATATACTTGTGGTGATTGGACCACATCTATTTGGGCTGGTAAAGTGTCTGTGAAGTGTTCTCAAAGAACCTTTATAATTGAGGTTGAAATTTTCCACTCTGACTGAAGAGGGGAAGGATGGTGTAATTGGCTGCAGAGTGGTTAATGGAGGTACGTTGTGTGACAGACTTGCAGCTTACAAGCCAGTAACACTGGATGAAGAATATAATGAGGCACCTCAGACCATATTAACTGCAAGTGATGAGTTAAAGAGGTTTTTATTTGTATTTCACATGTTTAATAATTTGAGTGTTGCTTAAAGGAGGGAGATTCTATCTCAGTTTTTTACCTTGTATTGGCCAGGATCTCGCAAAGACTTTTCCAAAGGAGAAAACAGTTCGTAGACCACGTGAAAAGGGAGTGTTGATTGGTTGGCAAATCGGCTCTGATTGGTGGAGATGTTGCTATGGGGAATTGTAGGGTAATTGCCCAGTAAATTCCAACCAGGCAGCTCGACTCTGATTGGTCAAGGCCTTGTGCTGGATCCTGAGCCGGGAAATGGCGATTTCCTCAGCTTCTGTTCAGTTGAAAAAGTTTAGACATGTTCTGGTTGTCAGAGAGGCACAGAATCCTTACTGTACAGAAGGAGGCCATTTGGCCCACTGAGCCGGCACTGACAACAATCCCACCCAGGCCTTATCCCCAGAACCCCCACATATTCACCCTGCCAATTCCCCCTGACACTAAGGGGCAATTTATCGTGGTCAATCCACCTAACCTGCACATCTTCGACTGTGGAAGTAAATGAGAGCACCTGGAGGAAACCCATGCAGACACGGGGAGAATGTTGGCATTACACTTTGGACGTAAGCAATGCAGCTCGGTTGCTAGGCTGGTACCATGCCCATGATGGTGGGGAGGGGGGCTGTCAGCCCCAAGCAGGAGTGAAGTGAGCGGGGGGGGGTCATGAGATGCCGGCTTCAATTGGGGGAGGTGGTTATTTTGGACAGGGTTCTGTGAAACTGCCAATGCTGTGACTTTGTGTGTTTTGCTTTATCGTAGTGAAACAATCTGAGGCTTTTCATTTCCCTTCCACCTTCATATGTTTCCTTTTTAACCTGTGGTACACAGTCTTTCTTATCTCCCACAAGATCGTACATAGTACACGACATCAGTAGTAGGTAAATTATTGGAAGGAACACTTAGAGATAGGATGTAAAGTATTTGGATGGACAGGGACTTATTAGGGAGAGTCAACATGACTTTGTGCATGGTAGGTCATGTTTGACCAATCTATTAGAGTTTTTCAAGGAGGTTACCAGGAAAGTGGATGAAGGGAAGGCAGTGGATGTTGTCTACATGGACTTCAGTAAGGCCTTTGATAAGATCCCTCACGGGAGGTTAGTTAGGAAGGTTCAGTCACTAGGTATACATGGAGAGGTAGTAAATTGGATTAGACACTGGCTCAATGGAAGAAGCCAGAGAGTGGTAGTGGAGGATTGCTTCTCTGAGTGGAGGCCTGTGACGAGTGGAGTGCCGCAGGGATCGATGTTGGGTTCATTGTTGTTTGTCATCTATATCAATGATCTGGATGATAATGTGGTAAATTAGATCAGAGAATTTGTTGATGATGCAAAGATTGGAGGTGTAGTGGACAGTGAGGAAGGTTTTCAAAGCTTGCAGAGGGATTTGGACCAACTAGAAAAATAGGCTGAAAAATGGCAGATGGAGTTTAATGCAGACAAGTGTGAGGTATTGCACTTTGGAAGGACAAACCAAGGGAGAACATACAAGGTAAATGGTAGGACACTGAAGAGTGCAGTTGAACAGAGGGATCTGGGAATACAGGTACAGAATTCCCTAAAAGTGGTGTCACAGGTAGATAGGGTCATAAAGAGTGTTTTTGGAACATTAACCTTTATAAATTAAACTATTGAGTATAAGAGTTGGAATGTTATGGTGAGGTTGTATAAGACATTGGTGAGGCTGAATTTAGAGTATTGTGTACAGTTTTGGTCACCTCATTAGAGGATGGATATTAATAAGGTTGAAAGAGTGCAGAGAAGGTTCACGAGGATGTTGCTGGGACTTGAGAAGCTGAGTTACAGAGAGAGATTGAATAGGTTAGGACTTTATTCCCTGGAGAAGAATGAGGGGAGATTTGACAGAGGTGTATAAAATTTTGATGGGTATAGATAGAGTGAATGCAAGCAGGCTTTTTCCACTGAGGCTAGGGGAGAAAAAAACCAGAGGGCATGGGTTAAGGGTGAAAGGAGAAAAGTTGAAAGGGAATATTAGGGGAGCTTCTTCACACAGAGAGTGGTGGGAGTGTGGAATGAGCTGCCGGTTGAAATTGTAAATGTGGGGTCACTTTTAACATTTAAGAAAAACTTGGACAGGTACATGGATGAGAGGGGTGTGGAGGGATATGGTCCAGGTGCAGGTCAGTGGGACTAGGCAGAAAAATGGTTTGGTGTTGCCAAGAAGGGCCAAAAGGCCTGTTTCCGTGCTGTAATGTTCGATGGTTCTGTGGTTCTATCTCCTTTATCTTCACCACTTCATTCTCCCCAGCTTCTATCCCTCACAGACTGAAACTGATGTCGGAAACCAAATTTGATTTGTGGACTAATTCATAATTATCTGCCATTTCTGCTGCTAATCTTGCAGTTTTAACCCTCTGTTTAACCCTGAGTTCTCACAACATCAGGAAGTGAATTTTTAAACTCCTCCAAAATAATAATTTCTCTCAGAGCTTTATCTGTCTAGTTTGAAAGCCTTTATCCACCTGTCAAAATGACTTGGTTTTCTCCTTTGAAATTTTCGGTATGTTTGACCAAGTTCTTTCCTTAGATTTCTAAACCTTTGTAAGTTGCTGGTATGAGGTCAGATACACTGAAGCTGTACTCCCCAGAAACCTCCTCTGATAATGATGTAAACATTTCATTAACTCTACTCATCAACTTTGTTTAAATCAGTAACACCTACATGCTCCATGACCATTTCATTCGTTCAGTTACTTTCTCAACTGAAATGAAAAAGGTTCTACATCATTCTCATCAAACATTATGTGGATGTGTTTAAATAGATTCCCACTAAGTCTTTGACAATGATGGGTTTTCTCTTCCTTGTTATCTTCACCACCCTGCTCAGACTTTACTGTTACCTCTGCCTTTTTAAGTTAATGCTCACTTTTCAGTGGTTTCTGAAGTACAAATTCTCTTTCTTTTTCTTCATTCTTCCAGGGTTATTCTTTCTTTATTTCCTCAGTTTTTAATCACAAATCAAAATGTTCCATTTCCTTTTCCTGCTCAAGCTGTTTAAACATTTTGCTTTTTTTTCCTCTCTCTCTCTTTTGGTCTTACATTTGAAGGAAAATGGACAAGTTAGTGACAGGCAGCATGATTTTGTACAGGGAAGGTAATGTCTCACCAACATAATGGAGTTTTTTGGAAAGGTAACAAAGACAATTGATGAGGGAAGGGTTGTAGACGTTGTTTGTATGGACTTTAATAAGGTGTTTGACAAGGTCCCACATGACAGACTGGTACAAAAAATAAAATCACATGGGATTCAGAGTGGGCTGGCGAGATGGATACAGAACTGGTTTGGTTACAGAAGGGAGTAGCAGTATAACATCTGCAGCCTGTAGATAAGGAATACATAGTTATAGTGGTGGCAGTGCAGGAGGGCAGGGTGGGTGGGAGGTTGGGAGTGGGATGTGAAACTGTCACAGGGGAGGAAGGGGGTGCCCACAGTTTCTAAATGGGTGGGCACTGCGCAGGTGATTGGCTCAGGGGGAGGGGTCCAGTTTCCACCACAACAGCAATTTCCAGTCGTGATGGTGGAGACTGCAGAATAACAGGTGTGAATTCTACCTGCACACAGTGACACCAGCAGTACAATAACTTGTCTCCACCAATAATCGATCACAGACAGCTTACGTCTCACATCATTGTATTTCCTTTATTAAGATCCAGGACCCACATCTTGGAACCAACTACTTCACTCTCTGACTTGATGAAGAATTCTAACATGTTCCCATCACTCATCCCCAAGGGGTCAGGTACAGCTGGATTGACAATGATTCCCTTCTCAGTCTAAGATGACCTGCTCTCTAGTTGGTTCCTCCACATATTGATCCAGAAAACCATCCCGTATACACTTCAGGAATTCCTCCTCGACGGTACTGTGACTAATTTGATTTGCCCAATCTATGTGCAGATTAAAGTCAGAGATGTTCCATTATCGCATGCATCTCTAATTTTCTGTTTAATGTCATTTCCAACATTACCACAACAGTTTGGAGGTCTATATACAACCCCTACTAATGTTTTTTGCCCTATGGTCTATATATTCTATAGTCTATTTATCCTATAGCTTGTATATCCTATAATCTGTATATTCTGTCTACTCTATAGTGTGTACATCCTATTTATGCTTTCTCAACTATATGCAATGAATTGTCCAGAGCTGCTGCTTGTTCTGCAAAGTAAGTTATAGGACTGATGTCAGGGGTAGGTTCTTTACCCAGAGGGTGGTGAGGGACTGGAATGCCCTGCCAGCTGCAGTTGTAAATGCGCCTAGTTTGGGGGCGTTTAAGAGATCAGTGGATAGGTTTATGGATGAAAAGGGATTGGTTTAGGCTAGTGGGTCATTGTTTTGTAACTGGTCGGCGCAACATCGTGGGCCGAAGGGCCTGTTCTGCGCTGTAATGTTCTATGTTCTATGTTAAGTGTTTTCATTCAGTGATCATTAAATTATTTTCCTTCAGCAAACTGGAAATTTGATTTGTTAAAGACAGCAGAATAAAATCCTGCAGATCATGGATATCTGCAATAAGCACAGACACATTTGGAAATGCTTAAAAACATGAAAAGTCAGCCCCTCAGGCAAATCCGACAACATCCACTGAGCAAAACACAAAGTTCACCTTTCAGCTGGATGTCAGAATTCGGGACCACTGGTCCTTGGTCTGAATGGTTTATCCAGTCTTTCTGCCTCTCTGCAGACGTTAGCTGTCCTGCTAAAGGCTTCTAATATTTCCTTTTCTTTCTTTAAAAAGGGCACCTCTGGGGTTAGATCATGGAGCCACACATTTTAGGGTAGCACGAGGCTATTTGTATTCTTTGGACAGTTGACAGAAAGATTGGAAAACAATAGTTAGAGTTGAGAGAAGCTGCGAGAAGGGACAAGATTAGAAGTTTAAGTGAATGGCATCTGTGAATGAGAAGGGCGAGGGTGCAGAGATGGAGGAAGATGTTATAAATGATAAATGAAAAGTATTTGAGATGGCAGAACAGAAAGAATACAAGAGTGGATATGCAGCTGAGAGAGGCATTTAACTTCAGACTCTCTGAATCTGACTCAGCTCCACACAGGTCACCCATTGTGATGTTCTGAGAAATATCAGCACCAGAAAAATAAACTGCTTTCACATTCACAAACTGTGACCACTTGGGCAGAGAATCCATTTGGTAAAAAACTGTGGGGGTGATTCTCCCACCGCAAACTTTCTGACCAATCGGGTCATGAGAACCGTGTACCAGCTATTTTGTGGGATTCGCACAAACGTTCCGACACGTTCACCTCCCAGAGACAAAGAACAGACACAGTTGAGACAGTTCTGGAAACACGCGGGAAGAGAGATAAGTGATTTTAATCTGTTTTCAATGTATTTTAAATACATTTTACATGTGATTATCGGGCCCCGCACAGAAATTGCCAGACCCAAGAGCATCTCCCATCCTGCCAGGAGAAGTTCATCCTGGCGGGATTTAGAGTAGCTCCCCACATTCAGGGAACAAGTGGGAGATCCCAACGGAGTGAAGAGGGGGGGGGGAAATCGGGTCCTCCCAGGGGATCAGGCGGTGGGGAGTTGGTGTCCTCTGGGCCTTGTCCAAGGGACAAAGTGCCCATGCCCAGGGGCACCTTGGCACTGCCCGGGAGGTGGGGTCTGCCTCCCGTCAGGAGGGGTCTGCCTCCGGAGGGGATCTACAGGGGGGAGTGTCTGCTGGGGTGATGGGGTGAGGGAATTGCCACTGCTGGGGAGGTGGGCTGGACATCTGGACACTCTGAGATAGCAGGGGGGAGGGAGGGGGGAGTGGTGTTGGGACTGGCCTGGGAATTATCTTGGGGACCGCAATCAGGCCATGGAGGGGCAGCACCGCGGGGGTCCCGAGCTGGCCAGTGATCGAGCTGGCTGTGAACAGGAACATAGAACATAGAACATAGAACATAGAACATTACAGCACAAACAGGCCCTTCGGCCCTCGAGTTGTGCCGATCACATCAACCCCACCAATCTATAGACCTATCTATAACCCCCAATCCCATTAAACCCCATATACTCATCCAGAAGTCTTTTAAAAGACCCCAGCGAGTTCGCCTCCACCACCGATGACGGCAGCCGATTCCAATCACTCACTACCCTCTGAGTGAAAAACTTACCCCTAACATCACCTCTGTACTTCCCTCCCCGCACCTTAAATCTGTGTCCTCTCGTAGCGACCATTTCAACCTGGGGAAATAGCCTCTGAGAATCCACCCTATCTATTCCTCTCAACATTTTATAAACCTCTATCAGGTCGCCTCTCAACCTTCGCCTCTCTAGGGAAAAGAGTCCCAGCTCCCTCAACCTATCTTCATAAGACATGCCTCCCAGTCCAGGCAACATCCTTGTAAATCTCCTCTGCACCCTTTCATTAGCTTCAGGAAGACTGACAGATCGAGACCACTGAGTGCACAGAGTTCCAGAACCATCAAACTCCGGCGCAAATAGGCTCCACCCTCTGGTTTTTAATGAGATTCACCACTGTGACCTCTGCAGTGCACAGAGTGTGGAGATACAGGCCTGAAATTGCATTGATAAAACAGTTGTGATCGAGAACAGTTACCTCACCAGCACAGCACCTTGGAAGAATCACCTCTATGAAAAACTGGCCCTCAATTACAAACTTATGGGCAGTTTTAAAATGGGACACAGCTCAGCCCGGGAGCTGGGGTTCTCTGGTCTGATACAAGGTTAGGAACTTCCTCTTAGAGGCAATCACTGGTGGATTGTCACTCCGTACTGACATTCTGTATTTGCAAAGACCATGTCTTTCCTGTTGTCTATTAGGCTGGGGTCAGCCTGCGATGGGTGGTGTGGGACCGTAAACACACTCAACATCCAGGCAGTCATTCCCGGGGTGAGGTCTAAATTCCGGACATGATGGATATATTCTTAAAACATTCATTCTCCCTAAGTTACGTGTTGTAAAAATATCAGGTATGGTGAAGAATCCTTCTTGTTAGGATTAGATGTTGTTTAAAGTGTTATAAGTTTTGTTTCTGTTTTGTAATCACAATATTCACCTTGTGCTCCACAAGGAGGAAGAATTTAAACAGACCTCACAGGATTGGCCATTGGCTTCAGGCCAGATCCTGAGAGAATTCAGGAGATCAGACATATTGCATGAAATCATTTCCATAAATATGCACAGAGTGAGTGAGCGAAGGAGGAGAAATTTAATTCAGAATCTATTTTATGCTTTGATAGCCCTACACCGTCAGTGCATCACCAGCCAATCAGCTTGCCAGTCATGGATAGAGCTTCCTGTTGACGGGATATGTGCAGATTAAACTGCCAGAGTTACACTCAGCTCATAGGACCAGCTGATCACACTGGGCTCTCTCACGGCGATATTTATAATATCTATCGCTGGTATTCCAACTAGTAAATAGTTGAACGACAATCACATTGCAGCTTTTCCCACAATGTCTGAATGAAGAAGGTGCACTCTTGGACAGAAATGGAATTATAATCACCTTTTTCCTCACAGATCCAGTGCTCATGGGAGATTTACAACCAGGTGATTCTTGCTGCTGTAAGACTGGATTTTTCTACCCCTCGTTTGACCTCTCAAACTATTAAACTTTACTCTTCACAAAGAAATGAAGAAGTTTGGTCCACCTGAATTGGCAATTCATTTTTTTTAATATTACAAAATAAAACTACTCAAACATTTGAAGTGGTTTATTACAGTTTTATTACTGTATTCCCTGTAGTAAATCCCAAAGACTCCTCACTATTTTCACATTTTCTCTCTTTTCAATTTTTTTGTGACTGCTGAAGGGAAGTGTGAGGTTTTTCAGACTTTTCTCGTGTTTGGTTGCGAACCGATTATACTTGACTGGTTATTGCTGAAGTTCTCATCAGCACAGTCTGGTCTAATGGGAAATGAAAGCCATGGTAGAAACCTAAAAGTTCCCAATGATAAAACTGCTGGCACTGCATCGTCAGCTGGTGTTATGTCTCTCACCATTTTTATTTCAATTGACTTCACCAAGAGAGATAGCAGAATGAGCCACGTAAATACTGTGGCTATAAGACTAGACCACAGGCTGGGAATTCTGCAGTGAGTAACCCACCTCATGACCCCATCCTCTCCAAGCCTGTCCACCATCAACAAGACTCAAGGCCACTGGGTTAGCTAACTTCAGCTGCAGATACATTCTAGAAACCCAGAACAAATCGTCTATCCATCCACCACCACCCCACCATCAATAACCACTCTCAACACCAGTGCACAGTGGCAAGATTCACTTTACCAACTCATCAAACCTCCTTTGACTGTACCTTCCAAAGCCGTGGTCTCTACCCTTGAGAAGGATGTGGCCAGCTCATGGTTCCTGACTCAGTGATCAGTCTTCATCTGCACCTTCGCTCCAATTCTGATAGAGGAAATTGCTTCCTTCTCAACTTCTTCCCATCAGCCAGGGCCAGTGCAGTAAGTGTGTCTCTGAGGATTCTGGCATCATGTTATTGTGCCAATTTATTTGATTAAAGTGCCCAGTCAGGCCACACTGTAACTTTAGTGTCTACAGGTTTCTAATCTGAGATTCTTGGACCTCAGTCTATCCACAACACCATCAAATTTCCATCTCCATCCTCAGATTTCCATCGTTTGAGAATTTATTTAAATATTGTTTCTATAATTCTTATGATTTAAAACAGTTATTTCAATGTGACAATCATACCTTTTTCATTTGGATTGCTGAAATTCTTATTCAGACTCTCGGTCTCTTCAATATTTATATCAATCTCCCATTTGGAAAAGTTATTGCTGATTAGCAACTGGAATAGGTCCTCAGGGAGATAATGTGCTCCTTTAACACCAGCGAGACAGTGCTGTGCGGAAGCAGACCAGAATTCAGGGAGGATAGATCAAAGTTCCTTCATCCTCCATATCTGATGCTCCAGACTCAGTGAACAGCACAACAGTAAAAAAGATTTAGCCTCCAGCAGTCTCTCTGTAGTTTTATTAACATGTCTGCAGCTTTCCAAGTGCATGCGTGTTTATACTCTTTGGAGTTTCGAAAAATGTGAAGTGATCTCATTGAAGAATACTCCACAGGGGCTGGGCAGGGTAAACACTGAGGGGTGGTATTTACTGGTCGGGGTGTCAGACACGGGGACACAGTCTCAGGATAAGGGCTTATACATTTAGGGCTGAGATGAATAAAAGACTCCTGAACTCAAAGTATTGTGAATCTCTGGAATTCTGAATGGATGCTCCATTGTTAAATATATTTCAAGCTGGGGTAGAGAGTCTCTCAGGAAATAAAGGGATATCATACAGGATACTGTAGTTGAAGCCTAAGTCCAGGCTTGGTGGGTGGTGTGACAGACTCATGCTCCTATTTCATATCTCCTTGTCTTTTAGAGACACACGTTTCCCAGACAGTTTCAACCCAACGTATTAATGGAATCTTTAAAAGTAATGTTAACCAAAGCCACACTGGAAAGGGAAAACACATCGATCTTCAGGAGAAACTCCTTTCATAATGAGTGAAAATTTAGAACTCGTTATCACAGAGGTCGGTGTGTGAGGGAGAAAGAAATAATGCATATATTGGGAATATAGAAACAGAAGGAAGTCCTTTGGTCTTTTGACCTTGTTCTGTCATTGTGTTGTCTTGATGCTGATACTTGAGATGAGATAGGATTGGAGGAGAATTATGTGAAGTATTAACACTGGCTTTGAGCTGTTAGGTGGAATGCCTGATTCTGTGTATCTTCACATCTCCACAATACTAACCTGTGCTCCTGTTAAAATATTCAAGCATTTCTTAAACATGTCCTCCACGGCTGATGTCCCTGATGTGTGGCCAAATTCTCCTCCAACTCAATTTTCAAGTTTGCTGACGACACTACTGTAACAGGTCAGATCTCAAACAATGACAAGACAGAGTAAGTAATCCCACAACACTAGGTTAAAGTCCATGAGGCTTATTTGGTGATATGAGCTTTTGGAATGTTGCCCCTTCATCAGTTGAGTGAGGAGTTGTGTTCACAAACAGGGCATTTACAGACACACACTCAATTTACAAGATCGTGGTTGGAATGGTGTCTTAACAGGTCATCAAATCTTTATAGGTGCAGACAATGTGAGTTGAGAGAGGGCTAAAGATAGGTTAAAGAGATGTGTATTGTCTCCAGACAGGTCAGTTAGTGAGGTTTTACAAGCCCAGGCAAGTCACGGGGGTTACAGATAGTGCGACATGAACCCAAGATCCCTGTTGAGGCCGTCCTCATATGTACGGAACTTGGTTTTCAGTTTCTGCTCAGCGATTCTGCGTTGTTGTGTGTTGTGAAGGCCGCCTTGGAGGACATTTACCCGAAAATCAGAAGCTGAATGCCCGTGACCGCTGAAGTGTTCCCCGACAGGAAGAGAACACTCCTGCCTGGTGATTGTCGAGCAGTGTTCATTCATCCGTTGTCGTAGCGTCTGCGTGGCCTTGCCAATCTACCATGTGTCAGGAAATCAGAATCAAATCAGTTACATTTTCCTCCAAATCATTTATATATTTTGCAAGTAGCAAAGGTCCCAGCACTGATCCCTGAGGAACACCACTTGTCACAGCCCTCCATTCAGAAACACACCCTTCCACTGCCACCCTCTGTCTTCTTTGACCGATGTGGGTATGCTGGCGTTGGACTGGCGTAAGCACAGTAAAAAGTCTGACAACACCAGGTTTTAGTCCAACCTATTTTTCTTTGACCGAGCCAGTTCTGTACCCACCTTGCCAGCTCACCTCTGATCCCATGCAACTTCACCTTCTGCACCAGTCTGCCATGAGGGACCTTGTCAAAGGCCTTACTGAAGTCCATGTAGACAACATCCACTGCCCCACCCTCATCAATCATCTTCATCACTTCCTTGAAAAACTCGATCAAGTTAGTGAGACACGACCTCCCCTTCACAAAACCATGTTGCCTCTCATTAATACATTCACTTATTTCCAAGTGGGAATAAATCCTGTCTCGAAGAGTCTTCCCCAATAATTTCCCTACCACTGACATAAGACTCACCAACCTGTATTATCCTTGCTACCCTCTTAAAGAAGGATAACACTGGCTATTTAAGCAATCACACAACCCCATTAGCCCATTGTAACCAGTGAGGATACAAAGATTTCTCTCAAGGGCCCAGCAATTTCCTCCCTTACCTCTCTCAGTATTCTGGGGTATGTCCCATCAGGCCCTGGGGACTTGTCTACTTTAATGTTTCTCAAGAACTCCAATACCTCCTTCGTTTTGCTCTCGCTATGACTCAAACTATCTTCATATCCTTTCCCAGACTCACCATTCACCAAGTTCTTCTTCCTGGTGAATACTGCTCCAAGTTGTAAATGCGTCTAGTTTGGGGGCGTTTAAGAGATCTGTGGATAGGTTTATGGACGAAAAGGGATTGGTTTAGGTTAGTGGGTCATTGTTTTTGTAACTGGTCGGCGCAACATCGTGGGCCGAAGGGCCTGTTCTGCGCTGTAATGTTCTATGTTCTATGTTCTAAGTCCTCATTCAACACCTCACTCATTTCCTCTGGTTCCATGCACACATTCCCTCCCTTCTCCTTGAGTGTGCCAATCCTCTCCCTGGCTATCCCCTTGCTCTTTATGTCTCTATAAAAAGCCTTGGGATTTTCCTTAATCTTGCTGGCGAATGACTATTAGCCCTTTTAGTCATGGGGCTGTGAGGGAGCTGAGGTCAGGGGGGTGTGGTGGTGGTGGGGGGGCGGGGCCTGCGGGGAGGTGGGGGGTGGGGTTGGGGGGTGGGGGGGGGGGGAAAGGTGGGGGGGGGGGGGTGGGGGGAGTGGCTCAACATCCAGCCAAGGTTGGAAGTTGTGAATCTTGCCAGCGAGTTTGCTGCCCTCACTTAAGCTGTAATTAGATGTAAGCCCACAATGGTCATGAACCTGCCCTTTTATATATTTTAATATATTTAAATATCATTACTTTGCCCCCCCCCCCCCCCCCCCCCCCCCCCCCCCCCCCCCCCCCCCCCCCCCCCCCCCCCCCCCCCCCCACCAAGACCCTGCCATTGCTGCATATCAACCTCTCCCTGTAATTTCACCCAGGAATGACCTGCATGGGGATTTCCCCCCCTGTGTGTAGAGGTTGAGTATAGTCCCCCCCCCCCCGGGAGAGGCGCATGGTCAGTACATATGGTTTCCGTGTGAGCTCCAACTGGCCCACACTCCTCACACACTCCAACACGGCTTGCAAATCTCACAACAAAATAACAGAAAATGCTGGAAGAACTCAGCGGCATCTGTAGAGGGAGAAACAGGGTTGATATTCCCGGCCTGTCGGACATTTCTGCAGAGTAATGTGAAGTTTGAAGTCGATCACTGTTGGGAAAGCTGAACCTTCCTCAGAAATTCCCAGCTGGATTGTGTGAGAGTTACTGAGCTGCGAAAGTACCGAGGCTGGCTTTTCCAAATGGGAGACTCCCCGATCAGGGAGCAGTCATGGAGTCGTAGACTTTTATAGAATAGAAGTAGGCCTTTCCGCCTGTCCTTTTTTTTAAACCCCTAAACTAATCCCAATTCCCACATTTAGCCTCTCTACCCAGTCAGCAGGCCCCTGCTCAGGATAGGCCTAGTTCCTGATAAATATCCTCAATGGGCCATTGGCTGCCATTAATCAGCTATCTGCCAATCATCCTGGGCAAATTAATGCTGACAAATAGGCTGGCAATGTGAACTTTAATCCCAGTTCCATCCTCACCCCCCATGTCGGTGTGAAACCCTGATTGTTATCGACCAAATTCTCGACCAAATTCTCCGAACATTCATTATAAAAGGGGGCGGTTAACTGTGAGGACTGTACAGTGTCCTAGTGGATGGAATGGTTGAGGACTCCTGTCTATACTCATTGGAGCTTATCAGGATGGGGGAAGGGATGTTCTTATGTTCTTATGCTTCCCCTTATTTTGAGGCCATGCCCCCTAGTTCTAGTTTCACCTGCCAGTGGAAACAACTTCCCTGTTTCCACTAGTAGGAGGGCACAACCTCAGGGACTTGATGGATTGAGTTATAAAGAGAGGCTGGATAGACTGGGATTTCTCTCTCTGGAGTATAGAAGGCTGAGGGGTGATCTTATAGAGGTCTGTAAAATAATGAGGGGCACAGACAAGGTAGTTAGTCAATATCTTTCCCCAAAGGTAGGGAAGTCTAAAACTAGAGGGCATAGGTTTCAGGTGAGAGGGGAGATATACAAAAGTGTCCAGAGGGGCAATTTTTTCACACAGAGGGTGGTGAGTGTCTGGAACAAGCTGCCAGAGGTAGTAGTAGAGGCAGGTACAATTTTATCTTCTAAAAATGTTTAGACAGTTACATGGGTAAGATGGGTATAGAGGGATATGGGACAGATGCAGGCAATTGGGATTAGCTTAGGGGTTTAAAAACAAAGGGCGGCATGGACAAGTTGGGCCGAAGGGCCTGTTTCCATGCTGTAAACTTCTATGACTCTATGACTCAGGCTAAAGGAGCGATCCTTTAAAATAGAGATGAGGAGGAATTTCTTCAGCCAGAGAATGGGGAATCTGTGGAACTCTTTGCCGCAGAGGAGGTCGGGTCACTGAGTGTCTTTAAGACAGATATAGATAGGTTCTTGATTAATAAGGGGATCGAGGGTTATGGGGAAAAGGCAGGAGAATGGGGATGAGAAAAGTATCAGCCATGATTGAATGGCGGAGCAGACTCAATGGGCTGAGTGGCCTAACTCTGTCCCTGAGCCTGATGGTCTTATCGTGCCTTACAACCTGAGTATTACAAGTGAATTGGCTGGAAGCTTTTATCATGAGTTATTGCAGGGTCCCTTTATCTCAATTAAGCCAGCTCAACCCAGCAAGCTGCAAAACCAGGTGAACTGAATCAAATCAGTTCCTGTAAACTGAACACTTCTCAGAGATAAATATTTTATTTTTTTCTGTGCTTTTGCTTTTGGCAAAATGAAGAGTGATCATTGCAACAAATCAAATGTTTTCTGGAGTTGGGAATGACATTGTAGCTGAGTGGTGTTCCCTGTCAGCTGGAACTCTAATAATATTCCGGAGGACAAAGTGGGAAAAGATTTTGTTGGCAGCATTGCTATTCTTCACCCTATCCCATTCTGTAATCCACTTCCCAGAAAGATACAATCATCCAATGTTTCGTTTTGAATCAGAAGTGATTTGGTTTTGAAATGAACGCTACTCAATGTTCTCTCTCCCAAACCATTCCTAAACGGAGTCCATTGTTCAAACCATTAGCCTGGGACTGATATCATTTCACAACACAGCAGCTGCAATTCTTGCTGAAATAATGGACAGATATTGATGACTCTGAATCATCTGGACCATCCTGTCTTTCACAGGGATCAGTAACTGTTCAATATTACAGCTCTTCTATTCTCCTTTATATTTTCACACAATCACAGGATACTACAGTGCAGAAGAGGCCCTTCAGCCCATCGAGTCTGCACCGATTCATGAAATGCCCTGAACTGTCCACCTAATCCCATCTGCCAGCTCTTGGCCAATAGCCCTGAATGTTACAATGTGCCAAGTGCTAATCAGATACATTTTTAAAGGATGTGAGGCGTCCCGCCTCCACCACCCTCCCAGACAGCACGTTCCAGACCCTCACCACCCTCCGGGTAAATACGTTTTTTCTCAAATCTCCCCCAAACTTCCCACCCCTCACTTTTAACTTGTGTCCCCTCATATCTGACCATTCAACAAAGAGGAACAGCTGCTCCCCCTCCACCCTGTCCACGTCCCTCATAATCTTGAACACCTCAATCAGGTCACCCCTCAGTCTTCTCTGCTCCAATGAAAACAATCCAAGCCTATCCAACCTCTCTTCATAACTGAAATGTTCCATCCCAGGCAGCACCCTGCTGAATCTCCTCTGTACCCCCCGCCACCCCCCCAGGTGCAATCACGTCCTTCCTGTGACAACCAGATATGCACACAGTGCTCCAGCTGTGTCTCACCAAACATCTATACAACTCCATCATGACTTCTCTGCTTTTGTAAACTGTACCCCGATTGATAAAGACAAATAAGTGCGCTTTAAACATTTTTCACCACCCCATTAACCTGCCTTTGCACCTTCAGAGGAAGAAGAGTCTTTGAATATTTTTAAGGCAGAGTTGGATAGATTCCTGGTGAACAAGGGGGTGAAAGATTTATTGGGGGGGGAGGGTAGGGGTAGGCACGATGTAAAGTTGAGGTTGCTGCCAAAGTATCCATGATTTTATTAAATGGTGGAGCATTTCAAGGGGCTGAATGGCCTTCTCCTGACCCTTATTTGTAAGCCAGTATGAGAATTAAGAAGTTTGTTCAGGAGGTGGGTAATCTGCTCCATGAGATGATTGCTGTCACAGTGAATTGATATTTATGTCAGTGTAATCCAAAATCTGAAGAGCCAATCTCATGCTTTGAACATAAACATAAGAACATAAGAAATAGGAGCAGGAGTAGGCCATCTGGCCCTTCGAGCCTGCCCCGCCATTCAATAAGATCATGGCTGATCTGTCGTGGCTCAGTTCCACATTTCGGCCCTCTCCCCATAACCCTTAATCCCCTCTCATCAAAAACCCATCAACCCGCTTCTTGAAAATATTTAGCGAGGCAGCCTCCACCACTTCAACGGGTAGAGAATTCCAGAGATTCACCACCCTTTGAGCGAAGAAGTTCATAGAACATAGAACATAGAACATCAAACATAGAACATTACAGCGCAGAACAGGCCCTTCGGCCCACGATGTTGTGCCGACCAGTTACAAAACAATGACCCACTAGCCTAAACCAATGCCTTTTCGTCCATAAACCTATCCACAGATCTCTTAAACACCCCAAACTAGGCGCATTTACAACTGCAGCTGGCAGGGCATTCCAGTCCCTCACCACCCTCTGGGTAAAGAACCTACAGTAAAAAGTCTGACAACATAAAGAACCTACCCCTGACATCAGTCCTATAACTACCCCCCCTTAATTTAAAGTCGTGCCCCCTCGTGCTAGCTTTCTCCAACCTAGGAAAAAGGCTATCACTATCTACCCTGGCTAAACCTCTAATCATCTTATATGTTTCAATAAGGTCTCCTCTTAGCCACCTTTTTTCCAGCGAAAACAACCCCAAATCTCTCAGACTCTCCTCATAGGATCTCCCCTCCATACCAGGCAACATCCTGGTAAACCTCCTCTGCACCCTCTCCAAAGCCTCCACATCCTTCCTGTAATGTGGGGACCAGAACTGCACACAAAACTCCAAGTGCGGCCGCACCAGAGTTGTGTACAGTTGCATCATGATGTTGCGACCCCTAAATTCAATCCTCCTACCAATAAACACCAAGACACCGTATGCCTTCTTAACAACCTTATCTACTTGATTCCCAACTTTCAGGGATCTATGTACACATACACCTAGATCCCTCTGCTCCTCCACACTATTCAAAGTCCTCCCGTTAGCCCTATACTCAACACATCTGTTATTCCTACCGAAATGAATTACCTCACACTTCTCCACATTAAACTCCATCCGCCACCTCGCAGCCCAGCTCTGCAACCTTTCTAAGTCACCCTGCAAACTATGACACCCTTCCTCACAATCTACCACACCTCCGACTTTGGTGTCATCAGCAAACTTACTAATCCACCCAACTATACCCTCATCCAGATCATTAATAAAAATTACAAACAGCAGTGGCCCCAAAACAGATCCCTGAGGCACACCACTCGTAACCGAACTCCATGACGAATATTTACCATCAACCACCACCCTCTGTCTCCTATCTGCTAGCCAATTCCTGATCCAATTACCTGGATCACCCCCAATCCCATACATCTGCATTTTCTGCAGAAGCCTACCATGGTGAACCTTATCAAATGCCTTGCTAAAATCCATATACACCAGATCAACTGCCTTACCCCTATCCACCTCTTTGGTCACTTTCTCAAAGAACTCGATAAGGTTAGTAAGGCACGACCTACCTGCTACAAAACCATGCTGACTGTCTCTATTCAATTCATTACTCTCCAAATAACTATAAATCCTGTCTCTAATAATCCTTTCCAAAACCTTACCCACCACAGAAGTAAGACTCACCGGTCTATAATTCCCAGGGAAGTCTCTTGTCCCCTTCTTAAACAATGGGACAACATTTGCTGTCCTCCAATCTTCCGGTACTATACCAGAGACCAACAATGACCTGAAGATCAGAGCCAGAGGCTTCACAATCGCCTCTCTTGCCTCCCAAAGAATCCTAGGGTAAATCCCATCTGGACCAGGGGACTTATCTATTTTCAAACCCTCTAAAATATCCAGCACATCCCCCGTATCAACTGTAATACTATCTATTTGACACCCCTGCACCCCAGTTCCTCCTCAACTCCGTTCTAAACCTTTTATCTTGAGGCTGTTCCCCCTAGTCCTACTGTCTTTTTTGAGCGGGAAGAGTCTCTCCACCTCTATCCTATCCATCCCATTCATCATCTTATACGTTTCAATGAGATTTCCCCTCATTCTTCTAAACTCTATCGAGTACAAGCCCAGTTTATAAGAACATAAGAAATAGGAGCAGGAGTAGGCCATCTGGCCCTTCGAGCCTGCCCCGCCATTCAATAAGATCATGGCTAATCTGTCGTGGCTCAGTTCCACTTTCCGGCCCTCTCCCCATAACCCTTAATCCCCTCTTTTATCAAAAACCCATCAACCCGCTTCTTGAAAATATTTAGCGAGGCAGCCTCCACCACTTCAACGGGTACAGAATTCCAGAGATTCACCACCCTTTGAGTGAAGAAGTTCCTTCTCAACTCCGTTCTAAAACAGCCCCCTTTTATCTTGAGGCTGTGCCCCCTAGTCCTACTGTCTTTTTTGAGCGGGAAGAGTCTCTCCACCTCTATCCTATCCATCCCATTCATCATCTTATATGTCTCAATGAGATCTCCCCTCATTCTTCTAAACTCTAACGAGTACAAGCCTAGTTCATTCAGCCTCTCCTCATAGCTCAACCCCCTCAACTCCGGTATCAGCCTAGTAAACCTCCTCTGCCCTCCCTCCAAGGCCAAAATATCTTTGCGTAAGTACGGCGCCCAAAACTGCACACAGTACTCCAGCTGCGGCCTCACCAATGCCCTATACAGCTGCAGCAAGACCTCCCTACTTTTATATTCAATCCCCCTCGCTATGAAGGCCAGCATCCCATTCGCCTTCCTGACCACCTGCTGCACCTGCAGGCTGGGTTTTTGCGACTCATGCACAAGGACCCCAAGGTCCCTCTGCACCGTCGCCACGTAAGGAATAGTCCTTCCTACCATTCTTCCTTCCAAAGTGGACCACCTCACACTTGCCAACATTAAATTCCATTTGCCATTTCCTGGCCCATTCGCCCAGCCTATCTAGATCCTTCTGTAGACTCTCCACACCCTCCGCACAATTTGCCGTTCCCCCAATCTTGGTGTCATCAGCAAATTTTGACACCCTACACTCGGTTCCCTCCTCCAGATCATCTATATAAATGGTAAAAAGCTGAGGCCCCAGCACCGACCTCTGGGGCACCCCACTAGTCACCATCCGCCAATCCGAATAGCACCCGTTGACCTACTCTCTGCCTCCTATTTGACAACCAATCCTCTATCCACGCTAACACCCTAACCCCAACTCCATGTCCCTCGACCTTCTGCAATAACCTCTTGTGAGGTACTTTGTCAAACGCCTTCTGAAAATCTAGAAAGACCACATCCACCGGCTCTCCTCTATCCACTGCCCTAGACACATCCTCATAGAACTCCAGTAAATTTGTCAGACACGACTTCCCTTTAATGAAACCATGCTGCGTCTGCTCTATCAAGCAATTCCCTTCAAGATGCCTCGCTATTTCCTCCTTAATGACAGATTCTAACATTTTACCTACCACAGACGTTAAATTAACCGGCCTATAATTCCCCGCCTTTTGCCTGGCACCCTTCTTAAACAACGGCGTAACATTAGCCGTTTTCCAATCATCCGGCACTTCCCTGGAATCCAGCGACGTCTGGAAAATAACCACCAATGCATCCATTATCACCTCCGCCATTTCTTTCAGAACCCTCGGATGCATTCCATCCGGTCCTGGGGACTTGTCCACAATCAGCCCCTCCAGTCTGTTGAGCACCACCTCTCTAGTAACAGTAATGTCATTAAGACCCTCCAGTCCTACCACCTTTCCATCGCTAACACCCAGCAAATTATTCATGTCCTCCTCCGTGAAGACGGAAACAAAAAGTTATTCAATACCTGAGCCATATCCTCATCCCCTACCACTAGGTCCCCTTTCTCATCCTCTAAAGGACCAACATTCACCCGAGCCAGCCTCTTCCTTTTTATATATTTATAAAAACTCTTGCTATCCTTTTTTATCTAAGTGCTAGCCCAGCTTCATAGTTTCTCCTACCCTCCTTTATCAACTTCTTTGTCAATCTTTGTTGACATTTAAACCTTTCCCAATCCTCTTCTCGCCCACTGCTCTTAGCTACTCTAAACTCCTCCGCTTTTAATTTAACACTTTCCTTCACCTCCTTCGTTATCCACGGCTTATTACCTCTCCTCCTACAGTCCTTTTTAACCATCGGAATAAATTTCTGCTGAGCACCAAGAAAGATCTCCTTAAAGATCCTCCACTGCTCCTCAGCTGACCCTCCTGCTTTAAATCAGTGCCAGGTTTAAAAGGAGGCCTGGTGTAGACAGCGGGCAGCGTCTGAGCGGGCAGCGGAGTGAGAGGGAATCAGAGTGAGTTAATAGGGCTTAATGTCAAAAAGGGCTGGAAGGAAAAAAGGCCAGGTGAATTTGTTTGAAAAAACAAGGAAAATTTTTTTCTCAAACCTCCTACAGTGAATAATGCAGGGGCATGTGATGTCTGGTTTCTGTATGATGTGGGAACTGGTGGATTCCAGGGTCTCCTCATAGCTCAACCCCCTCAACTCTGGTATCAGCCTAGTAAACCCCCTCTGCACTCCCTCCAAGGCCAAAATATCTTTGCGCAGGTGCAGCGCCCAAAACTGCACACAGTACTCCAGCTGCGGCCTCACCAATGCCCTATACAGCTGCAGCAAGACTTCCCTACTTTTATATTCAATCCCCCTCGCTATGAAGGCCAGCATCCCATTCGCCTTCCTGACCACCTGCTGCACCTGCAAGCTGGGTTTTTGCGACTCATGCACAAGGACCCCGAGGTCCCTCTGCACCGTCGCCTGCTGCAGTTTTTCGCCACGTAAGTAATAGTCCTTCCCACCATTCTTCCTTCCAAAGTGGACCACCTCACAGTTGCCAACATTAAATTCCATTTGCCATTTCCTGGCCCATTCGCCCAGCCTATCTAGATCCTTCTGCAGACTCTCCATACCCTCCGCACAATTTGCCGTTCCCCCAATCTTGGTGTCATCAGCAAATTTCGACACCCTGCACTCGGTTCCCTCCTCCAGATCATCTATATAAATGGTAAATAGCTGAGGCCCCAGCACCGACCCCTGGGGCACTCCACTAGTCACCATCCGCCAATCCGAATAGCACCCGTTGACCCCCACTCTCTGCCTCCTATTTGACAACCAATCCTCTATCCACGCTAACACCCTATCCCCAACTCCATGTTCCTCGACCTTCTGCAATAACCTCTTGTGAGGTACTTTGTCAAACGCCTTCTGAAAATCCAGAAAGACCACATCCACCGGCTCTCCTCTATCCACTGCCCTAGACACATCCTCATAGAACTCCAGTAAATTTGTCAGACACGACTTCCCTTTAATGAAACCATGCTGCGTCTGCTCTATCAAGCAATTCCCTTCAAGATGCCTCGCAATTTCCTCCTTAATGACACATTCTAACATTTTACCTACCACAGACGTTAAATTAACCGGTCTATAATTCCCCGCCTTTTACCTGACACCCTTCTTAAATAACGGCGTAACATTAGCTGTATTCCAATCCTCCGGCACTTCCCTGGAATCCAGCGATGTCTGGAAAATAACCACCAAGGCATCCACTATCACCTCCGCCATTTCTTTCAGAACCCTCGGATGCATTCCATCCGGTCCTGGGGACTTGTCCACAATCAGCCCCTCCACTCTGTCGAGCACCGCCTCTCTAGTAACAGTAATGTCATTAAGACCCTCCATTCCTACCACCTTTCCATTGCTAACACCCGGCAAATTATTCACGTCCTCCTCCGTGAAGACAGAAACAAAAACATTATTCAAGACCTTAGCCATATCCCCATCCCCTACCACTAGGTCCCCTTTCTCATCCTCTAAAGGACCAACATTCACCCTAGCCAGCTCTTCCTTTTTATATATTTATAAGATTTCAGAGACTGGACCAAGTGAAACCATGGGAAGAATTGAAGATGAGAACACAGATTTGAAATCGATACGTTGAGGAATGAGCAAATAGTGAATGCTGGAGAATATTGATCTGAAACAACATTCACATTGCCAGGAGTAATTTCAGACAGAACACTGACTGATAAAACTCAAGTACATCAGCTGCCCAATGAGGAATTGTGAAGCTCAGTGACATGAGGAGTTACTGAGGTGAATCAGTTCATCCAGGTTTTTGTATAATCATTCCAGAATTCCCATTGGTCTGATTATTGGTAAATCCCACAACATTTGTCTTCCCTGCTGCTATCTGATCCTGCCTGTGATTGGTTTACAGACTGCGGCAGATTAGCATCATTCTCAATTCTCCCTGGCATCAGATCCTGTGTTTTTAATAATCACATTTTTAAAGTAGCAAAATATGACAGAAGGTAATTAGATTGTTTCTTGCTTGCCAATCAAAGGGTTAGAACTGCAATTGTGAGAAATTATTACCAGCTCAAGAGTATAAATAATGAATCTCATCACCTATTGACCACACGTAGATGTTTCTTTGATTCTGCGGATTCTTTCTGGATTTTATGTGTTGTGGAGAAATAAAAATAAATAAGAACACAAGAACATAAGAAATAGGAGCAGGAGTGGGCCATCTAGCCCTTCGAGCCTGCCCCGCCATTCAATAAGATCATGGCTGATTTGAAGTGGATCAGTTCCACTTTCCTGCTTTTCCCCATAACCCTTAATTCCCTTGTCTGTCAGAAACCCATCTACCCGTGACTTAAATATATTTAGCGAGGCAGCCTCCACCACTTCAACGGGCAGAGAATTCCAGAGATTCACCATCCTTTGAGTGAAGAAGTTCCTCCTCAACTCCCCACTCTTATCTGGACGCTGTGCCCTCTAGTCCTGCTGTCCTTTCTGAAACCAAAAAGGGTTTTATAGTTTTATTTTGGGAACATGATTTTGTTCAATTCCCAACTTAATTCTGAGAATTTGAATCTTTTCCCACAATTATCATCCAGACAAGATTGAACACACTGTGTGAGGCGTGGCATTGATTTGAAGAGAAACCTTTTTCTTTCAGAATTGGAGGTTTCGCAAATGCGGCTGTTTGTGATATTTGTTGGGTGGCACTGGCAGTGCGTCTGATTGGCTGGATTTAAACTGGCTTTGTCTAAAAGAGACTGAGTTGTCTCTTTCTGTGTCATAAACTCTGTAATTCCACAAATAAATTTGCAACAATTTAAAAATGATGTTGATTCATTTCTATTTGTCTTCTCTGAATGATAATGTAAAGGGTGTGAGTGGATAGTTGGTCTGCTGGTTAGGAGACATTATCTTCAGTGTTAATGTCATGTTAATCCTCAGTTTTAGGTTGAAAAGTGAAGCAGGAGGTAGCCTGTGCACAACTTCAGCCCAACAAGATATTGATTTCCTGTCGGAAAACAAGGCATCTACCTCTCTGATAAACATGCTCACACTTAGCAGGCATTTCACAAACTGGTTAGCTCAGGGACTCATAGCATCAGAAAAGAGATTGTGTCTCTGGGATACCCCCTCCCACATGCACACCTTCTCATTTGATCTCGGTCATGGAGACAGATATTAAAAATAACCTTGAAACTGGAGCTTTACTGTTGATTGAATTTCCCTGGCAGATGATAAGATGTCTATCAAATAAACTGTTTATTTATGTATTAACATTCTATATGGAATATCACTCGATAGTGGTTGTGAAGCCAAGGTTGGTATTGCCTGGTGCTTGTTGATGCAAACTGGGGGGTAAAGTGGAGTTTGTGTATATGAACCTGTGTACACCTCTGCGATGAACATATAGGAAAATGATGTCAGTGAAGACAGTAACCCACGACAGATCCACGCAGCCAATATCTTCCAAGAGTGTGCAGGGGAGACAGGCTTTCTCACCACTGATTGGATGCTAAAGCTGCCCTTTTGGGGCTCTATGTTCCAGCCAACAACATCATCTTTAACACCGCTGAACAGACGCTCAGAAACTGGAGAAAGCTCACTCACCCCAGCAGCAACCTTTAAAGACATCAACAACAAAATAAACATTAATTCCAAGTGGATTTTGTCTGACTGTTGCTTTAACTCTCCAAATATTAATTTTCTTCAGTTTTTAGGAAGGACAGACAAAAAGGAAATGGTGGATTTGCATTGCTTTTTAAAGAGAAATTTAACGCAATGGTGAGGACAGTTATTAGCTCTGATGATGTGGAATCTGTGTCAGTAAAACTGAGAAACACCAAGGGGCAAAAACATGTTAGTGGGGGCTGTATACAGACCCCCAAATGATATGAAATTAGACAATGCAATATCTGTAACTATGGATGATTTTAGGGTTAACTTCACCCTAACCCAAATGATTGGGAATTCAAATTGGTCACAATAAGAGGGGGTTTCCAGACTATACATTGAGGAACTACTTAGAAAACAGGCCATTCTAGACTAGGTATTGTGTAATAAGAAAGGGGTCATTGGTAATCCAGTGGTGTGAAACCCCTTGGGGATGAGTGAATATAACATGGTAGAATTTCTCATCAAGATGGAGAGCAACACAGCTGATTCGGAGTCTCAGATCCTCAATTTTCATAAAGGAAACTGCAATGGTATGAGGTGTGAATTCTATGATAGATCGGGAAATGACGGTGGATAGGTAATGGTAAATGCGTAAACAGCAGCATTGTTTATTCTTGCCTGTATAAAAGTAAAACTGGAAAGGTGGCCAAACCATGGCTTAGAAAGAAAATTTGGGACAGCATTAGCTCCAAGGAGGAGCCATGCAAATTAGCCAGAAAACAACAGCAAACCTGAGAACTGGGAGTATTTAGAATTCAGCAAAGAAGGACAAAAGGATTGATTAACAAGGGAAAAATAGAGCACAAGAGTAAGCTTGCAGAGAAGAGAAAAACTGACCGTAAAGCCTTCTATTGTCAGGGGATGAGAAAAAGATGTATGAAGATAAATGTCCCTTACAGTCAGAAACTGGAGAGTTTATAATGGGGAATAAGGAAATGGTTGACTAACTGAATATATAGTTTAGTTTCATCTTCACAAAGGAGGACAAAATAAAATACTCAGAGTGTAGTGAGAGGGAGGAACTGAGGTAGGTCAGTATTAATAGAGAAATGGTGTTGGGGTAACTGATGGGATTAAAAGCAGACAAATTCACAAAACCTCATAATCTACATACCAGAGTAGTTAAGGGAGTGGCTGTAGTAGATTCATTGGTGGTCATCTTCCAAGGTTATATAGACCCTGGAACAGTTCCCCCAGATTGGAGAGTAGATGTTGACAGCTGGTGGAGTCTAGGGCCAGAGAACATCATCTCAACATAAGGCAACCTCCATCTAGGGCAGAGATGAAGAGGAATTTATCCTCTCAGAGGAAGTGTAGAGAGCTGTAGAGGCTGGGTCATGAAGTATGTCCAAGGCTGAGATTGAGAGATTTTTAATCAGTAAGGGAATTGAGACTTATGGGGATAAGGCAAGAAAGTAGATTTGAGGATCATCACAATGGATCAGACATGATATCATTGAATGGTGGAGCAGACTCGAAGGGCCAAATGGCCTCCTTAATAGAAACATGGAAATTAGAAGCAGGAGGAGGCTGTTCGGCCCTTCAAGCCTGCTCGGCCTTTCATTTCGATCATGGCTGATCATCAGATCCTATATCCCGATCCCCCTTTTCCCCCATATCCCTCGATCCCCTTCGCCCCAAACGCTATGTATAATTTCTCCTTGAAATCAGACATTTTGGCCTCAGCTACTTCCTGTGGAAATGAATTCCACACTCACCACAGTGTGGGTGAAGAAAAGGAGGAAGGGGGGGAGAATTTTGAAAAAAGTCAAAAGTAAGGATAGTTGAAAGCTTGGAAACAGGTTGTCAGTCGTTGTATTGAAGCATCTGTCAGATTTGAATCTATTTACAATGATAGAATAGTTATTTAATAAAAATCAGAATGTTGCCTTAATGCCAAAGATTTACATTCATTCCTTTGCAAGGTGAATAGGTTCTTCTGGCCTACTGTGAAATATTACATTTAATTACAAGAGCTTGCATTGAGAAAACTTGTCTAAATAACTTGCCTCTTTCTAATCAGAAGAGGATTTAGAATTCAATACCTGGGTAAAACGTCTTAAGAATTGAATGTTTCTCTGGGTTGCGAAGTTTAAAGGTCAAATTAAAATGTCAGGAGAATAAATGACACAATTTGACTTTTCTCTCATTTTTTAAAATGACCATTCTTTCTCACTCACAACCAGGTGAAAGCAAAAATAGCTTTAAGCCTGTTCAGTGCAGCCAATTGCTTCATTTATATCTTCATCTGAGCTGACCAGAGGGTGGTTGACAAACACAGGAATTGCCAACAATCCGTGGGACGTGGGCCCAGGGGTGCCAGTGTGCATGCAGAGCTTGGATTAGAGTCAGACGCATTTGCACCAGGATATCGTCACAATGGCCCACAGCGAGTCACTGTTATCCTCTTGCTGCTGACTGCCAGCGCTCTGTGTACTGTGTTAGAGTTTGTAAATACAGGGATTTTTGTGAAGGGGCTTCTGCCTCGGCAGTTATTACGAGGAGAATCCTGGCCTCTCTCACATTGCCCGTTTGACATCCTCTGAATTGGTTTCCAGAATTTGGTGCATTTCTCTGTCTGCAGCAGACCCAATGATTGCTGAAGCTTCAGTCCAGCTTCTTGATTTATTAAATTCCGCCTCTCTTTATAAAGAATACTCTGTGTGCTGTTTTTCGAAAGTCTATCTCCCTATTCATAATGTACCTTCATTTAATTGGACCATTATTCCTGTGTCATTTTTCCAATTATCCACGACATTCAGATTTATTCTTGGGTGATGGATATTGTCTCTCTGACTTCCTCCGACCAATCACCTCACATTTCTCTGCATTAAACTTCACCTGCCACCTATCTGCCCATTCCACCCACTTGTCCATCTTCTTTTGAAGTTCTACACTACCTTCCTCACACTTTACAGGCTTACAAAACTCAAAACGTAATGTAAAACATCAGATGGGGAGGTGAAACCTAATGACCACCGCCCATGTCCGACAAATTAATTTTTAAAAAATGTGATTCCCTGATTGGACAACGCTTGCTGAACAATCCTGAGTGTGCTCTGAATTATACTGGAAGGTAATTTAAGAAGATAAGTCAGATTTGCAGCGTTCCCCATGCCCGTGGTTGGAGCTCCCCGACAAGAGTCTGTCCCTGACAGTGGAACAGTCAGACATGATGCATCCAATACAATGAAACAAAATAAATCACGGCATGCCCTAGTCCATGGTCAATCAGAGTTAACCTGCCCCCTTTGAATTTAAATAAAGCTTGGCAGTTAACTGAAGTAAAAACAGAAAATGCTGGAAAAACTCAACAAGTTTGGCAGAACCTATGGAGAGAGAAACAGAGTTAACATTTCCAGGGTTCAACAGCAAACAGAGTTTCCTCCTCTCTCACCATGTCCTGGGTAGCATCAACCTCCTGGGTAAAGGCAGTTGCACAGTTTACATTTAATACCTCAGCCACGCCCCCAGCCTCCATGTTTATATCATTAATTAGCCCCAGCTCCTCCTTTTACTGTTTATCTGCCTGTAGAAGACATTGGGATTTTCTTTATGTTGTCAGCCAATCATTTTTCATCACTCTTCTTCATTTCTCTGAGTTTCTTCATCTCTCTCTGAACCTTCGACATAAGAACATAAGAACATAAGAAATAGGAGCAGGAGTAGGCCATCTGGCCCTTCGAGCCTGCCCAGTACTACGGAGTGCCAGTGCCTTTGTTAAATAAAACTGTGTTGTTGTACGCCCAGTCTGACTCCGATTTCCCACAACAATTGGCGTAGTCGGCAAGGATCCTATTACTGGTACGTTCTGGTCGATTGGCCACGATCGGAATGCTGGGGTAGAGATCAGTGAATCTGTGAGAGTCGGACAGGGTCAAGAATATAGTTTGAAAGGGGTTAAACTTTGGGGGTATTTGGAGTAATAAGTATTGTTGTATACGGTATTGGGATAAATACTAACTGCTGATAGTGATAAGTCACTGTTACTTGTGTGACCAACAAGAGGACAAGGGAGTGCCTGTCTCAAACAACCCAGCCTTAGACCGATTGTTAAGAGGAGAAATCCCTCCACGTGATGGTCAGGAATTGAAGTGGGCATAGGGGCACCAAGGGTACGTAGGATTGTGAAGCACGAGTGGCAGAGGTCAGTTAACATCAAACTCTGTCGTGGCGAACAAACGCAGACTTGCCATCTGATTGTATGAAAGTTTGTAAAGTTGGATACTGGACTGTCAATGTTGTAAAAACAGGTGGAAAAGGAGATTGATCAACTCTGACCTAAACCGGACTCTGGTGGAGAAGAACATTGCCGAGATGGTAACAGTGGGAACCGTGAGTATAAATTGAAACCCTGAGACAGTAGTGAAACACGGTGCTAGAATAGTAATAGTGGCTGGGGGATAATGAAGTCCCTACGGTCAAGAGCACACTTTACTAGGGAGTAATCATGGCCGTAAGGTGCCTAAAACACGTTGCCAAGGTGGTAATAGTGACCGGGAGTAGTGAAGTCTGCGAAATGACAGGTAATGAAGTTAAGAGAAGACCTGCAGGATCTCTTATTGAAGTTTACGTGACAGACAGGCAAGCGGTGATAAAGAGAATGTAAAAAGGATACTTCTCAGACCTTAGAGCAGCAGAGGAAGTGGATAGATGGAGAAAAGAGAAACAAGGCAAAGAAGCTAGGAGTTAATACATCAGTTAGCGGATCTAATTGAGCAATATGTCACCTCTGCTAAGAAGTGACGTGAAGATAAAGAAAAGATGAGAGAATTAGAGTGAAGGAACTGGAGAAACAAACCCAGGTATTAGAAGAGAAGCAATGGAGAGGGGAAACTGTTCCTCTGCCTCCTTATAGAAACATAGAAACATGGAACATTCCAGCACAGTACAGGCCCTTTGGCCCTTGATGTTGTCCTGAGCTTTGTCCAAACCCAAGATCAGTCTATCCCACTCCCTATCATTCTGGAGTGCTCCATGTGCCTATCCAATAACCACTTGAAAGTTCCTGAAGTGTCCGACTCCACTATCACAGCAGGCAGTGCATTCCACACCCCAACCACTCTCTGAGTGAAGAATCTACCTCGGACATCCCTCCTATATCTCCCACCATGAACCTTATAGTTATGCCCTCGAGTAACAGCTACATCCACCTGAGGAAATAGTCTCTGAACGTCCACTCTATCAATCCCCCTCATCTTATAAACCTCTATAAAGTCCCCTCTCATCCTCCTCCGCTCTAAAGAGAAAAGCCCCAGCTCCCTCAACCTTTCCTCATAAGACCTACCGTCCAAACCAGGCAGCATCCTGGTAAATCTCCTCTGCACTCTCTCCAATGCTTCCACATCCTTCTTATAGTGAGGTGACCAGGAATGAACAGAATATTCGCTGGTTAAAAAGAAAAAGGAGGCTTATGTCCGGATGAGACTTGAGGGCTCAGGTAGTGCACTAGAAAGCTTTAGATTGGCTTGGAGGGAGTTAAAGAGTGAGTTAAGAAGGGCGAAAAGAGGACATGAGAAGACTTTGGCTGATAGGACTAAGGAGAATCCTAAGGCGTTCTATAGATATTTTAACAACAAAAGGTTGGTTAGGGCAAGATTAGGGCCAGTTAGAGACAGCAGTGGGAAGTTATGTGTAGAACCGGAAGAGATTGGAGAGGCATTGAACCAATATTTCTCTTCGGTATTCACACAGGGGGACATAAATGTAGCTGTGGAGAACACTGGGTTATAGGGTTGTAAACTGGACAGAATTGCAGTTGATAAGGAGGATGTGCTAGATATTCTTGAAGGTTTGAAAATAGATAAGTCCCCTGGGCCGGACAGGATTTACCCCAGGATTCTCTGGGAGGCAAGAGAGGTGATTGCAGAGCCTCTGGCTCTGATCTTCAGGTCGTCGTTGGTCTCTGGTATAGTGCCAGAAGATTGGAGGTTAGCGAATGTTGTCCCATTGTTTAAGAAGGGGAACAGAGACTTCCCCGGGAATTATAGACCGGTGAGTCTCACTTATGTTGTGGGCAAGGTTTAGAAAAAATTATTAGGGATAGGATTTATAGCTATTTGGAGAGTAATGAATTGATTAGAGATAGTCAGCATGGTTTTGTGGAGGGTAGGTCATGCCTTACTAACCTTATTGAGTTTTTTGAGAAAGTGACCAAAGAGGTGGATAGGGGTAAGGCAGTTGATGTGGTATATATGGATTTTAGTAAGGTGTTTGATAAGGTTCACCATGGAAGGCTTCTGCAGAAATTGCAGATGTATGGGATTGAGGGTGACCTAGGAAATTGGATTAGGAATTGGCTGGCGAATAGGAGACAGAGGGTGGAGGTTGATGGTAAATATTCGATATGGAGTTCAGTTACGAGTGGTGTGCCTCAGGGATCTGTTTTGGGGCCACTGCTGTTTGTAATTTTTATTAATGATCTGGATGAGGGTATAGTTGGGTGGATTAGTAAATTTGCTGATGACACCAAAGTTGGAGGTGTGGTAGATAGGGAGGAAGGGTGTCTTAGTCTACAGGGAGACTTGGACAAGTTGCAGAGCTGGGCCGAGAGGTGGAGAATGGAGTTTAATGCGGAAAAGTGTGACGTAATTCACTTTGGCAGGAATAACGGATGTGTAGAGTATAGGGCTAACGGTAGGACTCTGAATAGTGTCGATGAACAGAGGGATCTAGGTGTATGTGTACATAGATCCCTGAAGGTTGGGAATCAAGTAGATAGGGTTGTTAGGAAGGCATACGGTGTCTTGGCGTTTATTGGTAGGAGGATTGAATTTAGGAATCGCAGCATCATGTTGCAACTGTACAAAACTCTGGTGCGGCCGCACTTGGAGTATTGTGTGCAGTTCTGGTCCCCACATTACAGGAAGGATGTGGAGGCTTTGGAGAGGGTGCAGAGGAGGTTTACTAGGATGTTGCCTGGTATGGAGGGGAGGTCCTATGAGGAGAGACTGAGGGATTTGAGGTTGTTTTCATTAGAAAGAAGGCGGCTACGAGGGGACCTTATTGAAACATATAAGATGATTAGAGGTTTTTCCTCGGATGGAGAAAGCTAACACGAGGGGGCATGGCTTTAAATTAAGGGGTGGTAGTTATAGGACGGATGTCAGGGGTAGGTTCTTTACCCAGAGGGTGGTGAGGGATTGGAATGCCCTGCCTGCTGCAGTTGTAAATGAGCCTAGTTTGGGGGCGTTTAAGAGATCTGTGGATAGGTTTATGGATGAAAAGGGATTGGTTTAGGTTAGAGGGTCATTGTTTTTTAACTGGTCGGCGCAACATCGTGGGCCGAAGGGCCTGTTCTGCGCTGTAATGTTCTATGTTCTATGTTCTAAATGTGGTCTCACCAAGGTCCTGTATAGTTGCAGCATAACCCCACGGTTCTTAAACTCAAACCCCCTGTTAATAAACGCTAACACACTATAACCCTTCTTCATGGCTCTATCTACTTGAGTGGCAACCTTCAGAGATCTGTGGATATGAACCCCAAGATCTCTCTATTCCTCCACATTCCTCAGAACCCTACCATTGACCCTGTAATCCACATTCAAGTTTGTCCTATCAAAATTAATCATCTCGTACTTATCAGGGTTAAACTCCATCTGTCACTTTTCGGCCCAGCTCTGCATCCTATCAATGTCTCTTTGCAGCCTACAAGAGTCCTCCACCTCATCCACTACTCCACCAATCTTGGTGTCATCAGTAAATTTACTGACCCACCCTTCAGCCCCCTCTTCCAAGTCATTGATAAAAATCACAAATAGCAGAGGACCCAGCACTGACCCCTGTGGTACACCGCTGGTAACTGGCCTCCAGTCTGAAAATTTTCCCTCCATCACCACCCTCTGTCCTCTATGAAACAGCCAGTTACTTATCCAATCGGCCAAATTTCCTTCTATCCCACAGCTCCTTACTTTCTTCATGAGCCTACCATGGGGAACCTTATCAAACACCTTACTAAAATCCATGTATACGACATCAACTGATCTCCCTTCATCTACATATTTTGTTACCTCCTCAAAGAATTCAATCAAATTCGTGAGGCAGGACTTACCCCTCACGAATCCGTGCTGACTATCCCGGATTAAACTGAATCTTTCCAAATGGTCATAAATCCTATCCCTCGGGACCCTTTCCATTATCTTACTGAAGTAAGATTAACTGGCCTATAATTACCAGGGTCATTCCTATTTCCTTTCTTGAAAAGAGGAACAACATTTGCCACTCTCCAGTCCTCTGGCACAATCCCCATGGACAGTGATGGCCCAAAGATCAAAGCTAAGGACTCCGCAATCTCATCCCTTGCCTCTCAAAGTATCCTAGGATGTATCCCATCTGGCCCAGGGAACTTATCAACCCTCAGGTTTTTCAAAATTGCTAATACATCTTCCCTCGGAATATCTACCTCCTCCAGCCTATCAGCCTGTATCTCATCCTCAAAAACATGGCCCCTCTCCTTAGTGAACACTGAAGAAAAGTATTCATTCAATACCTCTCCTATCTCTTCTGACTCCATGCACAATTTCCCACTACTATCCCTGACCAGCCCTAACCTCACCCTGGTCATTCTTTTATTTCTCACATAAGAGTAAAAAACCTTGGGGTTTTCCTTGATCTGACCCGCCAAGGACTCCTCATGTCCCCTCCTAGCTCTCCTAAGCCCTTTTCTTTAACTCATTCCTAGCTACCTTGTAACCCTCAAGTGACCCAACTGAACCTTGTTTTCTCATCCTTACACACGCTTCCTTTTCCCTCTTGACAAGACATTCAACCTCCTTTGTGAGCCACGGTTCCCTCACTCGGCTATTTCCTCCCTGCCTGACAGGGACGTACCTATCAAGGACACACAGTATTTGTTCCTTGAACAAGCGCCACTTTTCGTTTGTGCCCACACCTGACCCATCTTACCCCTCCCCCAATTATAAACCTTGCCCTGTCGTGTGACCCTATCCCTCTCCATTGCAGTAATGAAAGACACTGAATTGTGGTCACTATCTCCAAAGTGCTCTCCCACAAACAAATTTAACACTTGGCCCGGTTCATTACCCAGTACCAAGTCCAATGTGGTCCCACCTCTTGTCAGTTTATCCACATATTGTGTCAGGAAACTCTCCTGTACACACTGTACAAAAACTGTCCCATCCAAACTATTTGGAAAGTTAAAGTCACCCATGATAACTACCCTGTGACCTCCACACCTATCCATAATCTGCTTTGCCATTTCCTCCTCCACATCTCTATTACTATTTTGGGGCCAATAGAAAACTCCTAACAATGTGACCGATCCTTTCCTATTTCTAACTCCAGCCCATATTACCTCAGGAGGCAGATCCCCCTCGAAATGCCTTTCAGCAGCTGTTAAACTATCCTTGATTAACAATGTCACTCCTCCACCTCTTTTACCGCCTTCCCTATTCTTACTCAAACATCCATACCCCGGAACTGCCAACAACCATTCCTGTCCCATGGAATGTACTTGGGACATTCCTTGTCCTGTCCCAAGTACCAATCCACGCTCCAAGTTCACCGACCTTATTCCTGATGCTCCTTGCATTGAAATAGATACACTTCAACCCACCTTCCTGTCTGCCGGTACACTCCTGCGACCTTGATACCCTCCTCAGTACCTCATTACCCTCAGCACTGGCTTCTGGACTACAGCTCGTTTTCCCATCATCCTGACAAATTACCTCCCCGTTCAAATTTATTGGGCAAAAAAACCTTCCCACTTCTCACTGGGACCTACTTCCTGTGTTACACTCCCAGCTACCTTAGAAAAAAGTCTGAAAAAAAGTTAGTTGAAAATCCCTCTTACCGACTAGCTCTCCTCACTTGAATCACAACTCCAACTGCTCCCCTGGAACAATGAGGTCAATCCCTCGGAGGTAAGAATCTTTTAAAGGGGAAAAAAATACCTTCCCAGGTCTCACTGGGGTCTACTTCCTGTTTTACACTCCCAGCTACCTTAGAAAAAAACTCAAAAAAAAATTGCTTTAATAACTTATTCAGTACCACTACATTAAAGGTGTTATATCAATGCAGGTTGTTGTTGTTATTGTTGACTCAAAAGCAATAAGGCAACTCACCACACTGGGGTTTATTCTATTGAAGACACTCTGGGTGCCTGGGCATCAGACCCACAGCATCAGTTCTCCAATATCCTCCCCTTTTCTCATCTGAGTTTAGCCAATGGTTACTTAGATAGACTGGAAACAAATAGGAGCAAGAATAGGCCATTCGGCCCTTTGAGTCTGCTCCACCATTCATTGTGATTATAGAATCATAGAATCCCTCCAATGCAGATGGAGGCCATTCAGTCCATCAAGTCTGTGTCGACTGCAATCCCACTTGGGCCCTATTCATTGCTAATCATCCAACTCAGAAGCCTGATCCCACCTTCCTGCCAATTCCTTTGATCCCTTTTGCTCCAAGAGTTATACCTATCCCTTCTTGAAAATATCCAATGTTTTGCTTCAAAGACACCTGAATCAGTGTACGGGACAGTATGGTGACTCAATGGTTAGCACTGCTGTCTCACAGCACCAGGAACCTGGGTTTGATTCCAGTCTTAGGTAACTGTGTAGAGTCTGCACGTTCTCCCCGTGTCTGTATGGGTATCCTCCAGGTGCCCCAGTATGGTTGAAAGATGTGCTGGTTAGGGTACATTAGCCATGCTAAATTCTCCTGAACAGCACCTGAGTGTGGTGACAATAACATAAGAACATAAACATAAGAACATAAGAAATAGGAGCAGGAGTAGGCCATCTAGCCCTTCGAGCCTGCCCCACCATTCAATAAGATCATGGCTGATCTGAAGTGGATCAGTTCCACTTTCCCGCTTTCTCCCCATAACCCTTAATTCCTTTGTCTGTCAGAAATCTATCTGTCCATGGCTTAAAAATATTTAGCGAGGCAGCCTCCACCACTTCAACAGGCAGAGAATTCCAGAGATTCACCATCCTTTGAGTGAAGAAGTTCATAAGAACATAAGAAATAGGAGCAGGAGTAGGCCGTCTAGCCCTTCGAACCTGCCCCGTCATTCAATAAGATCATGGCTGATATGTCGTGGCTCAGTTCCACCTTCCTGAGCTAGTGGTAGGGGATAGGGATATGGCTAAGGTCTTGAATAACTTCTTTGTTTCTGTCTTCACGGAGGAGGACGTGAATAATTTGCCGGGTGTTAGCGATGGAAAGGTGGTAGGAATGGAGGGTCTTAATGACATTACTGTTACTAGAGAGGTGGTGCTCGACAGACTGGAGGGGCTGATTGTGGACAAGTCCCCAGGACCGGATGGAATGCATCCGAGGGTTCTGAAAGAAATGGCGGAGGTGATAGTGGATGCCTTGGTGGTTATTTTCCAGACGTCGCTGGATTCCGGGGAAGTGCCGGAAGATTGGAAAACGGCTAATGTTACGCCGTTGTTTAAGAAGGGTGCCAGGCAAAAGGCGGGGAATTATAGGCCGGTTAGTTTAACGTCTGTGGTAGGTAAAATGTTAGAAACCGTCATTAAGGAGGAAATAGCGAGGCATCTTGAGGGGAATTGCTGATAGGGCGGACGCAACACGGTTTCATTAAAGGGAAGTCGTGTCTGACAAATTTACTGGAGTTCTATGAGGATGTGTCTAGGGCAGTGGATGGAGGAGAGCCGGTGGATGTGGTCTTTCTGGATTTTCAGAAGGCGTTTGACAAGGTACCTCACAAGAGGTTATTGCAGAAGGTCAGGGGACATGGAGTTGGGGGTAGGGTGTTAGCGTGGATAGAGGATTGGTTGTCAAATAGGAGGCAGAGAGTGGGGGTCAATGGATGCTATTCGGATTGGCGGTTGGTGACTAGTGGGGTGCCCCAGGGGTCGGTGCTGGGGCCTCAGCTATTTACCATTTATATAGATGATCTGGAGGAGGGAACCGAGTGCAGGGTGTCGAAATTTGCTGATGACACCAAGATTGGGGGAAAGGCAAATTGTGCGGAGGGTGTGGAGAGTCTGCAGAAGGATCTAGATAGGCTGGGCGAATGGGCCAGGAAATGGCAAATGGAATTCAATGTTGGCAAGTGTGAGGTGGTCCACTTTGGTAGGAGGAATGGTAGGAAGGACTATTACTTACGGGGCGAAAAACTGCAGCAGGCGACGGTGCAGAGGGACCTCGGGGTCCTTGTGCATGAGTCGCAAAAACCCAGCTTGCAGGTGCAGCAGGTGGTCAGGAAGGCGAATGGGATGCTGGCCTTCATAGCGAAGGGGATTGAATATAAAAGTAGGGAGGTCTTGCTGCAGCTGTATAGGGCATTGGTGAGGCCGCAGCTGGAGTACTGTGTGCAGTTTTGGGCGCCGCACCTGCGCAAGGATGTTTTGGCCCTGGAGGGAGTGCAGAGGAGGTTTACTCGGCTGATACCGGAGTTGAGGGGATTGAGCTATGAGGAGAGGCTGAATAAACTAGGCTTGTACTCGTTAGAGTTTAGAAGAATGAGGGGAGATCTCATTGAGACGTATAAGATGATGAATGGGATGGATAGGATAGAGGTGGAGAGACTGTTCCCGCTCAAAAAAGACAGTAGGACTAGGGGGCACAGCCTCAAGATAAAGGGGGGGCGGTTTAGAACAGAGTTGAGGAGGAACTTCTTCACTCAAAGGGTGGTGAATCTCTGGAATTCTCTGCCCGTTGAAGTGGTGGAGGCTGCCTCGCTAAATATTTTTAAGAAACGGGTTGATGGGTTTTTGATAAGAGAAGGGATTAAGGGTTATGGGGAGAGGGCGGGAAGGTGGAGCTGAGTCACGACAGATCAGCCATGATCTTATTGAATGGCGGGGCAGGCTCGAAGGGCCAGATGGCCTACTCCTGCTCCTATTTCTTATGTTCTTATGTTCTTATGTTCCTGCCCTCTCCCCATAACCCTTAATCCCCTCTCTTATCAAAAACCCATCAACCCGTGTCTTAAAAATATTTAGCGAGGCAGCCTCCACCACTTCAACAGGCAGAGAATTCCAGGGATTCACCACCCTTTGAGTGAAGAAGTTCCTCCTCAACTCTGTTCTAAACCGCCCCCCCTTTATCTTGAGGCTGTGCCCTCTAGTCCTACTGTCCTTTCTGAGTGGGAAGAGTCTCTCCAACTCTATCCTATCCATCCCATTCATCATCTTATATGTCTCAATGAGATCTCCCCTCATTCTTCTAAACTCCAACGAGTACAAGCCTAATTTATTCAGCCTCTCCTCATAGCTCAACCCCCTCAACTCCGGTATCAGCCTAGTAAACCTTCTCTGCACTCCCTCCAAGGCCAAAATAACCTTGCGTAAGTACGGTGCCCAAAACTGCACACAGTACTCCAGCTGCGGCCTCACCAATGCCCTATACAGCCGCAGCAAGACCTCCCTACTTTTATATTCAATCCCCCTCGCTATGAAGGCCAGCATCCCATTCACCTTCCTGACCACCTGCTGCACCTGCAAGCTGGGTTTTTGCGACTCATGCACAAGGACCCCGAGGTCCCTCTGCACCGTCGCCTGCTGCAGTTTTTCTCCATGTAAGTAACAGTCCTTCCTACCATTCCTCCTACCAAAGTGGACCACCTCACACTTGCCAACATTAAATTCCATTTGCCAGTTCCTGGCCCATTCGCCCAGCCTATCTAGATCCTTCTGCAGACTCTCCACACCCTCCGCACAATTTGCCATTCCACCAATCTTGGTGTCATCAACAAATTTTGACATCCTACACTCGGTTCCCTCCTCCAGATCAAGTTCATCCTCAACTCCGATCTAAACTTCCTCCCCCTTATCTTGAGGCTGTGCCCTTTAGTCCTGCTATCCTTTCTGAGCAGGAAGAAACCCTCTAACTCTACCCTATCCATCCCTTTCATTATCTTATACATCTCTATAAGATCCCCCCTCATCCTTCTAAACTCCAATGAATACAGACCCAGTCTATTTAGTCTCTCTTCATAGTCCAACCCCCTGATCTCCAGTATCAGCCTAGTGAACCTCCTCTGCCCTCCCTCCAAGGCCAAAATATCCTTGCACAAGTGCGGCGCCCAAAACTGCACACAGTACTCCAGCTGTGGCCTCACCAATGCCCTATACAGCTGCAGCAAGACCTCCCTACTTTTATATTCAAACCCCCTCACTATGAAGGCCAGCATCCCATTCGCCTTCCTGACCACCTGCTGCACCTGCAAGCTGGGTTTTTGCGATTCATGCACAAGGACCCCGAGGTCCCTCTGCACCGTCGCCTGCTGCAGTTTTTCGCCCCTTAACTCAGTTACGAGCAGTGTGCCTCAGGGATCTGTTTTGGGGCCACTGCTGTTTGTAATTTTCATTAATGATCTGGATGAGGGTATAGTTGGGTGGATTAGTAAATTTGCTGATGACACCAAAGTCGGAGGTGTGGTAGATTGTGAGGAAGGGTGTCATGGTTTGCAGGGTGACTTAGAAAGGTTGCAGAGCTGGGCTGTGAGGTGGCGGATGGAGTTTAATGTGGAGAAGTGTAGGAATAACAGATGTGTTGAGTATAGGGCTAACGGGAGGACTTTGAATAGTGTGGATGAACAGAGGGATCTAGGTGTATGTGTACATAGATCCCTGAAAGTAGGGAATCAAGTAGATAAGGTTGTTAAGAAGGCATATGGTGTCTTGGCGCTTATTGGTAGGGGGATTGAATTTAGGAGTCGCAACGTCATGATGCAACTGTACACAACTCTGGTGCGGCCGCACTTGGAGTACTGTGTGCAGTTCTGGTCCCCACATTACAGGAAGGATGTGGAGGCTTTGGAGAGGGTGCAGAGGAGGTTTACCAGAATGTTGCCTGGTATGGAGGGGAGGTCCTATGAGGAGAGGCTGAGGGATTTGGGGTTGTTTTCGCTGGAAAGAAGGTGGCTAAGAGGGGATCTTATTGAAACATATAAAATGATTAGAGGTTTAGATAGGGTGGATAGGATAGCCTTTTTCCTCGGATGGAGAAAGCTAGCACGAGGGGGCATGGCTTTAAATTAAGCGGAGGTAGTTATAGGACGGATGTCAGGGGTAGGTTCTTTACCCAGAGGGTGGTGAGGGACTGGAATGCCCTGCCAGCTGCAGTTGTAAATGCGCCTAGTTTGGGGGCGTTTAAGAGATCCGTGGATAGGTTTATGGATGAAAAGGGATTGGTTTAGACTAGTGGGTCATTGTTTTGTAACTGGTCGGCGCAACATCGTGGGCCGAAGGGCCTGTTCTGCGCTGTAATGTTCTATGTTCTATGTTAACTAGTAATCCCTCCTACTTTTATATTCTATCCCCCTCGCTATGAAGGCCAGCATCCCATTCGCCTTCCTGACCACCTGCTGCACCTGCAAGCTGGGTTTTTGCGACTCATGCACAAGGACCCCGAGGTCCCTCTGCACCGTAGCATGCTGCAGCTTTTCACCCTTTAAATAGTAATCCCTCCTACTGTTATTTCTGCCAAAGTGGATAACCTCACACTTGCTAACATTATACTCCATCTGCCAGGTCCTCGCCCACTCGCTCAGCCTATCCAGATCCCTCTGCAGACTTTCTACACCCTCCACGCAATTTGCTTTTCCACTTATCTTTGTGTCATCAGCAAATTTCATCACCCTACACTCAGCCCCCTCTTCCAGATCGGCTATGTATATGGTAAATAGCTGAGGCCCCGGCACTGATCCCTGGGACACTCCACTAGTCACAAACCGCCAATCCGAATAGCACCCATTGATACCAACTCTCTGCCTCCTATTAGACAACCAATCCTCTATCCACGCTAACACCTTACCCCCAACTCCATGCACCCTAACCTTCTGAAGCAACCTTTTGTGCGGCCCCTTATCAAACGCCTTTTGAAAATCGAGAAACACCACATCCACTGGTTCCCCTCTGAATATCGCACTAGTCACATCCTCATAGAAATCCAATAAAGGGGACAAGGGGATTTTCACAGCAACATCATTGCAGTGTTAATGTAAGCCTACTTGTGACACTAATAAATAAACTTTAAAAACTTTGGCAGACGAGAGGATTGACATGAAAGCTGAAGAGAGGGGCGGAGAAGATTTTCCAGGAATGAGGGGCTTGAGATATGTGGAGCTATTTGAGTCACTGTTTTTCACCTCAGAGCAGAGAAGGTCAATGCAGAGCAGGGTAGAATAGGTGTAGGGTGATGTGGCGGCATGGGCTCGTTGGGTCGAAGGGCCTGTTTCCCGTGCTGGGTTGTTCTTTGCTCTTTGTTTGATTGACCATGCTAGATCGCCCCAAAGATGTGTAAGTTGGGTGGCTTAGTCATGGAAAATGCATGGGGTTATGGGGATAGGATGGTTGGGGGAATCTTCTTTCAGAGAGTTGAGGAGATTTGATGGGCTGAATGGCTTCTTTCTGCACTGCGAGCATTCAATGGCTGTAAGGTGCGATTTAAGAGAAGTGTTTAAAATCATGAGGCGGTTTAACAGATTAGAGAGACAGAAACCTTGTCCACCAATGATGGGTCAGTAACTGGAGGGCCAAAGGTTTCAGGCAATTGGCAGAAATTCAAAGAAAGAATTGAGGAGAATGCTTGCTTTACGCAGGGAGTTCTGATCTAGAAAGTTCTGCCTTCAATGGGAGGACAAATCCAACAGGAACTTTGCAAAGGAGTATTGAAAAATCATTGAAATGAAAACAAGGCTTCACAGGAATAGCAGATGAAAAGTAATTAGATAGTTTTAAATCACAGAACTATTCGGTGAGTTTAAAACAAAACAAAAATCAGACCACAACAAGGTCCAGAGTCCTTGTTTCTCTTTCAAATGTGTCCAATATTTTCATTATGTTGCGAAGTAAATGTGCTCAGTGGACCCATGAGAGACACAGTGATCTATTTCCTGATCCTTTTCAGTTGATAAGCAATATCAAGGGAGCTGTAATTGGCATCACTGATGAATATTCAGTGTGTGCAGTGGTACAACATCAAATCCAATGTTGAACTTCAATCACCAGTGCCCTGGTTGAGATAATTGTGTCGATGAATGGAACAAAAACAACATCTTGCTGCTGGAAATCCAAAAGCAAAACAGAAAATGCTGCAAATACTCAGCAGGTCTGGCAGTACCAGATGAGAGAGGGACAAAGTTAATGGCCAGAATTCACTGGCCATTCATGCCCCACCACTGCTGCCAGCGAGGGCAGGGAACTTGGTGCTCACTCCTGAGAGAGTTGGGGAGTAAAAGGTTAACATCAGAGCACCTGATACCGATGTGATTCACCGTTACCTGCGTTTGACATTTATTTATTAGCTGTCACACTCAGCATCTGTCCGGGTACATTGAGGGAGAATTGGTAGGGGGATTGAATTTAGGAGTCGCAACGTCATGATGCAACTGTACACAACTCTGGTGCGGCCACACTTGGAGTACTGTGTGCAGTTCTGGTCCCCACATTACAGGAAGGATGTGGAGGCTTTGGAGAGGGTGCAGAGGAGGTTTACCAGGATGTTGCCTGGTATGGAGGGGAGATCCTATGAGGAGAGACTGAGGGATTTGGGGTTGTTTTCGCTGGAAAGAAGGCGGCTAAGAGGGGACCTTATTGAAACATATAAGATGATTAGAGGTTTAGACAGGGTAGATAGTGATAGCCTTTTTCCTAGGATGGAGAAAGCTAGCACGAGGGGGCACGACTTTAAATTAAGGGGTGGTAGTTATAGGACTGATGTCAGGGGTAGGTTCTTTACCCAGAGGGTGGTGAGGGACTGGAATGCCCTGCCAGCTGCAGTTGTAAATGCACCTAGTTTGGGGGTGTTTAAGAGATCTGTGGATAGGTTTATGGACGAAAAGGGATTGGTTTAGGTTAGTGGGTCATTGTTTTGTAACTGGTCGGTGCAACATCGTGGGCCGAAGGGCCTGTTCTGCGCTGTAATGTTCTATGTTCTATGTTCTAACAGCGAGTAATTGTGAAGACAACTTTCACATTTGATTTATAAATATGTCTTGAAAATTACAATATATTAAAATGTTCTAGACAATATCAATACAAAATAAATTGGAAATAATTAGTGTTGTCGATATTTGGCTGCCAATTTTCATCTTTCACAATCCATCCAGAAACATGAGTATCCCAGGACGTTTTGCTACGGAGATTTCAGAAAACTTGCCTCAAGTTCATTCTATTTGACAGTAGTTTCTGTGGTGATAAGATGCAGAATAATAATCATTGGCTTCAGCAAACAGCCAGCATTGCATGGCTGAACTTGGTTTGAATTTGCAGAACACTTTGTTTTCTTGTCTGGTAAATGATATCACACGTAATTCACTTCATGACTTACAGAAACCAATTGCCTCTTGGTTATATCTAAACGTAGTTATGGCTTCTGCTCATATGTCCAGCAGATGTCCCCATTCTTCACCCTTACATACCCTAGCCAGTCCTCAGGAACTAGGCACCCAAAATATTCCTGGCACCGTCTGTGTCCTTTACAACTCAGTTGTAAATGCGCCTAGTTTGGGGGCGTTTAAGAGATCCGTGGATAGGTTTATGGATGAAAAGGGATTGGTTTAGGTTAGTGGGTCATTGTTTTTGTAACTGGTCGGCGCAACATCGTGGGCCGAAGGGCCTGTTTTGCGCTGTAATGTTCTATGTTCTAACTCACATAGATCAGCCATTCAAATAATTCTGTTAAATGTAAGTCGATAATATTGCAAGTGTCCAACCATTCCAACATGAGGTTGGCACAGTGAGGTGTAACAACTCATATTGTATCAGTTCTTGGTTTCAGGATCACTGGAAACAAATGTTTTAAAGAAAATAGGAAGAAACTGCTCCAGCTTCCTGCCAACGACACACTTAAATGTGGGACAGAAATTCTGAAGAAGTATCCATGACAGTTATAGTGTAGATGTCAGAAATATCTTTGCTGAGTGCTCCATGACCCCTGAATCGTGGCATTATTAATAATACATTCTGTTTTAATCGTTTAATGATGGAAGAACTTCTTAGTAATTGGATTTCTAAACTCCAGGTTGCAGTTTGGTGTACTCTATTTTCAAAGTCTGAAATGCAATATTTTTTGAGAAGTTATTTTCTTCAATCAATTTCTGACCAGAATATTTTCTGAGCTGGATTTTCTCCTCTCTCCCCACAGTGCAGGTATTTGCTGAATACTCTCTCTGAGGGTTGAGTAATCTATTGTATTTCCCCAGTTTTCTTGCTGAATTCAATTGTGATGCTCATTAAGTGATCTTTTTCAAGTTGCTGAAAGTTAAATGCACAAAGATCAGGAAGATCCAACTTCATAAAAAGAAAAGGTCAGTGAAAATAGTCCGCAAAAGGAGAATTTATAACAGCGAACAATAGCAGAGCAATTAAACATCTATTTTTATTCAGTCTTCACAAAGGAAGACACAGATAACTTCCCAGAAACACGAGGCAACCCATAGTCTACTAAGACGGAGGAACTGAAGGAAATTAATTCTATTAAAAAATATTGCTGCAGAAATTAATGGGATTGAAGCTTGATAAATTCCCAGGATCTGATAATTTACATCGCAGGGAGTGAGAGGAGGTGGCCGGGGAAATAATGCATGTATTGGTTGTCATCTTCTGAAATTCTGTAGGTTCTGGAACAGTCCCTGGCAGACTGGAGGGTGGCAAATGTAACCCCACTGTTTAAACAAAAAGGAGGGAGAAAACAGGGAATTCCAGAGTGGTTAGTCTAACATCAATAGTGGGGAAAAAGGGAGAGTCTATTATCAAGGATGTGATAATGGGACACTTAGAAAATAGCAATAGGATTAGACAAGGTCAACATGAATTAATGAAAGGGAAATCATGTTTGAAAAACTTACTGAGTTTTTTTAAGGATGTAGAATAGATAAGGATGAACCAGTCTATATGGTATACTTAGATTTTCAGAAAACATTTGATAAAGTCCCACTGATGAAGGAGCAGCACTCCAAAAGCTAATGGCTCGTGCTTCCAAATAAACCTGTTGGACTTTAACCTGGTGTTGTGATAATTCTTATTGTGCTCATCCCAGTCCAACACCAGCATCTACACATCATAGTTTCCTGGCAATAGAAGAAGTCGCTCAGGGTGGTTTACAAAAGGCGGTCAAACAAAGCTTTTGGAGTTGATAAACAGGCTGCAGCTAATATACCCTGAATGGACGTGGAAAGCAGAGATGATTGCAGTGACTGCCTCACATTTTGAGATGGATAGAGTTCCATTCTAAATGAAAGAGCTTGAATTAAGAACAAAGAACAAAGAAAAGCACAGCACAGGAACAGGCCCTTCGCACCCCCCCCCCCGCCCCCCCAAACCTGTGCCGATCATGATGTCCGAGCTAAACTAAAAACTAACATTTTGCCCTTACTCGGTCTGTATCCGTCCATTCCCTCCCTATTCCTGTATCCATCCAGGTGCCTCTTAAATGTTGCTAATGTTCCTGCTTCCCCCTCCTCCTCTGGCAGCACGTTCCAGGCACCCACCATTCCCAGTGTGAAAAGGCTTCCCTAAACATCTCCCTTAAACTTACCCCCTCTCACCTTGAACTGCGGATTGGCTCACTGCCGATCGGCAAGTTTCCTTTACAGTTTCATTGAACCCAAGCACTGCCCTTCACCTGAAGGTGTTGTAATAATTATATAAATAACGACAGGCTCCATTAACCTCACTGCTCATCTGGGACCAAAATTTGGCCCATTAATTTCAGGCAGGTGTGGTCACAAACTAAGGAAGGAGTCACAAGTTACCAGGCAAAGCTCCACAGACTGGATATCACACCGAGTTCATAAATGTGACTGGAGTAATTAGGATATAGATCTTACAAACTGTTTAAATTAGCAAAGTTTTAAGGGATATTAATCAACTTCATCAACCTATTGAGAAAATGAAGCACCAAAATTACAAGCACAGCAAATAAAACACAGCACAGTTGTTAGGCCAACAGAAGCTGCCTCTGCTCGGAGCAGTTAAACAATGTGATGTTTCTCAATGTTCTCATCAGCTGGAGTTTTACCAGCACGCCCACCCTGATTCTGGGGGCGGGCGAGGCACGGAGATCGGCATTATCCGCTGGCCTCAGGCAGGATTGTATGAACCTCGGGCGGATGTGCTGGTAAAGATCCCCCCAACACTGTCAGTATTTACACTGTTCAACAAACAAAGTACTGGAAACCTGATACAGGAAGAGAAAATGCTGGAAAACCTCAGCAGGTCTGGAAGCGTCTGTGGGGAAAGAAACACGAGCTAATGGACGGGATGTTACAGCTTCGCTCGAGTGAATCCGGAAATTCCTTCTGAGGTCAACGGATATTTCCATTGTCCGCCCCACTCCCACTCCGATTCCATGGTGGGCAGGGCAATAGTATTCCGGTGAATGGCTGGAATTTTACCATCCTTCCCACCATCGGAACCATGAATAATCGGAGCGGGCATTGATCTCAGGTGGGACTTTACAGTTTCGGGATGAGCAAGGCCATAAAATCCTGCCAATAGTTTCAGTTCTCTGACTTTTCACCAGAACTGGAAGTTGTTTGTGAAAGCAGTGGTTGCTAGACTAGTAATCCGGGGATGGGGGTTCAAATCCCACCACAGCAGATGCTGAAATTTTAATTCATTAAAAATATGGAATTATAAATCTAACGGTGGCCATGAAACATTTCTGACCCAGTGTAAAACCCATCTAGTTTATTATCTGTGGTCCTTACCCAGTCTGGCCTATATATGACTCCAGATACACAGCAATGTGGTCGACTCTCAAACAAGTCACTCAGTTCAAGAGCAATTTGGGATGGGCAATAAATGCTGACCTAGCCAGTGACACCCACAATGATGAATGGATAAAAATAAACACAAACAGAATTCAAGCAATATGGATAAAGGAGAAGAACAAAAGCAGGAAAGAAGATTATTATTTGAATGGTGGCAGTTTAGGAAAAGGGGAAGTGTAACATGACCTGGGTGTGATGGTGGATCAGTCACTGAAGGTTGATAGACAAGTATAACAAGGAGTGAGGAAAGCTAATGGCATGCTGGCCTTCATAGCAAGAGGATTTGGGTGTAGGAGCGAGGATGTCTTGCTACAGTTATACAGGGGCTTGGTGAGGCCACACTTTGAGTACTGTGTGCAGTTTTGGTCTCCGAGTCTGAAGAAGGACAGTTTTACTATTGAGGGAGTCCAGCAAAGGTTCTGAAAATTGATTTTCAGAATGGTAGGACTGACATATGACGAGAGACTGGATCGACTGGGCTTGTACTCACTGGAATTTAAAAGAATGAGTCGGGATCTCATAGAAACATATAAAATCCTGATGGGACTGGGCAGACAGGATGCAGGAAGAATGTTCCCGATGTTGGGGAAGTCCAGAACTAAGGGGCCACAGTTTAAGAATAAGGGGTAAGCCAATCAGGGCTGAGATGAGGAAGAGCTTCTTCACTCAGAGAGTTGTGAACCTGTGGAATTCTCTCCCACGGAAAGCTGTTGGGGCCGGAGGGAGCTGGACATGGCCCTTGTGGCTAAAGGGATCAAAGAGTATGGAGAGAGAGTGGGAGTGGGATACTGAATGTTCAAGATGAGCTAGGATTATATTGAATAGCAGTGAAGGGCCGAATGGCCTCCTCCAACACCTCTTTCCCATGTTTCTGTGAATGAATGGAAGAGAGAACAAAATCCTGTGATAGGGTGAAAGGTAGGAATGATTAAATGATAAAGGAAATGGTATTGACAGAAGAAACAAGAGCTTGGTCTAGATGAGGTGTAAATGACATCAACAGAATCATAAGAACATAAGAACATAAGAAATAGGAGCAGGAGTAGGCCATCTGGCCCTTCGAGCCTGCCCCGCCATTCAATAAGATCATGGCTGATCTGTCGTGACTCAGCTCCACCTTCCCGCCCTCTCCCCATAACCCTTAATCCCTTCTCTTATCAAAAACCCATCAACCCGTTTCTTAAAAATATTTAGCGAGGCAGCCTCCACCACTTCAACGGGCAGAGAATTCCAGAGATTCACCACCCTTTGAGTGAAGAAGTTCCTCCTCAACTCTGTTCTAAACCGCCCCCCCTTTATCTTGAGGCTGTGCCCCCTAGTCCTACTGTCTTTTTTGAGCGGGAAGAGTCTCTCCACCTCTATCCTATCCATCCCATTCATCATCTTATACGTCTCAATGAGATCTCCCCTCATTCTTCTAAACTCTAACGAGTACAAGCCCAGTTTATTCAGTCTCTCCTCATAGCTCAATCCCCTCAACTCCGGTATCAGCCTAGTAAACCTCCTCTGCACTCCCTCCAAGGCCAAAATATCTTTGCGCAAGTGTGGCACCCAAAACTGCACACAGTACTCCAGCTGCGGCCTCACCAGTGCCCTATACAGCCGCAGCAAGACCTCCCTACTTTTATATTTAATCCCTTTCGCTATGAAGGCCAGCATCCCATTCGCCTTCCTGACCACCTGCTGCACCTGCAAGCTGGGTTTTTGCGACTCATGCACAAGGACCCCGAGGTCCCTCTGCACCGTCGCCTGCTGCAGTTTTTCGCCCCATAGAACATAGAACATAGAACATTACAGCGCAGAACAGGCCCTTCGGCCCACGATGTTGCGCCGACCAGTTACAAAACAATGACCCACTAGCCTAAACCAATCCCTTTTCATCCATAAACCTATCCACAGATCTTTTAAACGCCCCCAAACTAGGTGCGTTTACAACTGCAGCTGGCAGGGCATTCCAGTCCCTCACCACCCTCTGGGTAAAGAACCTACCCCTGACATCTGTCCTATAACTACCCCCCCTTAATTTAAAATCGTGCCCCCTCGTGTTAGCTTTCTCCATCCTAGGAAAAAGGCTATCACTATCTACCCTGTCTAAACCTCTAATCATCTTATATGTTTCAATGAGATCCCCTCTTAGCCGCCTTCTTTCCAGCGAAAACAACCCCAAATCACTCAATCTCTCCTCATAGGATCTCCCCTCCATACCAGGCAACATCCTGGTAAACCTCCTCTGCACCCTCTCCAAAGCCTCTACATCCTTCTTGTAATGTGGGGACCAGAACTGCACACAAAACTCCAAGTGCGGCCGCACCAGAGATGTGTACAGTTGCATCATGACGCTACGGCTCCTAAATTCAATCCCCCTACCAATAAATGCCAAAACTCCGTATGCCTTCTTAACAACTTTATCTACTTGATTCCCAACTTTCAGGGATCTATGTACACATACACCTAGATCCCTCTGCTCCTCCACACTATTCAAAGTCCTCCCGTTAGCCCTATACTCAACACATCTGTTATTCCTACCGAAATGAATTACCTCACACTTCTCCACATTAAACTCCATTCGCCACCTCTCAGCCCAGCTCTGCAACCTTTCTAAGTCATCCTGCAAACTATGACACCCTTCCTCACAATCTACCACACCTCCGACTTTGGTGTCATCAGCAAACTTACTAATCCACCCAACTATACCCTCATCCAGATCATTAATAAAAATTACAAACAGCAGTGGCCCCAAAACAGATCCCTGAGGCACACCACTTGTAACCGAACTCCATGACGAATATTTCCCATCAACCACCACTCTCTGTCTCTTATCTGCTAGCCAATTCCTGATCCAATTACCTAGATCACCCCCAATCCCATACATCTGCATTTTCTGCAGAAGCCTACCATGGTGAACCTTATCAAACGCCTTGCTAAAATCCATATACACCACATCAACTGCCTTACCCCTATCCACCTCTTTGGTCACTTTCTCAAAGAACTCGATAAGGTTAGTAAGGCATGACCTACCCGCTACAAAACCGTGCTGACTATCTCTAATCAACTCATTACTTTCCAAATAACTATAAATCCTGTCTCTAATAATCCTTTCCAAAACCTTACCCACCACTGAAGTAAGACTCACCGGTCTATAATTCCCAGGGAAGTCCCTTCTCCCCTTCTTAAACAATGGGACAACATTTGCTGTCCTCCAATCTTCTGGTACTATACCAGAGACTAACGACGACCTGAAGATCAGAGCCAGAGGCTCCGCAATCACCCCTCTTGCCTCCCAAAGAATCCTAGGGTAAATCCCATCTGGACCAGGGGACTTATCTATTTTCAAACCCTCTAAAATATCCAGCACATCCCCCGTATCAACTGCAATACTATCTATTTCACACCCCTGCACCCCAGTGTCCTCCTGAGCTACATTCCTGTCCCCTTGCGTGAACACCGAAGAGAAAGTAATAAGTAATAGTCCTTCCTACCATTCCTCCTACCAAAGTGGACCACCTCACACTTGCCAACATTAAATTCCATTTGCCATTTCCTGGCCCATTCGCCCAGCCTATCTAGATCCTTCTGCAGACTCTCCACACCCTCCGCACAATTTGCCGTTCCCCCAATCTTGGTGTCATCAGCAACACTCTACACTCAGTTCCCTCCTCCAGATCATCTATATAAATGGTAAAAAGCTGAGGCCCCAGCACCGACCCCTGGGGCACTCCACTAGTCACCATCCGCCAATCCGAATAGCACCCGTTGATCCCCACTCTCTGCCTCCTATTTGACAACCAATCCTCTATCCACGCTAACACCCTACCCCCAACTCCATGTCCCTCGACCTTCTGCAATAACCTCTTGTGAGGTACTTTGTCAAACGCCTTCTGAAAATCCAGAAAGACCACATCCACCGGCTCTCCTCTATCCACCGCCCTAGACACATCCTCATTGAACTCCAGTAAATTTGTCAGACACGACTTCCCTTTAATGAAACCGTGTTGCGTCTGCTCTATCAAGCAATTCCCTTCAAGATGCCTCGCAATTTCCTCCTTAATGACGGATTCTAACATTTTACCTACCACAGACGTTAAACTAACCTGCCTATAATTCCCTGCCTTTTGCCTGGCACCCTTCTTAAACAACGGCGTAACATTAGCTGTTTTCCAATCTTCCGGCACTTCCCCGGAATCCAGCGACGTCTGGAAAATAACCACCAATGCATCCACTATCACCTCCGCCATTTCTTTCAGAACCCTCGGATGCATTCCATCCGGTCCTGGGGACTTGTCCACAATCAGCCCCTCCAGTCTGTCGAGCACCGCCTCTCTAGTAACAGTAATGTCATTAAGACCCTCCAGTCCTACCACCTTTCCATCGCTAACACCCGGCAAATTATTCACGTCCTCCCCCGTGAAGACAGAAACAAAAAAGTTATTCAATACCTGAGCCATATCCCCATCCCCTATCACTAGGTCCCCTTTCTCATCCTCTAAAGGACCAATGTTCACCCTAGCCAGCCTCTTCCTTTTTATATATTTATAAAAACTCTTGCTATCCTTTTTTATATTAAGTGCTAGCCCAGCTTCATAGTTTCTCCTACCCTTCTTTATCAACTTCTTTGTCAATCTTTGTTGACATTTAAACCTCTCCATACCAGGCAACATCCTGGTAAACCTTTTCTGCATTCTCTCCAAAGCCTCCACTACATTTTGATAGTGTGGCGACAGAATTGGACTCAGTATTCCAAATGTTGCCCAAAGTTTAATACAACTGTTACATAATTTGCCAACTTTTAATGCCCTATCCAATGAAAGCAAGTATGACGTGTGCCTTCTTCAGAACCTTTTCCAACTCTGCTGCCACTTTTGACGATCTGTACTCCCAGATCTCTGTGTGTCTATGCTCCTGATGGATCTGCCATTTATGTTATAGCTCCCACCTGAATTGGATCTAATAAAATACATCACTTCGCATTTGTCCCGATTAAATTCCACCTGCCATTTCTCTGCTAATTTTCCAGTCTATCAATATCCTGCAGTATTCCCTGACAAACTTCATTGCTATCTGCAATCCCATCAATCTTAGTGTCATCCACAAATTTGCTAATCAAACCTGCTTCATTTTCTTCCAAGTCATGGTTTTGTGAAGGAGAGGTCGTGTCTCATGAACTTGATCGTGTTTTTCAAGGAAGTGATGAAGATGATTGATGAGGGTAGGGCAGTGGATGTTGTCTACATGGACTTCAGTAAGGCCTTTGACAAGGTCCCTCATGGCAGACTGGTGCAGAAGGTGCAGTCGATCGGGATCAGAGGTGAGCTGGCAAGATGGATACAAAACTGGCTCGGTCAAAGAAGACAGAGGGTAACAGTGGAAGGGTCCGTTTCTGAATGGAGGGCTGTGACAAGTGGTGTTCCTCAGGGATCAGTGCTGGGACCTTTGCTGTTTGTAATATATATAAATGATTCGGAGGAAAATGTAACTGGATTGATTAGTAAGATTGGTGGATTTGCAGATAGCGATGAGGACCATCAGAGGATACAGCAGGCTATAGATCAGTTGGAGACTTGGGTGGAGAGATGGCAGATGGAGTTTAATCTGACAAAAGTGAGGTAATCCATTTTGGAAGGTCTAATACAGAAAGGAAATATACAGTAAATGTTAGAACCATTAAGAGTATTGATAGGCAGAGGAATCTGGGTGTACAGGTACACGGGTCACTGAAAGTGGCAATGCAGGTGGAGAAGGTCTATCTCAGAGGGATGGTGAGAAAGGGGCAGAATTGGCAACTCAACATTCCGGGATATAGGATCATCAGGCAAGACAGGGGAAGGGGTGAAAGAGGAGGTGATATTGTATCATTAATTAAGGAGTTGGTTACTGCACTAAGGAGGGACAATGTATTGGAAGGGTCTTCATTGAGATTTTGTGGATAGAGTTTAGGAATAAAAAGAGGTCAGTCACATGACTGGGAGTGTATTATAGATCCTCAAACAGTCAGTGGGAAATAGAGGAACAGATACGTAAAATCAAAAATAATAATAATAGACTAATTATACTTGGGGAATCCAACTTCCCCAGCATTCATTGGTATAGTCATAGTATTAAGGATTTAGATGGTGTGGATTTCTTGAAATGTATTCAGGAAAGGTCTTTATGTCAATATGTAGAAGGTCCAATGAGAGATGATGCAGAGCTGGGTCAAATTCTGAGGAATAAAGCCAGATAGGTGTTCGAGCCGGCAGTGGGGGGAGCAATTTAGTGATAATGAGCACAACACAGTACGATTTCAGTTTGTTATGGAAAAGGGAAAAGTTGGTCTGCAAAAAGTCTTGGATTGGAGAAAGGCAGACTTGACTAGACGAAGACAGGATCTGGCCAAAGTAGACTGAGAACAGGTTCTTCACTTCAGAGCAATGAGGGGGCATTCAAAAAGGAAATGGGGAGAGTACAGGCCCGATATATTCTCTTTCACATGAAATGTAGGAGCAACAAGCCCCAAGAACCTTGGATCACCAGGAATATGCAGGATTGAATAAAATAGAAAAGAGAGACTATAGCAGGTACAAAGGGAGCAAATTAGCTGAGACCTGATTGGAGTATAGAAAGTGTACAGGGAAATGTAAAAAAAAATAGGAAAGCAAGTAGGGGGCATAAAAAACACTGGCAGTAAGATTAGAGTGCATCCCAGGATAATCTATAAGAATATGAATGGGAAGAGGATAACTGGGGAAGAGTAAGGCCCAATAAGACCCAAGAGGGCTATCTGTACATGGAGTTGGGAGATACTGGGAGAGTGTTGAATGAATATTTCACATCTGTCTTCACTCGGGAGAAGGAGGATGTAGACACAGAATTCAGGGAGAGGTTCTTGAATGTTTTGACATAGGGAGTGAGGACGTATTGGAGGATTTAACGGGCTTCACAGTGGTCAAATCCCCAGGTCAGGATGAGCTGTATCTCAAGCTGGTCTGGGAGGCCAGGAGGAGATTGCAGGACTTTTGACACAAATGTTTAATTCCTCCCTGGCCACGGGAGACATCACAGTAAGAAGTCTCACAACACAAGGTTAAAGTCCAACAGGTTTATTTGGTAGCAAAAGCCACTAACTTTCAGAGAGCCAGAGGATTGGAAGATAGTTAATGTGGTTCCGCTTTTCCAGAAGGCTGGTGGAGATGAACCAGGGAATTACAGAGTGGTGAGTCTCACATTAGTGATAGGGAAACTATTGGAGAAAGTGCTGGGGGAGAGAATTCATCACCACCTGGAGGGGCAAAGTTTGATCAGGAATAGTCAGCATGGTCTCATTAGAAGGAGGTTACGTCTAACAAATTGGATTGAATTGTCCTGATCAGGCGTGTGGATAAGGGTAATGTAGTTGATATAGTTTATCTGGATTTTAGCAAAGTCTTTGACAAATTCCCAGATGAGAGGCTGATAAAGAACGATAGCTTGGCAAGTGGTAGGAGACAAGGGGTGATGGTAGAATTCTGTTTGTTTGTCTGGAGGTCCGTGTCCAGTCGCACCTGGATCAGTGTCGGATTCTTTATTGTATGTGATGTATTAAATAATACGGATGAGTATTGGTGAGAGAGGAATGATAAGTAAGTTTGCTGATGACACAAAGATTTGCAGGGTGGTTAATAGCAAAGAAGGTGGTTGTAGGCTACAGGAAGATTTGGATGAGCTGGTCAGATGAGCAGAGCAGTAGCAGATAGAATTAACCCTGAAATGTGCAAAGTGATACACTTTGGAAGAAGTAACAAGACAAGGGAGTACACAGTGAATGGAGGACACCAGAAAGCTCAGAGGAACAGAAGGATTTTGGGGTGTTTGTCCACAGATCCGTGAAGGCAGCAGGACAGGTTATTAGGGTAATTAGGAAGGCACTTGCCTTTACTCAGTCATGACATAGATTATAAGAGCAGGGAGGTTATGTTGAGGCTATAGGGAACATTAGAACATAGAACATAGAACATTACAGCACAAACAGGCCCTTCGGCCCTCGAGTTGCGCCGATCGCATCAACCCCACCAATCTATAGACCTATCTATAACCCCCAATCCCATTAAACCCCATATACTCATCCAGAAGTCTTTTAAAAGACCCCAGCGAGTTCGCCTCCACCACCGACGACGGCAGCCGATTCCAATCACTCACTACCCTCTGAGTGAAAAACTTACCCCTAACATCACCTCTGTACTTCCCTCCCCGCACCTTAAATCTGTGTCCTCTCGTAGCGACCATTTCAACCCGGGGAAATAGCCTCTGAGAGTCCACCCTATCTATTCCTCTCAACATTTTATAAACTTCTATCAGGTCGCCTCTCAACCTTCGCCTCTCCAGGGAAAAGAGTCCCAGCTCCCTCAACCTATCTTCATAAGGCATGCCTCCCAGTCCAGGCAACATCCTTGTAAATCTCCTCTGCACCCTTTCAATAGCTTCTACGTCTTTCCTATAGTGAGGCGACCAGAACTGCGCACAGTACTCCAAATGAGGCCTGACGAGGGTCCTGTAAAGTTGCAGCATTACCTCCCGACTCCTAAACTCAATCCCTCGATTAATGAAGGCCAGTACACCATACGCCTTCTTGACCACCTCCTCCACCTGCGAGGCCGATTTAAGAGTCCTGTGAACCCGGACCCCGAGATCCTTCTGCTCTTCAACGCTACTAAGACCCCTGCCCTTTATAGTGTACTCGTTCATCCCGTTGGTTCTGCCGAAATGGACTACTACACATTTATCCGCGTTGAAGTCCATCTGCCACTTCTCCGCCCATTCCTGCATCCTATCTATGTCCTGCTGCAACTTTTGACATCCTTCCAGACCATCCACAACACCGCCGACCTTCGTGTCATCAGCGAACTTGCTAACCCATCCCTCCACTTCCTCATCCAGGTCATTTATGAAAATGACAAACAACAAGGGTCCCAGAACAGATCCCTGGGGCACCCCACTGGTGACTGACCTCCATTCCGAAAAAGACCCATCCACAACCACTCTCTGCCTTCTGCAGGCAAGCCAGTTCTGGATCCACAAGGCCAAAGGCCCTTGGATCCCATGCCCTCTCACCTTCTCAAGAAGTCTTGCATGGGGGACCTTATCAAAAGCCTTGCTGAAGTCCATGTACACTACGTCCACGGCACTTCCTTCGTCAATGTGTTCAGTCACATTATCGAAGAACTCAACTAGGCTCGTAAGGCACGACCTGCCCTTGACAAATCCATGCTGACTATTCCTGATCATGTCAAACCTCTCCAAATGCTCGTAAATCTTGTCCCTCAGAAGCCTCTCCATCAGCTTACCAACCACTGAGGTCAGACTCACCGGGCGGTAATTTCCCGGGCTATCTCTGTTCCCTTTCTTGAAAATAGGGACTACATCCGCAATCCTCCAATCTTCCGGAACCTCTCCCGTCTCCATTGACGACGCAAAGATCATCGCCAAGGGCTCTGCAATCACTTCCCTGGCCTCCCACAGTATCCTGGGGTACATCCCATCTGGTCCCGGCGACTTATCTACCTTGATAGAATTCAAAAGTTCTAACACATCCTCCTCTTTAATGTCCACGTACTCAATCTTTTCCACCTGCTGCAAGTCCATAGCAAGATCTCCCAAATCAGCTTCCACTGTGAATACTGATGCAAAGTACTCATTAAGCACCTCCGCCATTTCTTCTGGTTCTACACAGACCTTTCCCCCTTCATCTTTTATAGGTCCTATCCTTTCCCTTCTCACCCTTTTACCTTTCACATACTTATAGAAGGCCTTGGGATTTTCTTTAATCTTACCCGCCAAGGTCTTCTCATGACCCCTTCTGGCTCTCCTAATTTCCCTTTTAACCTCCTTTCTACAGTCCTTATATTCTTCAAGATCCTTAACCTCTCCTAGTTCCCTGAACCTTTTGTATACCTTCCTTTTCCTCCTGACTAGGTTCAACACAGCCTTCGTGCACCACGGTTCCCGCGACCTACCAAAACCCCCTTGCCTTATCGGAACATTGTCATGCAGAGCGCTAGACAAACATTCCTTGAATATCCGCCACCTTCCTTCGGTACTCTTCCCTAAGAATGCCTCCTTCCAGTTTATTTGTCCAAGTAACTTCCTGACTTCTTCGTATCTCCCCTTACTCCAGACAAACACCTTCCTAGCCTGTCTGATCCTATCTCGTTCCAATGCAATTGTGTAGGAGATAGAATTATGATCTCCATTCCCAAGATGCTCTCCTACCGAGAGATCCATCACCTGCCCTGGTTCATTCGCCAGTACCAGGTCAAGTACTGCCTCACCCCTCGTAGGCTTGTCCACATACTGTGTCAGGAAACCTTCCTGAACACACCTAACAAACTCCTCTCCAGCCGAACCCCTTACTCTAGGGATATTCCAGTCGATGTTTGGGAAATTGAAGTCTCCCATCACGACCAGGACGATTTAGGACTGGTGAGACAGAGCTGGATTACTCTGTGCAGTTCTGGTTACCTCACTATTGGAAGAATGTGATTAAACCAGTGGGGGTGCAGAGGAGATTCACCAGGCTGATGCTGGGATGGAGCATCTCAGCTACGGGGAAAGATTGGATAGGCTTGGATTGATTTCCTTCAAGCAGAGAAGGGTGAGGGGGAGAAATTATTGACATCAAAGAGTCATAGAGGTTTACAGCACGAAGACAGGCCCTTCAGCCCAACTTGTCCAGGCTACCATTTTTTAACCCCTAAGCTAATCCCAATTGCCCGCATTTGGCCAATATCCCTCGATACCCAACGTACCCATGTAACTATCTAAATGCTTTTTCAAAGATGAAATTGTACCTGCCTCTATTACTCCATCTGGCAGCTTGTTCCAGACACTCACCACACTCTGTATGGAAAAAATTGCCCCTCTGGACACTTTTGTATCTCTCCCCTCTCACCTTAAACCTATGCCCTCTAGTTTTACACTCCCCTACATTTGGGAAACGATATTAACTATCTCGCTGATCTGTGCCCCTCATATTTTATAGACCTCTATAAGATCATCCCTCAGCCTTCTACGTTCCAACTCATGTATTCAATGTTCTGATCAATGAAACTGAGCATGCCAAATGCCTTCTTCACCACTCTGTCCACCTGTGACTCCACATCCAAGGAATTATGAACCTGTATTCCTAGATCTCTTTGTTCTCTAACTCTCTCCAATGCCCAACCACTAACTGAGTGAATCCTGCCCTCATTCGAACGATCAAAATGCATCACCTCACATTTATCTAAATTCCGGTGTTGAGAGGGTTGGCTTATGAGGACAGACTGAGTAGACTGGGTCTATACTCATTGGAATTCAGAAGAATGAGAGGAGATCTTATAGAAACATATAAGATTATGAAGGGAATCGATAAGATAGAAGCAGGGAAGTTGTTTCCACTGGCGGGTGAAACCAGAACTAGGGGGCACGGCCTCAAAATAAGGGGAAGCAGATTTAGGACTGAGTTGAGGAGGAGCTTCTTCACACAAAGGGTTGTGAATCTGTGGAATTCCCTGCCCAGTAAAGCAGTTGAGGCTACCTCATTGAAAGTTTTTAAGGCGAGGATAGATAGATTTTTGAACAGTAAAGGAATGAAGGGGCGGGTAAGTGGAGCTGAGTCCACAAAAAGATCAACGATGATCTTATTGAATGGCGGAGCAGGCTCGAGGGGCCAGATGGCCGACTCCTGCTCCTAGTTCTTATGTTCTAAACTGCATCTGTCATTTGTCAGCCCACTGGCCCAATTGATCAAGATCCCATTGCAATTCTAGATTATCTTCTTCACTGCCCACTATGTCACCAATCTTGGTGTCAACTGCAAACTTACTAACTATGCCTACTAAATTTTCATACAAATCATTAATATTAATGACAAATAACAGTGGAACCCAGCACTGATCCCTGAGAAACACCGCTGGTCACAGGTCTGCAGTTTGAAAGACAACCCTCTACAACCACCCTCTGTCTTCTGTCATCAAGCCAATTTTGTATCCAATAGGCTTCCTCACCCTGAATCCTGTGAGATTTAAACTTATGCTACAACCTACCGTGTGGTATCTTATCAAAGGAATAAGGTGTACAAGGTTATGAGGGGTGTAGCCAGGATGGATAGGAAGCAGCTGTTCACCTTGGTTAAAGGGTCAATAACATGGAGACATGTTTATAAGGTGAGGGGTAAGAGGTTCAGAGGGGATTTAGAGAAAAGCATTTTCACCCAGAGAGTGCTGGGAGTCTGGAATGAGCTGCCTGGGAGGGTGGTTGTAGTGGGAAAGTTCCCAACCTTTGAAAAGTGTGTGGATGAGAATTTGAAATGTCCGAACATTCCAGGTATGGCCTCAGCATTGGGAAGGATTTACGCTGTTTTGTCAGTGCAAATTCAATGGGCTGAAGGGTCTCTCCTGCACTTTATGACTCGATGATATGATGTGAGTTCGGAAATGGGAAGAGAGCGTGGCAGTGACTGGGAACACGCATCTCCATCTGATGTCAATTTCCAAGAGTGTATTTTTCCTTTAAATGGGGCTGGGAATATAGACTAAACGGTGATATTAATATATCAGAAAATCAGCCAGTGTTTAAAACCATCGCAGCAATCTGTGCTCACTGATCCAGCATGATATCAGTGAAGAGTCATTATTAAAACATATTTATATTAAAACAAACCTCAGGAGGAGGAACAGAGATGTTTAAGTGTTTGGTTACACACATGGTTGTGGGTGGATAAATTAGTACAGCAAGACAAAGCTCCGAGATCCCACATTTTATAAATACAGAAATCAGGTTCTAACGGAAGAAAGTAACACCCAGACTTGGCAACTTCTGCCACAGCTGGAACTGTGGGAGGATGGCAAAATGATGGTAAGGTTTTCAAAGATGTCAATCAGAAATTCCCCCAAAAATAATCTCGGTGTTTAAATCATAGGAAAACTGGATAATTCAAGCTGTTTTTTTTCAGTGGGAGTTCACACTAGAATCTCCCACACTCTGCACTGCAGAGGCCAACGATGTGAATATCATTAATGTTCGCGGGGGCGGTGGCGGGGTGGGGGGGGGGGGGGGGGGGGGGGTTGAGGGGTGTGGGGGGTGCGGGGGTGGAGGCAGGGCCGTTCCCGCCCAGGAGACGCTGAAACCAGCGGAATTCTGCACATGCGCAGTGGCCCTGAACTGTTAGCCTCCCAATCGCTGCCCAGGACCCCTGCAGTGCTGCCCCTCCGAACACAGCCCCCAACCACTCCGAGCCCAGTCCCGAAACCACCCCTTGTCCTGGATCACCCCGGCAGTGCTAATCCACTGCCCTCCCCCCCCCACCATGCCCCTGCCCCTGCCCCCCCCTCCCCCCCCCCCCCCACCATGCCCCTGCCCCTGCCCCCCCCCCTCCCCCCCCCCACCATGCCCCTGCCCCTGCCCCCCCCTCCCCCCTCCCCCCCCACCATGCCCCTGCCCCTGCCCCCCCCTCCCCCCTCCCCCCCACCATGCCCCTGCCCCTGCACCCCCCCCCCCCCCCACTGCAGACACCCCTGTCAGAAACCACCCCCCCCCCCCCCCAGGCAGACTCCAGCCCACCCCAATCACTGACCTCCTTCCTGTCCCCATCAATCACAATGGCAGAACGGCAGCAGGACCCCCACCCACACCGATCACCTCCAGGCCCTGTCTGGACACTCTGCCCATGGACAGCACTGCCAGGGTGCCCATGTCCAGGGGCACCACTCCCCCCACCACCTGACCCCCTAACGGGGCTCACTCTGGTTGCCCTCCCTTCACTGCAGGAGGGTCGAGCCGAAAATGGGGAGCTGGTGTAATCCGTGCTGGAGTGAGACTCTGACAGGATGGGAAAGGACAGCAGACCCAAACAATTCCATCCAGGGCCCACGAATAGCATTTAAATACTGGCCCCACCTCCCCACCAATTTCCGGCACTGGGAGATGCGAGAGGAGAGCAAACTCCCACAAGAATCCCGTACATCCCCCCTCCATGCAATTCTCTCAGCCCGCTACACTAAAACATTAACTCAGTGGGTTGGCAGTTCCGTGGCCATCATCATTGTTCTCCGGAACATTGAACCTGGTGGCTGCGGCTGTGGTGAGTGACTGATTTAAAGTAAAAAAAACGCTTTTTTCTTCTACTTCCGGTTCTCGGGGCTTGTGAGAGTGTAGTTTACTTCCGTACCGGAAGTTAGGCCAGGGGATTGTCGTTAAGGGGGAGCGGGGGGTATAAATAAGGGGTAGCAGCATAGAGCGGGCAGCGTCAGGAGCGGGCAGCGGAGTGAGTGGGGAACAGAGTGAGAAGGGCTTTGGCTCGCTGGGCTTAGGTGAGAGCAGGCTTAGAGAAGGTGAGTGACAGATTTCTACCTTTGGGCACTTACAGGAGATTGGGACATGGTAGGGAATATAGGGAGGAATGTAAGTTGCGTCCGGTGCCACATGTGGGAGTTCATGGTGGTGTCACGTGTCCCCAAGGTCCACATCTGCAGTAAATGTTTGGAACTGCAGCGCTTGAGGGCCCGGGTCAGGCAACTCGAGGGGCGGCTGGAGGATGCGTTTCTAGTCAGGGAGAACGAGGAGATAATGGCTGGGAACCATGAGCAGGAGGAGGTCTCAAGGGCTGAAGAGAAGGGAGGATGGACGACTGTGAGGAGGTGAAAGAGGAAGAAGAAGAGCAGTCAGGGTCCCCCAGCCTCCCCAGAGGCCCCCCAAGGTTCGTCAACAGGGGCACAGAAAGATAGGCAGGAGGAGGAGACTAACTTAGAGGGACAGAAGGGGGCTGGGCAAGGTGATAGTGGGAGGGGGCGGGAGGGTCAGAGGTATCGATAGGAGGTTCTGTGGACAGAGGCGTGACTCCAGGATGGTAGTCTGCCTTCCTGGAGCAGGGGTCAAGGATGTAACGGACAGAGTAGAGAGAATTTTGAAAGGGGAGGGGGCACAGGCTGAGGTCATAGTACATGTAGGGGAGGGGGACATAGGAAGGAGGAGTAGGGTAGAGGTACATAGGCAATTTAGGGAGTTGGGGGCCAAACTAAAGAGTAGGACCTCTAGGGTGGCACTCTCTGGGTTGTTGCCCAGTACCAGCAGGGCAAAGAATGAAGAGATCATGCAGCTGAATGCATGGTTGAGGGATTGGTGTAGGGTAGAGGGCTTTACTTTTGTGGATCACTGGGAGGTGTTTAGGAGAGAAGGGCAATTGTACAGGAAGGGTGGGGGGAATTTGAACGGGAGGGGAACTAATGTCTTAGCGGGGAGGTTAGCTGGGGTGTTTACGAAGGGTTTAAACGAATATGGAGGGGGCGGTGGGGAGGTGGCTGGGAGAGATTCGGGTGAAAGGAGAAGTATCAGGGAGAAGGTGGTTCCGAGGGACACTTGTGGGTTGAACTGTGTCTGTTTCAATGCTAGGAGTGTGGCAGGGAAAACGGATGAGCTTAGGGCCTTGATGTTTGTGAGGCAGTTAGATGTGGTGGCTGTAACGGAGACGTGGTTACGGGAGGGGCAGGAATGGCAGCTGAATGTTCCTGGGTACAAGTGTTTTAGGTGTGACAGAGGAGGGTTGAAGAGAGGTGGAGGGGTGGCACTGTTAGTCAAGGAAAGCATCACAGTAGTGCAGAGGGAGGACAATATCGAAGAGATATGGATTGAGTCACTGTAGGTGGAGTTGAGGAATAAAAAGGGAGAGATTACGTTGCTAGGGGTGTACTATAGGCCACCCAACAGCCCGAGGTCAGTGGAGGAAGGCATTTGCAGGGGCATTTTGTATAGGTGCAGGAAGAATAGGGTGGTTGTAGTGGGTGACTTTAATCTTCCTGGAGTGAATTGGAGGGGGCCTAGAGCTGGGGGTACGGAGGGAGAGGAGTTTGTGAAATGTGTTTTGGAAGGGTCTCTAGAGCAGTATGTAACTAGTCCGACTAGGGGAGGGGCTATACTGGATCTAGTGTTGGGAAACGAGCCGGGGCAGGTGGGTGAGGTAGAGGTAAGCGAACATGTGGCGAACAGCGACCACAAGTCCGTCTACTTTAGGATAAAAATGGAAAGGGACGAGTGCCGGCCGAACGGGAGTGTGCTGAACTGGGGAAAGGCGAGCTATGGCAGGATTAGGAGGGAGCTGCAGGACACTGATTGGGAGGGACTGTTAGCTGGCAAGTCCACGGTTGGCAAGTGGGAGGCTTTTAAGGGCAAAATGAAATGGTTGCAGGGGAGGTATGTTCCGGTTAAGCGGAAGGATGGGAAAGGTAGGATTAGAGAGCCGTGGATTACAGGGGGTATTGAAGACTTGGTCAGGAAGAAGAGGGAGGCGTATGTTAGGTCGAAACGACTGGGTACGGAGAGTGCGCTGGAGGAATATAGAGAGAGTAGGAGGGAGCTAAAAAGGAGAATTAGAAGGGAGAAGAGAGGGCATGAGATGGCTTTGGCTGGTAGGATTAAGGAAAATCCAAAGGCATTTTATTCCTATATTAGGAGCAAGAGCATAGTTAGAGGGAAAATTGGTCCTCTTAGGGACAAAAGTGGGGAGATATGTATTGAGTCGGAGGGAATGGCCCTGGAGGGAGTGCAGAGGAGGTTTACTAGGCTGATACCAGAGTTGAGGGGATTGAGCTATGAGGAGAGGCTGAATAAACTAGGCTTGTACTCGTTAGAGTTTAGAAGAATGAGGGGAGATCTCATTGAGACGTATAAGATGATGAATGGGATGGATAGGATAGAGGTGGAGAGACTCTTCCCGCTCAAAAAAGACAGTAGGACGAGGGGGCACAGCCTCAAGATAAAGGGGGGGGGGCGGTTTAGAACAGAGTTGAGGAGGAACTTCTTCACTCAAAGGGTGGTGAATCTCTGGAATTCTCTGCCCGTTGAAGTGGTGGAGGCTGCCTCGCTAAATATTTTTAAGAAGCGGGTTGATGGGTTTTTGATAAGAGAAGGGATTAAGGGTTATGGGGAGAGGGCGGGAAGGTGGAACTGAGTCACGACAGATCAGCCATGACCTTATTGAATGGCGGGGCAGGCTCGAAGGGCTAGATGGCCTACTCCTGCTCCTATTTCTTATGTTCTTATGAATGGGGAAGCTCCTGAATGAATACTTTGCGTCGGTATTCACGAAGGAGAGAGGTTCGGAATCGTGCGGTCTGTTAGAGGGAGCTGAGGATCAGCTGCAGGGGTCGGTGCTGGGGCCTCAGCTATTTACCATTTATATAGATGATCTGGAGGAGGGAACCGAGTGCAGGGTGTCGAAATTTGCTGATGACACCAAGATTGGGGGAAAGGCAAATTGTGCGGAGGGTGTGGAGAGTCTGCAGAAGGATCTAGATAGGCTGGGCGAATAGGCCAGGAAATGGCAAATGGAATTTAATGTTGGCAAGTGTGAGGTGGTCCACTTTGGTAGGAAGAATGATAGGAAGGATTATTACTTACGGGGCGAAAAACTGCAGCAGGCGACGGTGCAGAGGGACCTCGGGATCCTTGTGCATGAGTCGCAAAAACCCAGCTTGCAGGTGGTCAGGAAGGCGAATGGGATGCTGGCCTTCATAGCGAGGGGGATTGAATATAAAAGTAGGGAGGTCTTGCTGCAGCTGTATAGGGCATTGGTGAGGCCGCAGCTGGAGTACTGTGTGCAGTTTTGGGCGCCGCACCTGCGCAAGGATATTTTGGCCCTGGAGGGAGTGCAGAGGAGGTTTACTAGGCTGATACCAGAGTGGAGGGGATTGAGCTATGAGGAGAGGCTGAAAGAACTAGGCTTGTACTCGTTGGAGTTTAGAAGAATGAGGGGAGATCTCATTGAGACGTATAAGATGATGAATAGGATAGAAGTGGAGAGACTCTTCCCGCCCAAAAAAGACAGTAGGACTAGGGGGCACAGCCTCAAGATAAAGGGGAGGCGGTTTAGAACAGAGTTGAGGAGGAACTACTTCACTCAAAGGGTGGTGAATCTCTGGAATTCTCTGCCCGTTGAAGTGGTGGAAACTGCCTCACTAAATATAAGGGTTATGGGGAGAGGGCGGGAAGGTGGAACTGAGCCACGACAGATCAGCCATGATCTTATTGAATGGCGGGGCAGGCTCGAAGGGTTAGATGGCCTACTCCTGCTCCTATTTCTTATGTTCTTATGAGCTGTGAGGAGAGGCTGAATAAATTAGGCTTGTACTCGTTAGAGTTTAGAAGAATGAGGGGAGATCTCATTGAGACGTATAAGATGATGAATGGGATGGATAGGATAGAGGTGGAGAGACTCTTCCCGCCCAAAAAAGACAGTAGGACTAGGGGGCACAGCCTCAAGATAAAGGGGAGGCGGTTTAGAACAGAGTTGAGGAGGAACTACTTCACTCAAAGGGTGGTGAATCTCTGGAATTCTCTGCCCGTTGAAGTGGTGGAAACTGCCTCACTAAATATAAGGGTTATGGGGAGAGGGCGGGAAGGTGGAACTGAGCCACGACAGATCAGCCATGATCTTATTGAATGGCGGGGCAGGCTCGAAGGGTTAGATGGCCTACTCCTGCTCCTATTTCTTATGTTCTTATGAGCTGTGAGGAGAGGCTGAATAAATTAGGCTTGTACTCGTTAGAGTTTAGAAGAATGAGGGGAGATCTCATTGAGACGTATAAGATGATGAATGGGATGGATAGGATAGAGGTGGAGAGACTCTTCCCGCTCAAAAAGGACAGTAGGACTAGGGGGCATAGCCTCAAGATAAAGGTAGGCCAGTTTAGAACAGAGTTGAGAAGGAACTTCTTCACTCAAAGTTTCGTGAATCTCTGGAATTCTCTGCCCGTTGAAGTGGTGGAGGCTACTTTGCTAAATATTTTTAAGACGCGGGTTGATGGGTTTTTGATAAGAGAGGGGATTAAGGGTTATGGGGAGAGGGCGGGAAGGTGGAACTGAGCCACGACAGATCAGCCATGATCTTATTGAATGGCGGGGCAGGCTCCAAGGGCCAGATGGCCTACTCCTGTTCCTATTTCTTATGTACTAATATGTTCTTCTCTGGCTCAGTGTCAAGTATCGTTCATCTTTAATCTTTAGCAGACACCAACAATAAACCGTGTAAATGTTTCAAGTCACTGTAAATGTTGAATATTTCTGGAGCCAATGTTTACAACTGACTGTCAGGGATAGAGGATCTCCCACATTGATAAAAAGATAACAGTTCATAAAATAATCATGTTGATTGCATGTGTTTACTGGGTTGCTGTAGATAACTCACAGCTGACCTGAACTTGGAGCTCAAAACAATCATTTCGTTCAGAGGGAATCATAAACTGCAGATGTAAAGCGCAAACTTTTTATGAATGGTGCTAAAAGCATCAAGGAAAATCTTCAAGGAAAGCTGCAGCTGGAGTCAGAGAGATCGTCAGCTTCATTACCCATAATTTTTGTGGACAGTTAATTTTTCTGGTATTTCTGAGGACAGGGAACAATGTCGAGTTGGTCTGAAAGAATAAAAAATTTGATTGTGACAGAAAGGAAAATATGTTGGAGGAATTTTAAAAATTAATGTATGGGATATGGGTGTTGGTGGCTCGACCCAGAATTTATTGCCCATCCCTAGTTGGCGTTGAGAAGGTGATGGTGAGCTGCCTTCTTAAATCATTGCAGTCCCTGAGGTGTAGGTGCACCCACAATGCTTTTAATGAGGGAGTTCCTGGATTTTAACCCAGAAACAGTGAATGAACGGCGATATATTTCCAAATCAGGCTGGTTATTAACTCGGAGGGGAACCTGCAAGTGGTGATATTCCCAGGAATCTGCCACTCTTGTCCTTTTTGGCGATAGCTGTTGGGGGTTTGAAAGGTGCTGCCTGAGGAACCTTGGTTAGTCCCTGTGGTGCATCTTGTAGATGGTACATACGGCTGCCATTGGGTGACAGGAGTGGAGGGAGTAAATGTTTGTGGATGGAGTGTCAATCAAGCTGTTGCTTTGTCCTGGATGGTGTTGAGCTTCTTGAGTGTTGTTGAAGTTCCAACCAAAAAAATCCCATAAACAAACCCCTTGCCACAGGATTAGCACAAAAAAATACAAAAGCTCACATAATGCTGGAATTTAGTCCTGTGATTGGATGCTGCAATTCTCTTGATACACAGACAAGCTTGAAGTCAGCAGAACTTCCCAAAACACCAGAGAGAGAGGATCTAGGTACTAATTAACAAACCATCAACAGCAGAATTTTCACTCCCAAAAGTCAGGAAGCCTTGCTTCCAGTTAGCCAGCAGAATTTCCAGCATTAGGGAGTGTGAAACATTGCTCTTCAGTCTGATATCCAAACACCTTCTAAAACAGCAGCAAACTGAAAATGGAAGAACTCCTGTCACCTGACTTGTCAATCATTCTTCCCCCTAAAATGCAGGGTCATTAAAATAAATCCCAGAAAGTACCTGAGGCCCAGAGTAAAAATAAATAAAACCCCATTTAAACCACTGAAGCAGAGAGCTCGGCAACAACGCAAAAAAGCTAAAGCTGCTTAAGTGCAGGCATCATTTTTTTAAAAAATTCTTAAAGGTATACTTGCGTCACAATGTTTAATGTGTAACAAGCCAATTCTGGAAGCTGGGTTAGGAGGAGAAAGAATTGCCTATCTTGTCTTATGATAATAGAAAGCTGAAAATAACTCTTCTTCCTGAAATATGGCAGTTTGAAATTTGAAGTTGTCACTTTCAATTGGCCCTCAACTTGAGCTCTTCAGTTAGTAAACTAGAGAAAAACTCTCCTGCTACCAATTTTATGACAGGATTTTTCTGTGTTTATGGATTTGGTTTAGATATTCATGGGAAAATAGTATTCCAAACCAAGGTGATCAGGAATCTGAACTTCAAGATAATCCAATTTCAGTTAAACAACACATCATTCTCCTATGAATGTCCTTGTCTTTTAAAGATGGACAAGCTCAGTGCAATGTCTCAAAGTGCCAAAGATACAGAATAACGTAGGATAACATATTAATATTACTGAAATGGCGATTCCAGTCTGCTGTCAAAAAGGTAACTGAAGTAGTTCACCTTTGCCTCATTTCCCAATGCTCCCACAAAAAAAAGGCCTGTGGCAATTGATTGATAAGAACATAGCATCATCATCTACACTGTACAACATTGAGTCTGAACTGTTGGCTCAATTGTTTCTGGTAAGTTCATTTAAAACATCATGTTGTTCTATGCAGATACAATTATTGCAATTTATGTTAACTTGCATGAGTTGAACTGATAAGCTATCTTCCACTCAAATAGATTGTTATGTGATCCCATCATCTTTGAGCCATCTAACCTTCCTTGCACTGCAATGCAGTTATCTATGAAAGGTAGGGATCTTTTAAAGGGCCACACTTACTCAGGGACCAGAATCCTCATCAGGCCACAGCTGATATATCAACCCTCCATCATCCTGTTACAATGTGTAAATATCATGTTGGTTTGTTGAACTATGAGGAGAGGCTGAATAAACTAGGCTTATACTCGTTAGAGTTTAGAAGAATGAGGGGAGATCTCATTGAGACGTATAAGATGATGAATGGGATGGATAGGATAGAGGTGGAGAGACTCTTCCCGCTTAGAAAGGACAGCAGGACTAGGGCGCACAGCCTCAAGATAAGGGGGGGGTAGTTTAGATCAGAGTTGAGGAGGAAGTTCTTCACTCAAAGGGTGGTGAATCTCTGGAATTCTCTGCCCGTTGAAGTGGTGGAGGCTGCCTCGCTAAATATTTTCAAGAAGCGGGTTGATGGGTTTTTGATAAGAGAGGGGATTAAGGGTAATGGGAGAGGGCGGGAATGTGGAACTGAGCCACAACAGATCAGCCATGATCTTATTGAATGGCGGGGCAGGCTCGAGGGGCCAGATGGCCTACTCCTGCTCCTATTTCTTATGTTTATGTTCTTATGGAGCTGCCCCCATCCAGGCAAGTGGGGAGTATTCCATCACACTCCTAACTTGTGCCTTATAGATGGTGGGCAGGCTTTGGGGAGTTCGGAGGTTAATCACCACAGCATTCCTCAGCTCTGACCTGTTCTTGTAGATACATTTTGTATATGGCTTGGTCAGTTCAGTTTCTGGTCAATAGTAAGCCCCAGGATTTGAGAGTGGGAGTTTTACTAATGGCAATGCCTTTGAATATCAAGGGACATTGGTTAGGTTCTGTCTTGTTGGAGATGACAACTTCCTGACACTTGAGTGTAAATGTTACTTGACACTTGTAAGCCTAAACTGGAATATTTCTAGGTCTTGCTGTCTCCAGTTTTATTCTGATTCCTTGACATCACACTTGGTTAAGTGTTGTTTTATATCAAGGGTAGGCCCCTCACCTCATCTTTGGTTAGGAACTATGGTTAACAGTAAGACATTATAGCAGCAGATGGTCCCTAACTAGTGAACCCTGCTGGAAATGAGTTGGATAGACTTTGTGCGTTAGGCTGATGTGTGTATTAGGGAAGCAGCAGCAAAGTCAAACTGCTCCCAAACTCTGGGGGCGATTTTCCCAGAAGTGCTGAATTGGTAGGAAAACTGGAATGGATCATGACTGTTTTCTCAGTTCAGTTTCTCACCTGAATCTCCGCACTCTGTGCACTTACTGGAGGTTGAGGGGGCGAGCTGATAGAAGTCTTCAATATTATGAGAGGCGTGGACAGAGTGGATAGCCAGAAGCTTTTTCCCAGGGTGGAAGAGTCAATTACTAGGGGGGCACAGGTTTAAGGTGCGAGGGGCAAGGTTTAAAGGAGATGTACGAAGCAAGTTTTTTTTACAAAGATGGTGGTGGGTACCTGGAACTCATTGCCAGAGGAGGCAGTGGATGCGGATACGATAGTGACTTTTAAGGGGCGTCTGGACAAATACATGAATAGGATGGGAATTGAGGGATATCGTCCCTGAAGGATAGAGGGTTTTAGTTCAGTCGGGGCAGCATGGTCGGTGCAGGTTTGAAGGACCGAAGGGCCTGTTCCTGTGCTGTAATTTTCTTTGTTTTGTTTGTTCTTTCTTTGGGCCCGGCACTGAAGTTGCTGGGCTGATAATGATATGCAAAATACATTTTAAAAATGTTAAAAAAAGATTCAAATGACTTACCTCATTTCCTGCCGGTTTCTAGTGCGGTCTCAACTGCGATTGGTCTTCGGCTCTGGGAGATGCGCATGCATTCCCGGCACATGCACAAATCCCGGGAAAAGACCGACACGCGATTCTCCTGACTGGACCCATCAAAAAAGTCCCCTTTATTCCAGTTCTGTGTTTGTGAAATGTGAAATGTTTTGCTGGTTCACTATTACCAAATCCCTGTTGCAGAGAATCGAGATCTACCTCCTGTTGTGTGGGTGCCAGAACAGGATCAGAATTCGATTTGATCACCCAGACTCATTATCAATGTGTCCCCATGAGCTCTCTGTCAGGGGATAACTGTATCCCAGCAGCTGTCAGTGGGCTATGGCTGTAGGATGGTTCTTGTAAACATCTTGGTTTGGTGATGTAAAATTGCTGATTTTCCTTCAGGCACTTTATCTATAAAAAGTGGGGAGATAGTGAGCAGCAAAATTCCTTTAGCTTGTTTCACTGTTACTCACTTGTCAAGAAAACTGCCAGCAGATTTTGTAGAAATTTGGACCCAGAGGAAGAAAGAACAGTGAACCGGGGAAATAAGAATCTTGTCCAAATTGTCCTTTTCCTGTTACGCTGTGAATACAGAGAAAAACAAAAAGATACAATAAGGGGAAAGGATTAAGATTTGACAGTTGTACCTTTCAGGTAGTAAGTTTCTGAAGTGGCTTCAGGACAAGGTGCGAACACAAGTGGGGAGGGTTGGCATGGCAATGTCAGGCATGAATAAAAGTGCTGTGAGTGAGAGGATTGAAAGGCACAATGCTTCTAACTCTGCGTAGCCTGAGCAATGGACTGCAAAAGTGAAAATGATTTCATGTGACATCCAGAGAGAGCAGCCCAGGGTAAAATGTTATTTTCCAGTTCAGTGCACTGTAACTGTTTTTATAGCTGGGGTGCTCCACTTAAATAAACAGCACAATTTGCTCACATTTGTGGATTTTTTTTAAACCCAGAACTCTTGCTGTAGTTTTCTCCTGCTCAACATCTGATCCTCTAGTGCCTCCTACTGAGAGTGTCGCAGAATAGTTCAATCATTTATATTCAGCCTGTGCCGAGCTTCACAAATTTAACTGGAACTGGATTAACGTACTTTTCCCAGAATGTTATAGAACATAAACAGTCCAGCACAGTACAGGCCCTTCGGTCCTCGATGTTGTGCCAAGCTTTGCCTGAAACCAAAATCAGTCTATCCCACTCCCTATCATTCCGGAGTGCTCCATGTGCCTATCCAATAACCACTTGAAAGTTCCTAAAGTGTCCGACTCCACTATCACAGCAGGCAGTGCATTCCATACCCCAACCACTCTCTGAGTGAAGAATCTACCTTGGACATCCCTCCTATATCTCCCACCATGAACCTTATAGTTATGCCCCCGAGTAACAGCTACACCCACCCGAGGAAATAGAATGGATGTTCAGAGACTATCAATCCCCCTCATCATCTTATAAATCTCTATTAAGTCGCCTCTCATCCTCCTCCGCTCTAAAGAGAAAAGCCCCAGCTCCCTCAACCTTTCCTCATAAGACCTACCCTCTAAACCAGGCAGCATCCTGGTAAATCTCCTCTGCACTCTCTCCAATGCTTCCACATCCTTCTTATAGTGAGGTGAACAGAACTGCACACAATATTCTAAAGGTGGTCTCACCAAGGTCCTGTACAGTTGCAGCATAACCCCACGGCTCTTAAACTCAAACCCCCTGTTAATAAACGCTAATATTCTATAAACCGTCTTCTCGGCTCTATCCACTCGAGTGATAACTTTCAGAGATCCGTGGATATGAACCCCAAGATTTCTCTGTTCCTCCACATTCGTCAGAACCCTGGCCGTTGACCCTGTAATCCGCATTCAGGTTTGTCCTACCCCAAAATAGATAGGATGGAAAACTGGGTGGAGAAGTGGCAGATGGATTTCAATGTGGATAAATGTGTAGTGGTCCATTTTGGCTGGTACAATGGGATGAAGGAGTACAATATCAAGAGTAGGACTCTTAGCAGTGTTGAGGAGCAGAAGGACCTTGGGGTCCGGGTCCACAGGACTCTTAAATCGGCCTTGCAGTTGGAGGATGTGGCTAAGAAGGCGTATGGTGTACTGGCCTTCATTAATCAAGGGATTGAGTTGAGGAGTCGGGAGGTAATGCTGCAACTTTATAAGACCCTTGTCAGACCCCACTTGGAGTACTGTGCGCAGTTCTGGTTGCCTCACTACAAGAAGGATGTGGAAGCTATTGAGAGGGTGCAGAGGAGATTTACAAGGATGTTGCCTGGATTGGGTTAGAACATAGAACATAAAACACTGCAGCACAAACAGGCCCTTTGGCCCACGAGTTGCGCTGATCACATCAACACCTACCAATTTATAAACTTATCTATAACCCCCAATCCCGTTAGATCCCATATACTCATCCAGAAGTCTTTTAAAAGACCCCAGCGAGTTCGCCTCCACCACCGATGACGGCAGCCGATTCCATTCACTCACCACCCTCTGAGTGAAAAACTTACCCCGAACATCACCTCTGTACTTCCCTCCCCGCACCTTAAATCTGTGTCCTCTCGTAGCGACCATTTCAACCCGGGGAAATAGCCTCTGAGAGTCCACCCTATCTATTCCTCTCAACATTTTATAAACTTCTATCAGGTCGCCTCTCAACCTTCGTCTCTCCAGGGAAAAGAGTCCCAGCTCATAAGAACATAAGAACATAAGAAATAGGAGCAGGAGTAGGCCATCTAGCCCTTCGGGCCTGCCCCGTCATTCAATAAGATCATGGCTGATCTGTCGTGGCTCAGTTCCACTTTCCCGCCCTCTCCCCATAACCTTTAATCCCCTCTCTTATCAAAAACCCATCAACCCGCGTCTTAAAAATATTTAGCGAGGCAGCCTCCACCACTTCAATGGGCAGAGAATTCCAGAGATTCACTACCCTTTGAGTGAAGAAGTTCCTCCTCAACTCTGTTCTAAACCACCTCCCCTTTACCTTGAGGCTGTGCCCCCTAGTCCTACTGTCTTTTTTGAGCGGGAAGGGTCTCTCCACCTCTATCCTATCCATCCCATTCATCATCTTATACGTCTCAATGAGATCTCCCCTCATTCTTCGAAACTCTAACGAGTACAAGCCTAGTTTATTCAGCCTCTCCTCATAGCTCAACCCCCTCAACTCCGGTATCAGCCTAGTAAATCTCCTCTGCACTCCCTCCAAGGCCAAAATATCTTTGCGCAGGTGCGGCGCCCAAAACTGCACACAGTACTCCAGCTGCGGCCTCACCAATGCCCTATACAGCTGCAGCAAAACCTCCCTACTTTTATATTCAATCCCCCTCGCTATGAAGGTCAGCATCCCATTCGCCTTCCTGACCACCTGCTGCACCTGCAGCTCACTCAACCTAACTTCATAAGGCATGCCTCCCAGTCCAGGCAACATCCTTGTAAATCTCCTCTGTACCCTTTCAATAGCTTCTACGTCTTTCCTATAGTGAGGCGACCAGAACTGCGCACAGTACTCCAAATGAGGCCTGACAAGGGTCTTATAAAGTTGCAGCATTACCTCCCGATTCCTGAACTCAATCCCTCGATTAATGAAGGCCAGTACACCATACACCTTCTTGACCACCTCCTCCACCTGCGAGGCCGATTTCAGAGTCCTGTGGACCCGGACCCCGAGATCCTTCTGCTCTTCAACGCTACTAAGACTCCTGCCCTTGATAGTGTACTCGTTCATCCCGTTGGTTCTGCCAAAATGGACTACTACACATTTATCCACGTTGAAGTCCATCTGCCACTTCTCCGCCCATTCCTGCATCCTATCTATGTCCTGCTGCAACTTTTGACATCCTTCCAGACCATCCACAACACCGCTGACCTTCGTGTCATCAGCGAACTTACTAACCCAAGTTGCATGCCTTATGAAGATAGGTTGAGGGAGCTCGGTCTCTTCTCCCTGGAGAGACAAAGGTTGAGAGGCGACCTGATAGAGGTTTATAAGATGTTGAGAGGAATAGATAGGGGGGGATTCTCGGAGGCTATTTCCCCGGGCTGAAATGGTTGCTACGAGAGGACACAGGTTTAAGGTGCTGGGGAGCAGGTACAGAGGAGATGTTAGGGGTAAGTTTTTCACTCAGAGGGTGGTGAGTGAGTGAAATTGGCTGCCGTTGGTGGTGGCAGAGGCGAACTCGCTGGGGTCTTTTAAAAGACCCCTGAAGGAGTACTTGGGATTTAATGGGATTGGGAGTTACAGATAGGCCTCATAGGTAGGGATATGATTGGCACAACTTGTGGGCCAAAGGACCTGTTTGTGCTGTAGTGTTCTATGTTCTATATTCTAAATGAATCACCTCGCACTTATCAGGGTTAAACTCCATCTGCCACTTTTCTGCCCAGCTCTGCATCCTATCAATGTCTTTTTGCAGCCTACAAGAGCCCTCCACCTCATCCACTACTCCACCAATCTTGGGGTCATCAGCAAATTTACTGACCCACCCTTCAACCCCCTCTTCCAAGTCATTGATAAAAATCACAAATAGCGGAGGACCCAGCACTGATCCCTGTGGTACACCGCTGTCTTACCGAGAACAGAAACATTCTCAAATAGAATCTCCCGGTTTCTCATCGCCCCACATATCTCTGAATTTCGATGCACTGTCACATTGGATGTTCTCTGGGCAATCTATGTGTGCCTTATAAAATATGGAAAAACTTTAAAAAGAACTCACAGAAAAATCCCAGCAACTGAAGGAGGTTATTTGTCCATGTCTATGGCAGCACAATCGGTTGGACTAAAACCTGGTGTTGTCAGACTTTTTACTGTGTTTACGCCAGTCCAACGCCGGCAAACCCACATCATGAGCACAAGGACACCCAGGTGTCTTTACTGTTCCCACTTTCCTGCACCTGGCCCATAGTCCCGTTGCTCACAGTACTTCAGGTGTAGAGGACATGGCTGAAAGTTGTTACTCCTGACATCCTATTCTGCAGGTTTTCCTCCCCCGCCCTGTCACCCTAGTTGAGGTTAGGTGTGTTCTAGCCCTTCACCCTGGTACATTTTCCCTGCCTGCAGACAATTCTCAGACTGAAAGATCTCCGGCTGTCACTGGGCTGGGACTTGTCTGTGTTCCTCAGTCACATTTTTCCTGTGATTGGGAGCTTGGCTGATATTTCCTCCCTGCCCCAGAGATACTGACATCAGTCGCACACTCCAGCTGTCACCTCACCGGAGGGGAGCAAATTCAGCCGAGCTGAGGGGTTGCACCTGTGTCTTCTGTTGTTTGAGGTGTGTTTGTTAGAGAAAGTCACGGTGGAAGTTATATAATGAAGCAACATTTCACAGCGACCCAGAGATAAAGGTGTACACATGTATATGAGCACAATGTCACTCGGCATTTAGATCAGGCAATGCAACTGGGCAGTGCATAAATTACTCTTTGGTCGGGAAGTGGGTAAAATGGACTAGTCGAGAAAAAGAAAATCACAGTTCTGACTCTGAATCAGAATTTAATAATGGATATTTATACCTTTGATATTAAGGCTTGTGCTGAAAGCACTCCTGCAGCAAGCTCTAAGCTCACAGTTCTGATAAATCGGGCACCTCTACCCAACTCCTTTTCTCTGAACTATGCAGCATTTATGAATTCAACACATTTCCTGTGGGGGGAATATACTCGCTGCTGAATACTTGGCCAATCAACAGATGTTTGGATGAGTGGTTATCAACATTTTCATCTTCACTTAGCTAATCATCACAGTGGATTAGCACAGAGGTAATATTCTGACCCTTAACCCCTTGTGCAGAGTCTGTTCTGTAAATTCCTCACTTTTATCACAATGTGTAAGAATTGGGGAAATATGTTTCTGTCTGTTGCACCAGGTCAGATGTCAAGAATAACATAAAGAGTTGGACAGGAAAGACATGGGGGTTTGGGGGAAGGACTTTAACCCTATTCATTAACAGGAATCACATAGATAATAACAACAACTTGCATTGATATAGCATCTGTTATGTGATAAACTTCATGTGAATGCTCTAGAAGGAATTTCCCCAAATTTGTCCATGTGCTTGTTTATATTTTACCCTTGGAACGAGTAATTCAGTTTAAAACTCATGCAGCAGCAAAGACATTGTACTTAAAAAGGAAAAGGTTAGTTTATTGCTCAGGAAATTATCCTAAAAAAAGATAAAGACACTCACCACACACGCACAAATACTGACACTCACACACACTAACACATCACCATTTTTAAAAAAAGGTTTACTGGTGCAAGAGTGGGAGAAGGGACAGCAGCTTACACACATTCAGCAGGAAAAATTAATGGCTGCACGATCCCCTCGAATTTGGGCTAGAAATAAACAAGATTGAGGAAGTTTAAATGTCCCACCAGAAAAGATTCAGGGAGAAGTTCAAGTTGTTGGATGCACGGTCACACAGCTGGAAAAACAAGGAGTTTTGACAAGGACAGTGTTTTCTACTGATTCACTGATACAGCCGATTAAAACAAAAACAGGCGGAGGTTATAGGTCAGCAGTGGATTACACTTGCTAAACAGATCTGCAACATTGGCACACCCAATCATTGCAAATCCAGATAATGATCTAAGCACAATTGGGACAGATTAAATGGTTTTTACTGTATTAGATGTGACCAATGGATTTTGGCCGATTTCAATAGTAAAAGACAATCAATACAAATTTGCCTTCTTGGTGGGAAATAAGGCTTTAACTTTGGGATTACTAAATCTCAGTACAAAACCACTGCAAGATTTGATCAAAGGAGGAAGGTATAGTAGAGCAAAAAAAAACAGATTGGAAAGACAAGGAAATATAGACTTTCACTGACATAAAATCAGCCTAGCTAATCATTTCACATTTTTACCAAGAAAGTGATGGAATACAAGCAGCTGTGATCAAAGTTGAAGAACACAAACAAATCACTAGAAAAGACCAAGAAGGGAATTATAAAGCACTTTTAGCAGCTAAAAGATTATTAGAACAAAAGTCAGAGGAAACCCAATGAACTGATGTAGCTGCTATCCAAAACAAAGACAACACTGAATTAGAAATCAATAGATTCAAGAACAGGTCTCAGAAAAAGAGAAAAATAGATGGAAAGAATTGGAAGGAAAGAAAGAATGGGATGGAATATGGAGGAAAGATAAGAAAATAATACCTCTGGAAGCAATATACCAAACACTGAATTTATATCATGGATAAGTGCACAGTAGCAGAGATAAAATGACCACCTTAATTAAGAATTGCTGGTGGTGGAAGGATCTGGAGAAATAGAACATAGAACATAGAACATTACAGCACAGAACAGGCCCTTCAGCCCACAATGTTGCGCCGACCAGTTACAAAACAATGACCCACTAGCCTAAACCAATCCCTTTTCGTCCATTAACCCTATCCACAGATCTCTTAAACGCCCCCAAACTAGGCGCATTTACAACTGCAGCTGGCAGGGCATTCCAGTCCCTCACCACCCTCTGGGTAAAGAACATACCCCTGACATCAGTCCTATAACTACTCCCCCTTAATTTAAAGTCGTGCCCCCTCGTGCTAGCTTTCTCCATCCTAGGAAAAAGGCTATCACTATCTACCCTTTCTAAACCTCTAATCATCTTATATGTTTCAATAAGGTCCCCTCTTAGCCACCTTCTTTCCAGCGAAAACAACCCCAAATCTCTCAGTCTCTCCTCATAGGATCTCCCCTCCATACCAGGCAACATCCTGGTAAACCTCCTCTGCACCCTCTCCAAAGCCTCCACATCCTTCCTGTAATGTGGGGATCAGAACTGCACACAAAACTCCAAGTGCGGCCGCACCAGAGTTGTGTACAGTTGCATCATGACGCTGCGACTCCTAAATTCAATCCCCCTACCAATAAACGCCAAGACACCGTATGCCTTCTTAACAACCTTATCTACTTGATTCCCAACTTTCAGGGATCGATGTACACATACACTAGATCCCTCTGCTCCTCACACTATTCAAAGTCCTCCCGTTAGCCCTATACTCAACACATCTGTTATTCCTACCGAAATGAATTACCTCACACTTCTCCACATTAAACTCCATCCGCCACCTCGCAGCCCAGCTCTGCAACCTTTCTAAGTCATCCTGTAAACTATGACACCCTTCCTCACAATCTACCACACCTCCGACTTTGGTGTCATCAGCAAACTTACTAATCCACCCAACTATACCCTCATCCAGATCATTAATAAAAATTACAAACAGCAGTGGCCCCAAAACAGATCCCTGAGGCACACCACTCGTAACCGAACTCCATGACGCATATTTACCATCAACCACCACCCTCTGTCTCCTATCTGCTAGCCAATTCCTGATCCAATTACCTAGATCACCCCCAATCCCATACATCTGCATTTTCTGCAGAAGCCTACCATGGTGAACCTTATCAAACGCCTTGCTAAAATCCATATACACCACATCAACTGCCTTACCCCTATCCACCTCTTTGGTCACTTTCTCAAAGTGACCAAAGATCGCCAAGTTCTGCAAAACTGCATTCAGTCTGCTCAAATAAAACCAGGACAACATTGCAAAATGAAAATGGAAAAGCAACCCAGGTCCAAGGGACCCTGGGAAAACTTACAAATGAACTTCACAGAACCCTTACCGAGGGAGAAAGGGAAAAGTTATTGTTTAGTGATTCTTGATGAACTCACGGTATTGGGTAGAAGCATTCTCATGAAAAGAGGTAACAGCCAAATCTGTGGCTTTCATATTAGCCAATGAAATCATCCCCTGATGGGAATGCAATTACAATTGGACTCAGATCAGGGAACTCACTTCACTGGGAGAGTTCTGAGAGATTATAGAACAGTACAGCACAGCACAGGCCCTTCAGCCCTCAATGTTGCACTGAGCTATGTCCAAACATACAGATGTCAGAGGTAGGTTCTTTACTCAGAGGGTAGTAAGGGTGTGGAATGCCCTGCCTGCAGCAGTTGTGGACTCGCCAACTTTAAGGGCGTTCAAATGGTCAGTGGATAGACATATGGATAACATTGGAATAGTTTAGGTTAGAGGGCCATTAGATTGGTTCCACTGGTCTGTGCAACATTGAGGGCCGAAGGGCCTGTACTGCGCTGTAATGTTCTATGTTCTAAACCAAGCTATCTCACTCCCTATCATTCTGGAGTGCTCCATGTGCCTATCCAATAACCGCTTAAAAGTTCCTAAAGTGTCCGACTCCACTATCACAGCAGGCAGTGTATTCCACACCCCAACCACTCTCTGAGTGAAGAATCTACCTCGGACATCCCTCCAAAATCTCCCACCATGAACCTTATAGTTATGCCCCCCAGTAACAGCTACATCCACCCGAGGAAATAGAGTGGATGTTCAGAGACTATCAATCCCCCTCATCATCTTATAAATCTCTATTAAGTCCCCTCTCATCCTCCTCCACTCTAAAGAGAAAAGCCCCAGCTCCCTCAACCTTTCCTCATAAGACCTACCCTCCAAACCAGGCAGCATCCTGGTAAATCTCCTCCGCACTTTCTCCAATGCTTCCACATCCTTCTTATAGTGAGGTGACCAGAACTGAACACAATATTCCAAATGTGGTCTCACCAAGGTCCGGTATAGTTGCAGCATAACCCCACGGCTCTTAAACTCAAACCCCCTGTTAATAAACGCTATGATGTGGGTATAAGAACATAAGAAATAGGAGCAGGAGTAGGCCATCTGGCCCTTCGAGCCTGCCCCGCCATTCAATAAGATCATGGCTGATCTGTCGTGACTCAGCTCCACCTTCCCGCCCTCTCCCCATAACCCTTAATCCCTTCTCTTATCAAAAACCCATCAACCCGTTTCTTAAAAATATTTAGCGAGGCAGCCTCCACCACTTCAACGGGCAGAGAATTCCAGAGATTCACCACCCTTTGAGTGAAGAAGTTCCTCCTCAACTCTGTTCTAAACCGCCCCCCCCTTTATCTTGAGGCTGTGCCCCCTAGTCCTACTGTCTTTTTTGAGCGGGAAGAGTCTCTCCACCTCTATCCTATCCATCCCATTCATCATCTTATACGTCTCAATGAGATCTCCCCTCATTCTTCTAAACTCTAACGAGTACAAGCCTAGTTTATTCAGCCTCTCCTCATAGCTCAATCCCCTCAACTCCGGTATCAGCCTAGTAAACCTCCTCTGCACTCCCTCCAGGGCCAAAATATCCTTGCGCAGGTGCGGCGCCCAAAACTGCACACAGTACTCCAGCTGCGGCCTCACCAATGCCCTATACAGCTGTAGCAAGACCTCCCTACTTTTATATTCAATCCCCCTCGCTATGAAGGCCAGCATCCCATTCGCCTTCCTGACCACCTGCTGCATCTGCAAGCTGGGTTTTTGCGACTCATGCACAAGGACCCCGAGGTCCCTCTGCACCGTCGCCTGCTGCAGTTTTTCGCCACGTAAGTAATAGTCCTTCCTACCATTCCTCCTACCAAAGTGGACCACCTCACACTTGCCAACATTAAATTCCATTTGCCATTTCCTGGCCCATTCGCCCAGCCTATCTAGATCCTTCTGCAGACTCTCCACACCCTCTGCACAATTTGCCTTTCCCCCAATCTTGGTGTCATCAGCAAATTTCGACACCCTGCACTCGGTTCCCTCCTCCAGATCATCTATATAAATGGTGCCGGCGTTGGACTGGCGTAAACACAGTAAAAAGTCTGACAACACCAGGTTTTAGTCCAACCGATTTATTTGATAATAGACTCACAAGCTTTCGGGGTTAGCCCCTTCGTCAGGTGAATGAAGAGTTCTGGCCTCAGACAGAGCATATAAAGCACAGACAGTTTAGAGATTGCTGATTAAAATGCGAATCCTTACACCTAACCTGCTGTTCAAGACCTGAAGTGGCTGATAATGTGAGTGGAAGGAGCACTGATCACAGTTTAAAGAGATGTGTATTGTCTCCAGACAGTACAGTAAGTGAGGTTTTGCAAACCCAGGCAAGTCACGGGGGTTACAGATAGTGCGACATGAACCCAAGATCCCTGTTGAGACCGTCCTCATGTGTGCGGAACTTAGCATAGCCAAGTTACTTCACTTACTGTACTGTCTGGAGACAATACACATCTCTTTAAACTGTGATCAGTGCTCCTTCCACTCACATTATCAGCCACTTCAGGTCTTGAACAGCAGGTTAGGTGTAAGGATTCGCATTCTAATCAGCAATCTCTAAACTGTCTGTGCTTTATATGCTCTGTCTGAGGCCAGAACTCTCCATTCACCTGACGAAGAGGGTAACCTCGAAAGCTTGTGAGAATATTATCAAATAAATAGGTTGGACTAAAACCTGGTGTTGTCAGACTTTTACTGAATAAACACTAACACACTATAAGCCTTCTTCACGGTTCTATCCACTTGAGTGGCAACCTTCAGAGATCTGTGGATATGAACCTTAAGATCTCTCTGTTGCTCCACATTCGTCAGAACTCTGCCGTTGACCCTGTAATCCACTTTCAAGTTTGTCCTAAATATAAATCACCGTGCACTATTCAGGGTTAAACTCCACCTGCCACTTTTTGGCCCAGCTCTTTGGTAGTAATAATAGAAGTGTCGAGTATAGGGCTAACGGGAGGACTTTGAATAGTGTGGATGAACAGAGGGATCTAGGTGTATGTGTACATAGATCCCTGAAAGTTGGGAATCAAGTAGATAAGGTTGTTAAGAAGGCATACGGAGTCTTGGCGTTTATTGGTAGGGGGATTGAATTTAGGAGTCGCAGCGTCATGTTGCAACTGTACAAAACTCTGGTGCGGCCGCACTTGGAGTACTGTGTGCAGTTCTGGTCCCCACATTATAGGAAGGATGTGGAGGCTTTGGAGAGGGTGCAGAGGAGGTTTACCAGGATGTTGCCTGGTATGGAGGGGAGATCCTATGAGGAGAGGCTGAGGGATTTGGGGTTGTTTTCGCTAGAAAGAAGGCGGCTAAGAGGGGATCTTATTGAAACATATAAGATGATTAGAGGTTTAGACAGGGTAGATAGTGATAGCCTTTTTCCTCGGATGGAGAAAGCTAGCACGAGGGGCCTCGACTTTAAATTAAGGGGGGGTAGTTATAGGACTGATGTCAGGGGTAGGTTCTTTACCCAGAGGGTGGTGAGGGACTGGAATGCCCTGCCTGCTGCAGTTGTGAATGCACCTAGTTTGGGGGCGTTTAAGAGATCCGTGGATAGGTTTATGGATGAAAAGGGATTGGTTTAGGTTAGAGGGTCATTGTTTTTTAACAGGTCGGCGCAACATCGTGGGCCGAAGGGCCTGTTCTGTGCTGTAATGTTCTATGTTCTATGTTTTGTGTTCTGTACCTAACAGTGTTCCCCAGGCTTCTCCCCGAATACAAGTTAAGAGCCCATATTTATACCCCCCTGTCACGTACACATCTTCTCATTCTCAGCAGGTTCCCAGGCTGTGGGTTATCCTCCATTGTGGGAACATGGCTGACTCGGCGTTTCTTCATGGTTATCTCAAAGCTGCAATTGTCTTGTGTGATTAACCCTTAAGTAACATACAGGCCGGCAAGACAAGCTAAAATTAATGGGCCGGTATAACAATCTATGCTCATAAGTTGTTTAACATATAATATGTCTAGTATGTTGTACATGACACATAAGCAGTATATAATGAATATATATGAATATATTTAGGACATGCAGGCTTTACTGTGTTAAACGGAAGTCCACAAAATTAAAGACACAACTTAACTACAAGCTGGGTCAGCTACATTTCTGAGCGGGCTTATCATAAACTTGTGTACAACAGCAAGGGCAGCTACATTCTGGGCATGAAAACAAAGTTACATTTATCTGAAATATATGAAAACAGGCTGGATATAGACTACGGGATTTTGTTTCCCATTCTCCCAAGTATTACAGTTTTCATTAACTCATTCCCTACTGCAATTAACAACGTTACTCCTCCATCTCTTTTACCGCCTTCCCTCCTCTTACTGAAAGATCCATACCCCAGAACTGCCAACAACCTTTCCTGTCCCAAAGTATGTAGAATGTCAGGAATTAAACAGAAATTTCACTTACTGTATCACCCCCAGAACTCAGGGATGGCCGAGCAAATGAAGAGAACATTGAAAAACAGTTTAGCTAAAGCCAAAATATTAGGAGGAGGAAATAAATGTGTGTAGGCGTTACCTACAGTTCTATTAAGATAAAGTGATGTTCCATCATAAGGACCAGGGTTAGCCCCATTTGAACTGATGACAGGTCGGGAAATTCATTTCCCAGAAGATGTTATCACAGGAGGAGGGGAGGTGATAAATGGAAAGGAAGCATGAGAGGCTTATTAACCCAATTACATCCTTTTAAAAGATAACAAATCATTCAATAACAAAATAAATATTGAATGAAATTAGCTGAGAAAGAAAGTCTAAATTTACAGACCGCAGGATATAGGGTTCTGGTATAATTAACATCTGATAAAAACTGAGCACTATACGGGACGGGCCAGTTAAAATAGTCAGTGCAGGAGAAACACGTGTTTTGGTTGATGAAAAACATGGTCATAGATGAAGAGACTGGATACAGTTAAAACCTTACCCACAGGATTAAATTAGTAAAAGAATCTGGATAAACTTTTCCAAAAATGTTTTAGACTTTTTAGTCTAATCAGATGGTATAGCAAATCGATCTAGGAAATGTTTATAATAAAAAGTTAAATTTATGATTATCAATTCTAATTGTGAGGCCTTAGAGCCATATTGTAGGCAATTCTCCCAAACTGTTTAATTGGTTTGGGTTAGAGTTCTAGATCATAACTGTTTTCTCAGTTCAGCTTCAGACCTGAATCTCTGCACCCTGCGGATATCCCAGTCGTGAATCTCATTAGAAAGCCAGGGGGACGGGGCCTATTCGCACCAGAGTTTGATGGTTCCAGAACTCTGCACATGCGCAGTGGTGCTGATCTGTCAGTCTCCCCGCTTGCTGCCAGTTTGATCGCTGGCCAGCCCGGGACCCCCACAATGCTGCCCCTCCAGCCCCCACCCTTCCCCCACAGCAATTCCCAGGCCAGTCCTGAACACTCCCCATCCCAGAGGACCCCGATGTCCAGGGGACACAGGCTGGCACTGCCAGAGTGCCCATGCCCAGGAGGTACCACTCCCCCTCTGCCTGATGCCCTGATGGACCCCCTGCTTTCATTCCAGCAGGGATTCCCACTAATTCCCTAAATATGGAGAGCTACTCTAAATCCTGCCAGAATGAAATACTCCGGACGAGGTGGGACTTTCAATCAGGACTGGAAGTTCCCGATAATGAAATGCTGAACATGTTTAAACTACATTTAAAAAAGATTCAGATCATTTACCTCTCTTCCCATCGGTTTCCAGTGTGGTCTGGACTCCGGCCGTTCTCCTGCTCTGGGAGACACGCATGATTCCTGGCGTATATGCAAATCCCAGACAAAGGTAAGAGAATCTAAAACCAGAGGGCATAAGTTTAAGGTGAGAGGGGAGAGATACAAAATTGTCCAGAGGGGCAAATTTCTCACCCAGAGGGTGGTGAGTGTCTGGAACGAGCTGCCAGGGGTAGTATTAGAGACGGGTACAATTTTGTCTTTTAAAAAGCACTTAGACAGTTATATGGGTATGATGGATATAGAGAGATATGGGCCAAATGGGATTAGCTAAGGTGCTTTTTAAAAAAATGGTGGCATGGAGAAGTTGGGCTGAAGGGCCTGTTTCCATGCTGTAAATCTCTACGACTCGATTCAGCGACCAGACCCACTAGAAAATTGTGTAAAATTGCAGAATCGAACATACAAAAAAAATCAACCATCCATTGAGGAAAGGAAACATTAGTGAATAATAAGCTAGAACAATCTTTGGTCAAGGAACAAAAAGAGAGTTTGGTTAAAATAAGTACATTACTGTTATTGACATAAATACAATGTGAGTAATAACAAATGATGAAAAAATATGATTATATTACAACTTGTAATAATATGTATGTTTTGTACAGTGCAAGTAGATTAGAACCCTACAGTGCAGAAACAGGCCCTTCGGCCCATCGAGTCTGCACCGAACACAATCCCACCCAGACCCTATCCCCATATCCCTACACATTTTACCTGCTAATCCCTCTAAACTACACATCCCAGGACACTAAGGGGCAATTTTAGCATAGCCAATGAACCTAACCCGCACATCTTTGGACTGTGGGAGGAAACCGGAGCACCCGGAGAAAACCCACGCAGACACGAGGAGAATGTGCAAACTCCACACAGGGAGTGACCCGAGCCGGGAATCGAACCCAGGACCCTGGAGCTGTGAAGCAGCAGTGCTAACCACTGTGCTACCGTGCCGCCCTATCAGGAGTTTAATAGAAACACTTACTTGTATTTGGAATACATTTATGCAAGAACAGCTGATGTATTTAAATATTGGGGGTGTACTCAGATACCAATTCATGTGGGGAAGAGGTCTCGTTCACAGACAATCCCTTTAAAGTGGGAGCAGTTAATAATATGGGATCAATTAACCCAATTGTTCAGGAAACCTAGACACCAAAGTCGGAGGTGTGGTAGATTGTGAGGAAGGGTGTCATAGTTTGCAGGAAGACTTAGAAAGGTTGCAGAGCTGGGCTGCGAGGTGGTGGATGGAGTTTAATGCGGAGAAGTGTGAGGTAATTCACTTTGGTAGGAATAACAGATGTGTCGAGTATAGGGCTAACGGGAGGATTTTGAATAGTGTGGATGAACAGAGGGATCTAGGTGTATGTGTACATAAATCCCTGAAAGTTAGGAATCAAGTAGATAAGGTTGTTAAGAGGCGTACGGTGTCTTGGCGTTTATTGGTAGGGGGATTGAATTTAGGAGTCGCAGCATCATGTTGCAACTGTACACAACTCTGGTGCGGCCACACTTGGAGTTTTGTGTGCAGTTCTGGTCCCCACATTACTGGAAGGATGTGGAGGCTTTGGAGAGGGTGCAGAGGAGGTTTACCAGGATGTTGCCTGGTATGGAGGGGAGATCCTATGAGGAGAGATTGAGAGATTTGGGGTTGTTTTCGCTGGAAAGAAGGCGGCTAAGAGGGGATCTTATTGAAACATATAAGATGATTAGAGGTTTAGACAGGGTAGATAGTGATAGCCTTTTTCCTCGGATGGAGAAAGCTAGCACGAGGGGGCATGGCTTTAAATTAAGGGGGGGTAGTTATAGGACAGATGTCAGGGGTAGGTTCTTTACCCAGAGGGTGGTGAGGGATTGGAATGCCCTGCCAGCTGCAGTTGTAAATGTTTGGGGGCGTTTAAGAGATCCGTGGATAGGTTTATGGATGAAAAGGGATTGGTTTAGGTTAGTGGGTCATTGTTTTGTAACTGGTCGGCGCAACATCGTGGGCCAAAGGGCCTGTTCTGCGCTGTAATGTTCTATGTTCTATGTTCAATGACAGTGGGATTTACAAAGGAGTGTGAAAGTGCAGATTTATTTACTTGAATAAATGCTCACCTGTGCTCAATACAGCCAAATGAGCAGACAATTTGATTCTAATTGACACAGGATTAGAGGAACAAGGAATCTGATGCATCAAAGTGATCAGGAAAGCATCGATATTGGGATGAGTAAATTAAATCTACACCATGGACATCAGGAGTAGGATTTGCTTTAACCCACCGAAGGGTGATCACATGACTAACATTCAAAAGATCCAACACTTTTTGGAATTGTAGAAACAAATCTTATTCGGGGCTGCCCACAGGTTGGAAAGGAGTTTGTTATTTAGAATATATAGTTCCACATATTTACCACTCTGATCAATTAACAGAGGAAACTCCTCATTGTTTCCTTGGGAGCAGAGCAGAGAGGGAGTGATTGGTGAGAGGAGAGCTTGAGAGTGAGCGACAGTGATTTTGTAACTAACTTTTTTAGTTTTTTTAAATTTTAAACTGAAAGGAGGCCTCCCTCTCCACTCTCCCCCCTCCCCCCTCCCCCCTCCCCCCTCTTCCCCTCCCCCCTCTTCCCCTCTTCCCCTCTTCCCCTCTTCCCCTCTTCCCCTCTTCCCCTCCCCCCTCCCCCCTCCCCCCTCCCCCCTCCCCCACTCCCCCACTCCCCCCCTCCCCCTCCCCCTCCCCCTCCCCTTCCCCCCCCCTTCCCCCCTCCCTTCTCCCCTCCCTTCTCCCCTCCCTCCCTTCCCCCCTCCCTTCCCCCCTCCCTTCCCCCCTCCCTTCCCCCCTCCCTTCCCCCCTCCCTTCCCCCCTCCCTTCCCCCCTCCCTTCCCCCCTCCCTTCCCCCCTCCCATCCCCCCGTCCTCCCCCTCCCCCCCCCCGTCCTCCCCCTCCCCCCCCCGTCCTCCCCCTCCCCCCCCCGTCCTCCCCCTCCCCCCCCGTCCTCCCCCTCCCCCCCCGTCCTCCCCCTCCCCCCCCCCGTCCTCCCCCTCCCCCCCCCGTCCTCCCCCTCCCCCCCCCGTCCTCCCCCTCCCCCCCCCGTCCTCCCCCTCCCCCCCCCGTCCTCCCCCTCCCCCCCCCGTCCTCCCCCTCCCCCCCCCGTCCTCCCCCTCCCCCCCCCGTCCTCCCCCTCCCCCCCCCGTCCTCCCCCTCCCCCCCCCGTCCTCCCCCTCCCCCCCCCCGTCCTCCCCCTCCCCCCCCCCGTCCTCCCCCTCCCCCCCCCCGTCCTCCCCCTCCCCCCCCCCGTCCTCCCCCTCCCCCCCCCCGTCCTCCCCCTCCCCCCCCCCGTCCTCCCCCTCCCCCCCCGTCCTCCCCCTCCCTCCCCCTCCCCCCACCGTCCTTCCCCTCCCCCCCCCCCCCCCCCCATGTGGATATTAAGAAAGAGGATGTGTTAGACTCTATCAAGTTTAAACTCTATCAAGATAGACAAGTCACCGGGACCGGATGGGATGTACCCCAGGATACTGTGGGAGGTGAGGGAAGAGATTGCAGAGCCCCTGGCGATGATCTTTGCGTCATCGATGGAGATGTGAGAGGTTCTGGAGGATTGGAGGATTGTGGATGTGGTTCCTATTTTCAAGAAAGGGAACAGGGATAGCCCGGGAAATTACCGACCGGTGAGTCTGACCTCAGTGGTTGGTAAGTTGATGGAAAGGATTCTGAGGGACAGGATTTATGAGCATTTAGAGAACTTTAGAATGATCAGAAATAGTCAGCACAGTCGTGCCTTACGAGCCTAGTTGAGTTCTATGAAAATGTGACTGAACACATTGACGAAGGAAGTGCCGTGGACGTGGTTTACATGAACTTCAGCAAGGCTTTTGATAAGGTCCCCCATGCAAGACTTCTTGAGAAGGTGAGAGGGCATGGGATCCAAGGGCCTTTGGCCTTGTGGATCCAGAACTGGCTTGCCTGCAGAAGGCAGAGAGTTTGTAGATGGTGGTGTTGTGGATAGTCTGGAGGGATGTCAGAAGTTACAGCGAAACATAGATAGGATGCAAGACTGGGCAGAGAAGTGGCAGATGGACTTCAACGCGGATCAATGTGTAGTGGTCTGTTTTGGCAGGACCAATGGGATGAAGGAATATAATATCAAGGGTAAGACTCTTAGCAGTGTTGAAGAGCAGAAGGATCTTGGGATCCGGGTCCATAGGACTCTTAAATCAGTCTCACAGGTAGAGGATGTGGATAAGAAGGCGTATGGTGTACTGGCCTTCATTAATCGAGGGATTGAGTTTAGGAGTCGGGAGGTAATGCTGCAACTTTGAGACCCTTGTCAGACCTCACTTGGAGTACTGTACTCACTACAGGAAGGATCACTACTGGTCGCCTCACTACAGGAAGGATGTGGAAGCTATTGAAAGGGTGCAGAGGAGATTTACAAGGATGTTGCCTGGATTGGGAGGCATGCCTTATGAGGATGGGTTGAGAGAGCTCGGTCTCTTCTCTCTGGAGAGAAAAAAGATTGAGAGGTGCCCTGATAGAGGTTTATAAAATGTTGAGAGGAATAGATAGGGTGGATTCTCGGAGGCTATTTCCCAAGGTTGGAATGGTTGCTACGAGGGGACACAGATTTAAGGTGCTGGGAAGCAGGCACAGAGGAGATGTTAGGGGTAAGTTTTTCACTCAGAGGGTGGTGAGTGAGTGGAATCGGCTGCCGTCGGTGGTGGTGGAGGCGAACTTGTTGGGGTGTTTTAAGAGACTTCTGGATGACTATACCGGATTTAATGGGTTTGAGAGTAATAGATAGGCCTGGTAGGTATGGATATGATCGGCGCAACTTGTGGGCCGAAGGGCCTGTTTGTGCTGTAGTGTTTAAAAAATATATATCGATGTACTGCAGTGGGCACAGACTATTTCACTGGAATAATGGTGCCAGGATATTCACAAATAAGACTGACCGTGGAATTGGAAAATATTGCCTATAATCTTAGAAAAGGTAGCTAATGACACAGCTACTGTTTTATCATGGATCAATGTGTCCAGTTATGTTACAGAATGGGATGGCACTGGACTTCATTCTTGCAATAAGAGGAGGAACATGTGCTTAGATTGGATTGAAATGCTGTATCTACATATCAGATATTTTGGAGAATATCACCAATTGGTAACTCATATTTGAAAGGAGGTGAAGAAGTTCGGAAAACCCAGAGCCATTCTCTCTGGAAAAATAGATATCAGGATAGGTCACAAAATTGGCAAGTAACATACTAATCGGAGCTACATATCTTTTTGTTTATTTGCTGATGATTATTGTGACTATAATGTTATTCAAACGTTGTTGTTTGACCACAAGCCAGATCTTTGAAAGTGTAATATTGATCAAGGAAAGAAATACCAATGAGTTCAACTTCTTTAGATGCTCCAACTTGAATGTACTCGAGCATCCTTTTTAACTCAGGAACCTTTCTCAACTAAAAACAATTCATACTCTATGAGCATCAATAAAGAATCAATTAAAGGTGTATTAACACATTTTTTATTAAAAGAAGTAAATATTTTAAGTATTCTACCCTTAAAGTAGGGTAAATTACATCATTAGAGTTTTTAGACTCCATTTTGGCTTTGTATTGCTGTTGGCCAATATAGTCATGATGTGGTGATGCCGGTGTTGGACTGGGGTAAACACAATAAAAAGTCTCATAACCTGGTTGGACTTTAAGCTGGTGTTATTTGATAGTCAACCCACAAGCTTTTGGAAACATTGTTCCTTAATTAGGTATTGGCAACAGGGGGAATTGTAGTTGAAAATTCTGATTAATTCTAAATACTCAACGTGCTAATAATTAATAGCTAAAATGTTAATATCTGGATTGAGAACAACACAAAATATTTAAGTAACATCTTAATAATGTCCCTAAAAAATGAATTTACAACATACCAGTAAAATGAAAGCTGTTTTCATGAAAGATATCAGCACAAGTCAGGAACAAATTAAACAACAAAGTAAATTACCCAGGTAGGTCAGGGGGTAATACCAAAAGATAAAGGTGTCCTGAGGTATTAGAGTTGGGCTAAACTGATTAGAGAAATGCTGAATCATGAGATTTTGGGAAAGACTGTCTGTAAAATGGACAGATGAATGACAGATTAATATTTGAAGGTGTCAAAATATGATTGAGGTACATGCCATTGTTAGATTGACAGAACAGCAAATGAATGAAATTGCTTTTAGAACATAGAACACTACAGCACAAACAGGCCCTTCGGCCCATGAGTTGCGCCGATCACATCAACACCTACCAATCTATAGACCTATCTATAACCCCCAATCCCATTAAACCCCATATACTCATCCAGAAGTCTTTTAAAAGACCCCAGCAAGTTTGCCTCCACCACCACTGACAGCAGCCGATTCCATTCACTCACCACCCTCTGAGTGAAAAACTTGCCCGTAACATCACTTCTGTACTTTCCTCCCCGCACCTTAAATCTGTGTCCTCTCGTAGCGACCATTTCAACCCGGGGAAATAGCCTCTGAGAATCCACCCTATCTATTCCTCTCAACATTTTATAAACTTCTATCAGGTCGCCTCTCAACCTTCGCCTCTCTAGGGAAAAGAGTCCCAGCTCCCTCAACCTGTCTTCATAAGGCATGCCTCCCAGTCCAGGCAACATCCTTGTAAATCTCCTCTGCATCCTTTCAATAGCTTCTACGTTCTTCCTGTAGTGAGGTGACCAGAACTGCGCACAGTACTCCAAATGAGGCCTGACAAGGGTCTTATAAAGTTGCAGCATTACCTCCCAACTCCTAAACTCAATGAAGGCCAGTACACCATACGCCTTCTTGACCACCTCCTCCACCTGCGAGGCCGATTTAAGAGTCCTGTGGACCCGGACCCAAGATCCTTCTGCTCTTCAACGCTACTAAGACTCCTGCCCTTAATAGTGTACTCGTTCATCCCGTTGGTTCTGCCGAAATGGACGACTACACATTTATTCGCGTTGAAGTCCATCTGCCACTTCTCCGCCCATTCCTGCATCCTATCTATGTCCTGCTGCAACTTTTGACATCCTTCCAGACCATCCACAACACCGCCGACCTTCGTGTCATCAGCAAACTTGCTAACCCATCCCTCCACTTCCTCATCCAGGTCATTTATGAAAATGACAAACAGCAAGGGTCCCAGAACAGATCCCTGGGGCACCCCACTGGTGACTGACCTCCATTCCGAAAAAGACCCATCCACAACCACTCTCTGCCTTCTTCAGGCAAGCCAGTTCTGGATCCACAAGGCCAAAGGCCCTTGGATCCCATGCCCTCTCACCTTCTCAAGAGCTGGGCTGATTAATCTGATAATAAAAACTATAACCAATTCTTTGGCATGAAATTGGAGATTTTATTGTGAAAACTGCGAGTACATTTGGGGTGTTGGTGGATCCGTTGCTCTCCCATTTTGGCCAAAATGAGGTTTGTCTTGATCAACTTGTATGTTTGTATGAATATTGTTAATTTGTAATGTTCTTGATTCTAATAGTTCAATGTTTTTAAAAAATTAGTTTAAGTGAAGAAATGTTAATAGAAAGATTTAGTCTTTAAATTAATCAGGCTGCCTTGGAAGACTTTCCCACAACAGAAAAGAAAGTCCAGTTTATATACTCTATAAATTGATTATTTTTAATTTTTAAAAATGGAAAAGGCTTTGTTCTGACTAACCAGGACTGATATTAAAGGAATTTCTAACCCTCAGACAAACAACAGTGTTTTGTTATCTCTTAAAAACAAATACACAAGTGCCCCTTCAGAGAACTGTACAAAGCCTCTATAGATTTCTAAGCCAAAGTTCCAGTTACTGGACAGCTGCCCCAGCCAGCGATGGACAAAAGCAGCTGTTTGATACTTCTAATCTCCAATGTGATGTCAATGATCCCACTGTTATCTGTTCCAAAACCCAATGGGTTTTGAAGCATTGGGGTCAACGTGAAACCAGCCTGCTACATGATCAAGACTTGAGTTGTCGCTGTTATGTCATATCATCTGTGAGTGTTTGACCTCCAAAGAGAAATTGTACTCCAGGCAAGCAGCCTAAAATTTGTTGAGTATCTTACCATTGAGCTGATAGCAGCTGGGAGATTGCTCTGTCCAGGTAAACTGCTCATTGTTCCTGTGGAGCAGAGTTGAGAGGCAGCGATTTTTGGGCGAGTGAGGAGGCAGAAAAAAGGTATATTTTTCAGTTTGTACTGGGTAACTTTTTATTTTAGTTTTAAAGTCGCGAGTTTCGGCGGTTTTTTTATTAAATTAGTTAGAAACCGGAAGTCGTCACTAGGGTGCTTGCCGGTAGTTGTAGTTTTTTTTTTCGGGCCCCTAACCCTATAAACTAGTGTAGAGAGGATACCCGATTCTCTACACTGGTAGAGAATCCCACCCTTCCACCTCCTCTAACCTAATTATAAGTGTGGGGGAAGTTTTTTTTTTATATTTTTATTTTTCTGCTGGGAATAGTTTCAGGGATGGCAGTTCAGGCTGTAAGCTGCATCTCCTGTGGGATGTATGTAGTGAGGGAGTCCAGCAGTGTTTCAGGTGATTTTACTTGTCGGAAGTGTGTAAAATTGCAGTTTCTGGAGGAGCGTGTAAAGGAGCTGGAGGTGGAATTAGAGGAGCTCCGCATAATCCGGAAAGTGGAGGAGGACATAGAAAGGAGTTATAAGGAGATAGTCACTCCTAGAAATGAGTCTTGGGTCACTGTCAGGAAGAGGGGAAAGAAGCAGTTGGGGGGTCAATCCCCTGGGGCTGTTCCCCTCCAAAATAGGTTTTCGGTCCTGGAGGCTACAGTTGAGGAGGAATCAACTGGGGATAGCCAAAGGGAGCAGGTCTCTGGGGGTGAGCCTATTGGGAAACCTCAGGTGGTTAGGGGTAAGAGGTTGGGCCTCGTGATTGGGGACTCCACAGTTAAGGGGACGGATAGGAGAGTTGGAGGTAAGGGTAGGGACTCGGGGCTGGTGTGTTGCCTACCTGGGGCTGGGGTCCGGGATGTATCAGAAAGGGTATTCAGGACTCTTAGGGGAGAGGGAGATCAACCCCAAGTTATAGTTCATGTGGGGACACATGACATAGGGAGATTAAGGGAAGGGGATATTAAACAAAGATTTATGGAGTTGGGGTGGAAACTAAAGGCCAAGTCTGGAAGAGTAGTTATATCCGGACTCTTGCCTGTGCCACGGGATAGTTTAGAGAGGAATGGAGAGAGGGAAAGTTTGAACTCGTGGCTGAGGGGATGGTGCAGGAGGGAGGGGTTCCGGTACTTAAGCAATTGGGGCTCATTCTGGGGAAGGTGGGACCTCTATATGAGTGATGGTTTACACCTGAACCAGAGGGGAATCAATATCCTGGGGGGTAAATTTGCAAAGGCTATGCGGGGAGGTTTAAACTGATTTGGGGGGGGGGGTGGGATCTTGAGTAGAGGGGATGAAAGTGAGGGGGGCATAGATGGGGAATGCAAGGCACGGCGTAGTGGGGGTGCGGCGGAGCAGGGTTTGAAATGCATGTACTTTAATACTTTAAAGGTAGGGGAGGACCGCAGGAAATATGGGAGGGAGGTTAGACAGGGCGTGGAGAAGGGAAATGCCCAGACTGAGGGGCTGAAGTGTGTATATTTTAATGCAAAGAGTATAGTAAATAAGGTAGATGAGCTTAGGGCGTGGATAGCTGCTTGGGAATGTGATGTGGTGGCCATTACGGAGACTTGGATGTCTCAGGGACAGGACTGGGTACTTCAGGTGCCAGGTTTCAGATGTTTCAGGAAGGACAGGGAGGCTGGCAGAAGAGGTGGTGGAGTGGCACTGTTAATCAGGGACAGTGTCATGGCTGCAGAGAAAGAGGATGCCGTGGAGGGACTTTCTACAGAGTCTCTGTGGGTGGAAGTTACGAACAGCAAAGGGTCGAAAACTTTGCTGGGTGTAATCTATAGGCCGCCCAATAGTGACAGGGAAGTTGAAGTGCAGATAGGGAATCAGATTCTGGAGAAATGTATTAAAAACAGAGTTGTCGTGATGGGAGACTTCAATTTCCCAAACATCGACTGGAATATCCCTAGAGTAAGGGGTTTGGCTGGAGAGGAGTTTGTTAGGTGTGTTCAGGAAGGTTTCCTGACACAATATGTGGACAAGCCTACGAGGGGAGAGGCAGTACTTGACCTGGTACTGGCGAATGAACCAGGGCAGGTGATGGATCTCTCGGTAGGAGAGCATCTTGGGAATGGTGACCATAATTCTATCTCCTTCACAATTGCATTGGAACGAGATAGGATCAGACAGGCTAGGAAGGTGTTTGTCTGGAGTAAGGGGAAATACGAAGAAGTCAGGAAATTACTTGGACAAATAAACTGGAAGGAGGCATTCTTAGGGAAAAGTACCGAAGGAAGGTGGCGGACATTCAAGGAATGTTTGTCTGGCGCTCTGCATGACAATGTTCCGATAAGGCAAGGGGGTTTTGGTAGGTCGCGTGAACCGTGGTGCACGAAGGCTGTGTTGAACCTAGTCAGGAGGAAAGGGAAGGTGTACAAAAGGTTCAGGGAACTAGGAGAAGTTAAGGATCTTGAAGAATATAAGGACTGTAGAAAGGAGGTTAAAAGGGAAATTAGGAGAGCCAGAAGGGGTCATGAGAAGACCTTGGCGGGTAAGATTAAGGAAAATCCCAAGGCCTTCTATAAGTATGTGAAAGGTAAAAGGGTGAGAAGGGAAAGGATAGGACCTATAAAAGGTGAAGGGGGAATGGTCTGTGTAGAACCAGAAGAAATGGCGGAGGTGCTTAATGAGTACTTTGCCTCAGTATTCACAGTGGAAGCTGATCTGGGAGATCTTGCTATGGATTTGCAGCAGGTGGAAAAGATTGAGTACGTGGACATTAAGGAGGAGGATGTGTTAGAACTTTTGAATTCTATCAAGGTAGATAAGTCACCGGGACCAGATGGGATATACCCCAGGATACTGTGGGAGGCCAGGGAAGTGATTGCAGAGCCCTTGGCGATGATCTTTGCGTCGTCAATGGAGACGGGAGAGGTTCCGGAAGATTGGAGGATTGCGGATGTGGTCCCTATTTTCAAGAAAGGGAACAGAGATAGCCCGGGAAATTACCGCCCGGTGAGTCTGACCTCAGTGGTTGGTAAGCTGATGGAGAGGCTTCTGAGGGACAAGATTTGCGAGCATTTGGAGAGGTTTGACATGATCAGGAATAGTCAGCATGGTTTTGTCAAGGGCAGGTCGTGCCTTACGAGCCAGGTTGAGTTCTTCGATAATGTGACTGAACACATTGACGAAGGAAGTGCCGTGGACGTAGTGTACATGGACTTCAGCAAGACTTTTGATAAGGTCCCCCATGCAAGACTTCTTGAGAAGGTGAGAGGGCATGGGATCCAAGGGCCTTTGGCCTTGTGGATCCAGAACTGGCTTGCCTGCAGAAGGCAGAGAGTGGTTGTGGATGGGGCTTTTTCGGAATGGAGGTCAGTCACCAGTGGGGTGCCCCAGGGATCTGTTCTGGGACCCTTGCTGTTTGTCATTTTCATAAATGACCTGGATGAGGAAGTGGAGGGATGGGTTAGCAAGTTCGCTGATGACATGAAGGTCGGTGATGTTGTGGATGGTCTGGAAGGATGTCAAAAGTTGCAGCAGGACATAGATAGGATGCAGGAATGGGCGGAGAAGTGGCAGATGGACTTCAACGCGGATAAATGTGTAGTCGTCCATTTCGGCAGAACCAACGGGATGAACGAGTACACTATCAAGGGCAGGAGTCTTAGTAGCGTTGAAGAGCAGAAGGATCTCGGGGTCCGGGTCCACAGGACTCTTAAATCGGCCTCGCAGGTGGAGGAGGTGGTCAAGAAGGCGTATGGTGTACTGGCCTTCATTAATCGAGGGATTGAGTTTAGGAGTCGGGAGGTAATGCTGCAACTTTACAGAACCCTTGTCAGGCCTCATTTGGAGTACTGTGCGCAGTTCTGGTCGCCTCACTATAGGAAAGACGTAGAAGCTATTGAAAGGGTGCAGAGGAGATTTACAAGGATGTTGCCTGGACTGGGAGGCATGCCTTATGAAGATAAGTTGAGGGAGCTGGGACTCTTTTCCCTGGAGAGGCGAAGGTTGAGAGGCGACCTGATAGAAGTTTATAAAATGTTGAGAGGAATAGATAGGGTGGACTCTCAGAGGCTATTTCCCCGGGTTGAAATGGTCGTTACGAGAGGACACAGATTTAAGGTGCGGGGAGGGAAGTACAGAGGTGATGTTAGGGGTAAGTTTTTCACTCAGAGGGTGGTGAGTGAATGGAATCGGCTGCCGTCGTCGGTGGTGGAGGCGAACTCGCTGGGGTCTTTTAAAAGACTTCTGGATGAGTATATGGGGTTTAATGGGATTGGGGATTATAGATAGGTCTATAGATTGGTGGGGTTGATGTGATCGGCGCAACTCGAGGGCCGAAGGGCCTGTTTGTGCTGTAATATTCTATGTTCTATCCAGTTTCTCCTTTATAATTCAAACCTTCCAATTCTGGCAACATTCTTGTCAATATTTTTTTCCCCTTTCCAGTTCAATAACATCCTTCCTGTGACAGGATGATCAGAATTGTACGCAGTCCTGTACCCCTTTCTTTCCTTTTATCCTTCTGTTATTGTATGAGTACAAAAGGGGTGTATGTTACAAAACTCCTTTCTCATGGACTGGAACCCAGGACTGGGAGATCAAAATTAAACAGAGAAGAGAAACTATAACAGTGATTCACTATTCAGGACTGAGATCAGGAGAAATCTTTCTCCAAAAGATGGTGAATCTTTAGAATTCTCTACTCAGATGGTTTTGGATGTCTAATCATTGAATTTATTTCAGACAGAGATTGTTAGACTTTTGAGAGAAATACAGTATCTGGGAATAGTGTTGGAAGGCCAAGATCTTCCTGAATAACAGAGTAGGTTCAAGGGTCAAATGGCAGAGCCCTGTCCCTATTCCTTGGGTTATAAAAATCCACAGGAAGAAAGGAAGACCGAGAGAGGCAAAATTCAGCAGCTTTTACCTTCCAGTAATTCTTTGAAGGAATGAGATAAAATGAGTTTGAACAGAATGAGAAAACCTGATGATTGGGTTGTGCAGGTTAGAATTGACTCTACCCTGGCTTAGGGCAGCTGGGGTTATGATTCATGACTGGTTTATCTTGTGGAAATCGAGGTGGTGGATCAGAATGTTGACCCAGCCGCCTGATTGGGCTGATGGTGACAGTGGGACGAGTGGCTCCTGATGCTTTCCAGGCAGCAGGAGATCCCGGGCTGTCTGCCGACTATGGTGTGTGGCTAATCTCTCCTCTCTCACAGTCACGCTGCATCTTAAAGGGAACATGTGCACAAAGGGCCTCAGTGTAGATTGCATACTGAGTGCAGGGATTCCAGGCTGATCGACGCAGCACTGGAGGCCTTTGAGATGGAAGTGAGCAGGAGCTTTGATTCAGAATGGACAAGAGGGAGTAGAAAACACACTCCCTCCAGGAGGGAGTGGGCATGACTGAGGTATGAAATGCCTCTTGCCAAGTAAGAAGATATGACCCAGCCCATGGAGAAAGAGAAGCCAGGCGCAAGCAGTATTTAAAATCGATCAGGAGAAGTTATTAATGGATGAGCTGTCAGTATCCAAAGCTGATGAGGGACCAACTAGATCAGATGAACAGATAGAAAATAAACTTTAAATCAGGGAAGCGTCAGGTGATTCATTTTGGTTAAAAATCAATATAAAATACAGGGGATAATTTTAACAGGGAAAAGGATGAGAGGTACCTTGACTTATTTGTGTACAAGTCACTGAAGATGGGTAAACAAGTGGAGAGAGCAGGTAAATGCTGAATAAAGAAAAACAACAGGAACAGGCTCTCCAGGTCTACGCTGAACATGATACTCTATCTGAACTAAAAAATACCTTCTGTCCTTACTCAGTCTGTATCCCTCTATTCCCTCCCTATTCGTGAATCCATTCAGATGCCTCTTAAATGTTGTTAATGTTCCTGTTTCCACCACCTCCTCTGGCAGCTGTTCTAGGCACCCATCACTCTGTGTGGAAAAACTTCCCTCATACATCTCCCTTAAACTTCCCCCCTCTCACCTTGAACCTGTGTCCTCCTCTAACTGACACTTCCACCTTGGGGAAAAAGCCTCTGACTATCCATCCTGTCTCTGCCTCTCATAATTTTGTAGCGCTCTATCAGGTCTCCCCTCAGCCTCCAACTTTCCAGTGAAAACAATCCTAGTTTATCCAACCTCTCCTCATCGCCAACACCCTCGAGACCAGGCAACATCCTGGTGAACCTTCTTTGCTCTCTTGCTGTCCAAAGCTTCCACATCCTTCTGGTAGTGTGGTGACCAGAACTGCACACAATATTCCAAATGCAGCCTAACCAAGGTTTTATAAAGCTGCAATATCATTTCCCAACTCTTGTAGTCAATGCCTCGCTGATGAAGGCAAGAATGCCGTATAATCACCTTTGCCACCTGTGTTATTGTCATCCACAAGTTTACTAATCAGACCAAGCACATTTTCCTCCAGATCATTTATACATCCTACAAACAACAGAGGTCCCAGCACTGATCCCTGGGGAATACCACTCGCTACAGATCTCCATTCTGAAAAACACCTTTCAGAAGCATTTGTTATCTTAGACTTATTAATAGAAGCAAGATCATGTTAAGCTTGTACAGAACATTTTTTTTTCTATTGGAATGCTGCCCAGATCAGAGAAACATTATTAAGGATATGAAAGCATTAGGGAGAGTGCAGAAAAAATTCACAAGAATGGTTCTCGGAATGAGGAACCTCAGTGATGTGGATAGATTGGAGAGGTTGGGACAGTTTTCTTTGGAGAAGAAAAGGCTGAGAGAAGATTTGATAGAATTATTCAAATGATGGAGGGTCTGTGCAGAGTAGATAAAGAAAACCTTTTCCCATTGGTGGAAGGATTAAGAACCAGTTGATACTGATATCTGGTATTTAGTAAAAGAATCAAAGGCATTATGAGGAAAACTTTCTTTTAACAATCTGAAAAGGAAAATAATTCTCAGCACGACACCTCCGGAAAAATCCCAGAGTATTTCCTGATTGGTTGGGCTGTGAGGAATTAGGTTGGCATTGAACATCCTCAGCAGATACACCCGTGTGACACACTTCCCCCAAACACCAAACAACAGATGGCCAGAGGCCTAAAGAGAAAATGCTGGAAAATCTCAGCAGGTCTGGCAGCATCTATATCGAGAGAAAAGTGCTGACATTTCGAGTCCAGGTCAAGTGTCAAGTGGTCAGAGGCAGTGGCCATACAACGTAACAGCACATGGAACAGGAACTAAATTTGTACTTGAGATTCTGAGGTGTAATGGCCATTGTAATGTTGACCCAGCTGAGTAGGGAATAGTAAGGATAAAATGGAAAGAGAGAGAGTGATATCTCTCTTTTTCTCTCCCTCTCTTTCCATCAATCAGGACATGAAAGGCAGGTCAGAAAGACACATCATCTGACAGGATTTTTTTGATGTTGTGACCAGTGCTTTGAGAGCAACCCTGGAAGGCAGATCTCTCTTGATGTTTTAGCAGGATTGATGTTGTAGACGGGGAGGTGAGGAGGGGGGTTTTATTGAAAGCAGCAATTGAAGGTGGCAATGCTGTGTAGATTATCTGGGAGATCTAATTGGTGTTTTGCTCCCAGTTGGATTGTGATGTGAAAGAGTTTGGATTCGGATCACAGGACTGCATCTTCAGTTTTAATCAGTATCCATAGTCACGGAATAAAATAAGTTGCTTCAGACAAACTATTCCACGGTTGGAAACAATCTTGTGCTGTATGTTCAAAATAAGGGGGATGTGGTTCCATAGTGGTATTGTCACTGGACTCGTAATCCAGAAAACCCCTGTGCTCGGGGGACCTGGGTTCAAATCCCACCACAACAGATGATAGAATTTGACTTGGGTAAAAGGCTGGAATTAAGAATCTACTGATGACCATGAAACCATTGTCAATTGTTGTAAAAATCCACCTGATTCACTAATGTCCTTGAGGGAAGGAAATCTCTCATCCTTACCCAGTCTGGCCTACATGTCATTCCAGAGCAACAGCAGTGAGGTTGACCCGGGGACTGGGCTTTGATTACTGGCCCAGCCGGTAACACCCACATCCCATAAACAAATTAAAAAACACAACAGCAGCTGAGTTACGGGAATCACAGGGGTCATGTTCTTCTAATATTCAGCCTCTTTCACTCCTGAGGGTGTTAACTCTTACCAGGGAATTCAAAAGCTAATCTTTATTTGTGACCTGAAGGAGACAGTTTGAGTGTCTGAGGGGTTCACAGTCAGAATCACTCCCACCCTCTTGCTTTGTCCACTTGAGTGTTTTTTTTCCAATGGGGCTATTAAAGAGTGAATGGTGTCAGAACCCTTGTCAACTTAGATCCTGTTAATAGTCTCACAACACCAGGTTAAACTCCGACAGGTTTATTTGGTAGCACGAGGTTTTGGAGCACTGCCCCTTCGTCAGGTGAATGGGAGTTGTGTTCACAAACGGGGCATATATAGACACAAACTCAATTTACAAAATAATCATTGGAATGCGAGTCTCGACAGGTACAGACAATGAGAGTGGAGAGAGGGTTAAAGAGATGAGTATTGTCTCCAGGCAGGACAGTTAGTGAGGTTTTGCAAACCCAGCCAGTACAGTGGGGGTTACAGATAGTGCGACATGAACCCAAGATCCCTGTTGAGACCGTCCTCGTGTGCGGAACTTGGCTATCAGTCTCTGTTCAGCGACTCTGCGCTGTCGTGTGTCGTGAAGGCCGTCTTGGAGAATGCTTACCCGAAGATCGGAGGCTGAATGCCCGTGACTGCTGAAGTGTTCGCCAACAGGAAGAGAACAGTCCTGCCTGGTGATTGTTGAGAGATGTCCATTCATAGAACATAGAACATTACAGCACAGAACAGGCCCTTCAGCCCACGATGTTGCGCCGACCAATTATAAAACACTGACCCTCTAACCTAAACCAATCCCTTTTCATCCATAAACCTATCCACGGATCTCTTAAACGTCCCCAAACTAGGCGCATTTACAACTGCAGCAGGCAGGGCATTCCAGTCCCTCACCACCCGCTGGGTAAAGAACCTACCCCTGACATCAGTCCTATAACTACCCCCCCTTAATTTAAAGCCATGCCCCCTCGTGCTAGCTTTCTCCATCCTAGGAAAAAGGCTATCACTATCCACCCTATCTAAACCTCTAATCATCTTATATGTTTCAATAAGATCCCCTCTTAGCCGCCTTCTTTCCAGTGAAAAACAACCCCAAATCCCTCAGCCTCTCCTCATAGGACATCCCCTCCATACCAGGCAACATCCTGGTAAACCTCCTCTGCACCCTCTCCAAAGCCTCTACATCCTTCCTGTAATGTGGGGACCAGAACTGCACACAGTACTCCAAGTGCGGCCACACCAGAGTTGTGTACAGTTGCATCATGATGCTGCGACTCCTAAATTCAATCCCCCTACCAATAAACGCCAAGACACCGTATGCCTTCTTAACAACCTTATCTTCTTGATTCCCAACTTTCAGGGATCTATGTACACATACACCTAGATCCCTCTGCTCATCCACACTATTCAAAGTCCTCCCGTTAGCCCTACACTCGACACATCTGTTATTCCTACCAAAGTGAATTACCTCACACTTCTCCACATTAAACTCCATTCGCCACCTCTCGGCCCAGCTCTGCAACCTGTCTAAGTCTTCCTGCAAACTATGACACTCTTCCTCACAATCTACCACACCTCCGACTTTGGTGTCATCAGCAAATTTACTAATCCACCCAATTATACCCTCATCCAGATCATTAATAAAGATTACAAACAGCAGTGGCCCCAAAACAGATCCCTGAGGCACACCACTCGTAACCGAACTCCATGATGAATATTTACCATCAACCACCATCCTCTGTCTCCTATCCGCTAGCCAATTCCTGATCCAATTCCCTAAATCACCCCCAATCCCATACATCTGCATTTTCTGCAGAAGCCTACCATGGTGAACCTTATCAAACGCCTTACTAAAATTCATATACACCACGCCCACTGCCTTACCCCCATCCACCTCTTTGGTCACTTTCTCAAAAAACTCAATAAGGTTAGTAAGGCATGACCTACCCTCCACAAAACCTATCTCCAATATAGGTTGACTATCTCCAATCAATTCATTACTCTCCAAATAACTATAAATCCTATCCCTAATAATTTTTTCTAAAACCTTGCCCACAACAGAAGTGAGACTCACCGGTCTATAATTCCCGGGGAAGTCTCTGTTCCCCTTCTTAAACAATGGGACAACATTCGCTGACCTCCAATCTTCCGGTACTATACCAGAGGCCAACGACGACCTGAAGATCAGAGCCAGAGGCTCTGCAATCACTTCTCTTGCCTCCCAGAGAATCCTGGGGTAAATCCCATCCAGACCAGGGGACTTATCTATTTTCAGACCCTCCAAAATATCTAGCACATCCTCCTTATCAACTGTAACACTGTCAATTCTACTCCCCTGCAACCCAGTGTCCTCCTCAGCTATATCCATGTCCCCCTGCGTGAACACCAAAGAGAAATATTGGTTCAATGCCTCTCCAATCTCCTCCGGTTCCACACTTAACTTCCCTCTGCTGTCTATAACTGGCCCTAATCTTGCCCTAACCAATCTTCTGTTCTTAACATACCTATAGAACGCCTTAGGATTCTCCTTAATCCTATCAGCCAAAGTCTTCTCATGTCCTCTTTTAGCCCTTCTTAGCTCACTCTTCAACTCCCTCCTAGCCAATCTAAAGTTTTCTAGTGCACAACCCGAGCCCTCACGTCTCATAGAACATAGAACATTACAGCACAAACAGGCCCTTCGGCCCTCGAGTTGCACCGATCACATCAACCCCACCAATCTATAGACCTATCTATAACCCCCAATCCCATTAAACCCCATATACTCATCCAGAAGTCTTTTAAAAGACCCCAGCGAGTTCGCCTCCACCACCGACGACGGCAGCCGATTCCATTCACTCACCACCCTCTGAGTGAAAAACTTACCCCTAACATCACCTCTGTACTTCCCTCCCCGCACCTTAATGTCTCATCCGAACATAAGCCGCCTTTTTCCTTTTAACCAACGAATCAACTTTTTTGGTGCACCACGGTTCCCTAGCCCTACCAATTCCTCCTTGCCTGACAGGGACATACCTATCACGGACTCGCAGTAGCTGCTCCTTGAAAAAACTCCACATTTCATACGTTCCCAGTCCCTGTAATCTCCTAGTCCAACCTATGCTTCCTAATTCTCTCCTAATAGCCTCATAATTACCCTTCCCCCAGCTAAAACCACTGGCCCGAGGTTCATGCCTATCCCTTTCCATCACTAAGGTGAACGTAATCCAATTGTGGTCACTATCACCAAAATATACACCAACTTCCAAGTCTAGCACCTGGTCTGGCTCATTACCCAGCACCAAATCCAATATAGCCTCACCTCTAGTCGGCCTATCTACATACTGAGTCAAAAAACCTTCCTGCACGCTTTGTGCAAAAACTGACCCCTCTAGCGAGCTAGAGCTATAGCAATTCCAATCAATATTAGTAAAGTTAAAATCCCCCATAACAATTACATCCATTGTCATAGCGTCTGCGTGGTCTCTCCAGTGTACCAAGCCTTGGGAAATCCTTTCCTGCAGCGTATCAGGTAAACTACGTTGGCCGAGTCACAGGAGTACTTACCGTGTACCTGGTGGAAGGTGTTCTCACGTGAGATAATGTCATCTGTGTTGATGATCCGGCATGTCTTGCACAGGTTGCTGTGACAGGGTTGTGTGGTATTGTGGTCACTGTTCTCCAGAAGGTTGGGTAGTTTGCTGCAGACAGTGGTCTGTTTGAGGTTGTGTGATTGTTATTAGGAATTGCTGCACCCTTTCCGCCGATGCATCCCTCCGATGCAGAAAGAGGGAAATTTGGCCCATCGAATCTGCGCTGACTCTCTGAGAGCATCCCACTCGTGCACCTCCCCATCGTTCTATCCCCATAACCCCATATCCCCATGGCAAGTGTGAGGTGGTCCACTTTGGTAGGAGGAATGGTAGGAAGGACTATTACTTACGGGGCGAAAAACTGCAGCAGGCGACGGTGCAGAGGGACCTCGGGGTCCTTGTGCATGAGTCGCAAAAACCCAGCTTGCAGGTGCAGCAGGTGGTCAGGAAGGCGAATGGGATGCTGGCCTTCATAGCGAAGGGGATTGAATATAAAAGTAGGGAGGTCTTGCTGCAGCTGTATAGGGCATTGGTGAGGCCGCAGCTGGAGTACTGTGTGCAGTTTTGGGCGCCGCACCTGCGCAAGGATGTTTTGGCCCTGGAGGGAGTGCAGAGGAGGTTTACTCGGCTGATACCGGAGTTGAGGGGATTGAGCTATGAGGAGAGGCTGAATAAACTAGGCTTGTACTCGTTAGAGTTTAGAAGAATGAGGGGAGATCTCATTGAGACGTATAAGATGATGAATGGGATGGATAGGATAGAGGTGGAGAGACTGTTCCCGCTCAAAAAATACAGTAGGACTAGGGGGCACAGCCTCAAGATAAAGGGGGGGCGGTTTAGAACAGAGTTGAGGAGGAACTTCTTCACTCAAAGGGTGGTGAATCTCTGGAATTCTCTGCCCGTTGAAGTGGTGGAGGCTGCCTCGCTAAATATTTTTAAGAAACGGGTTGATGGGTTTTTGATAAGAGAAGGGATTAAGGGTTATGGGGAGAGGGCGGGAAGGTGGAGCTGAGTCACGACAGATCAGCCATGATCTTATTGAATGGCGGGGCAGGCTCGAAGGGCCAGATGGCCTACTCCTGCTCCTATTTCTTATGTTCTTATGTTCTTATAACCCCTCACAGTTATCATGACTAATCCAACTAACCCGCACGTCATTGGACTGCAGGAGGAAACCACAGCACCCGGAGGAAACCCAGACAGACATGGGGAGAATGTGTAGATTCCACACAGACGGTGATCCACCGTCAGGAATCAAATCCGGATTGCTGAAGCTGTGAGGCAGCAGTGCTAACTACGCAGCCACCGTGCTGTCCGCAATGAGACGATACAATGGTGGTGAAGGGTCAAATCTCGGGGCCAGCAAGTCTGAGTGATCTAGTCTGGCTTCAAAGTTGTACGTTCACAAAAGCAAGTCATGAGTTGAAGAGAAAAACATTTTCAGATAATCCCAAAAAACTTGAAAGCCTTATTTTGGGACATTGAGTTGTATGCATTGTCTATGACAATAAATCAAAGTATAAACAAAGTAATTCTACTTTTGTCTGCTAAATACACTTACCTATTCATGAATGCATGGCTAAGCTCTGAATCCCTGGTACTCTGCATCAATCTTCATTTTATGGCAGAAAACTTTCTCTTTCTGCCTCCCAGTGGTATTAAACTGTAGCAGTATAATTTCAGGCTGAAAAGCTTGATGTGAAGTGAATATATCAAATGCTGTTGATTCTCTGCTCAATTTCACGAGCTATTTCTAAATGAAACAAGTTCAAGTCAAGAGATTAATTCCAAAAGGAAGAGGAATCCCTGCATCGATTTTATCCTCACCATGTTTTGCCTCAGAGTCGGAGATGCCTTTCTGTAGATAGAAACATAGAAACTAGAAGCAAAAGTAGGCCATTTGGTCCCTCGAGCCTGTTCGATCATCATTTTGATCATGGCTGAGCATTGAATTCAATATCCTGAATTCAGTATATTGAATACTGAATATCCCTTTTAGTCCCATGAGCTGTACTTAATTTCTTCTTAAAATCACACGCCATTTTTTGTGCATTCCAGATTTGCCACTCTCTGGGTGAAGAAACTTCTCACCTCAGTTTGTGGGCAGCATGGTAACGCAGTGGTTAGCACTGCTGCTTTACAGCTCCAGGGACCTGGGTTCAATTCCCGGCTCAGGTAACTGCCTGTGTGGAGTCTGCACATTTTCTGCGTGGGTTTTCTCCGGGTGCTCAGGTTTCCTCCCACAGTCCAAAGATGTGCGAGTTGGGTTGATTGGCCAAGCTAACATTGTCCCTTAGTGTCCTTAGATGCATAGGTTAGAGGGATTAGTGGGTAAATGTGTGGGGATATGGGGGTAGGGCCTGGGTGGGATTGTACAGACTCAATGGGCTGAATGGCCTCCTGTGCTGTAGGGTTTCTATGATAATGGGTAAATCATTTTGGACTATGACTCTGAGTTCTGAACTGCCCCACTTTGCAGATATTCAAACAAAATTGACAGTGTTCTGAACTTTACCTGCCTTCTGGTTCAACACAGACCCACAGCTCTGGGGGTTATTTACAGGTGAACCTGATCACTGATTGTCAGATTGATTTTCTGTTTTCTAATTCCACTGGTAGCCAGCTGGTTGGGGCTGTGACAGAAATCAGTTTAATATCAGTTGCTGCATTTACCCAATAAACAATCAAGGGTGCTTAGCAGGCGATGCTTTAATATGAGGCTATTCCATGTAACACCCCAGGAGAGGCTGAGGGATTTGAGGTTGTTTTCGCTGGAAAGAAGGAGGCTGAGAGGGGATCTTATTGAAACATATAAGATGATTAGAGGTTTAGATAGGGTGGATAGTGATAGCCTTTTTCCTCGGATGGAGAAAGCTAGCACGAGGGGGCACGACTTTAAATTAAGGGGGGGTAGTTATAGGACGGATGTCAGGGGTAGGTTCTTTACCCAGAGGGTGGTGAGGGACTGGAATGCCCTGCCAGCTGCAGTTGTAAATGCGCCTAGTTTGGGGGCATTTAAGAGATCCGTGGATAGGTTTATGGATGAAAAGGGATTGGTTTAGGCTAGTGGGTCATTGTTTTGTAACTGGTCGGCGCAACATCGTGGGCCGAAGGGCCTGTTCTGTGCTGTAATGTTCTATGTTCTAATATTAACGGATATCTTTGAGAAGCACCTCCCAGGAATATCGGAGCAAATACAGGTACCCAGACATTGAGCAGAGATGTTCTGGAACCCTCCGTGATGGGGGTAAAGGCAGTCAGCAGAGTGACAATGCAATTCAAATCGAAAGATCAACTTCCCACCAGCGCAGATTGATATTCCCACCGGGGACAGCAGGAAACCATTTTGCATCCCAGTGACGTTATCATTGGACAAGTAATCCAAAGACCCACAGTAATCTTCCAGAGACTGGGTTCTAATCCTATCATTGGCCGATGGTGAAATTTGAATGCAGTTTTACAAATTTTAGAATTAAAAATCCAATGGTGAGCATGAAACTATTGGCTACTGTCAGGAAAAACCTATCTGGTTCACTAATGTCCTTTAGTGAAGGAAATCTGCTGTCCTTACCTAGCCTGGCCTACATGTAACACAGAACCATGTGGTTGGTTATTCCAGGAGATAGAACCATAGAAAATTACAGCTCAGAGCCTTTTGGCCCTTCTTGTCTGTGCTGAACCCCACATTACAGGAAGGATGTAGAGGCTTTGGAGAGGGTGCAGAGGAGGTTTACCAGGATGTTGCCTGGTATGGAGGGGAGATCCTATGAGGAGAGATTGAGAGATTTGGGGTTGTTTTCGCTGGAAAGAAGGCGGCTAAGAGGGGATCTCATTGAAACATATAAGATGATTAGAGGTTTAGACAGGGTAGATAGTGATAGCCTTTTTCCTAGGATGGAGAAAGCTAGCACGAGGGGGCATGATTTTAAATTAAGGGGGGGTAGTTATAGGACAGATGTCAGGGGTAGGTTATTTACCCAGAGGGTGGTGAGGGACTGGAATGCCCTGCCAGCTGCAGTTGTAAATGCACCTAGTTTGGGGGCGTTTAAAAGATCTGTGGATAGGTTTATGGATAAAAAGGGATTGGTTTAGGCTAGTGGGTCATTGTTTTGTAACTGGTCGGCGCAACATCGTGGGCCGAAGGGCCTGTTCTGCGCTGTAATGTTCTATGTTCTATGTTCTATTTTTCTGCCTTGTCCCACTGACCTGCACCTGGACCATATCCCTCCACCCCCCTCTCATCCATGAACCTGTCCAAGTTTTTCTTAAATGTTAAAAGAGAGCCCACATTTACCACTTTATCCGGCAGCTCATTCCACACTCCCACCACTCTCTGCGTGAAGAAGCTCCCCCTAATATTCCCTTTAAACTTCTCCCCCTTCACCCTTAACCCATGCCCTCTGGTTTTTTTCTCCCCTAGCCTCAGTGGAAAAAGCCTGCTTGCATTCACTCTATCTATACCCATCAAAATCTTATACACCTCTATCAAATCTCCCCTCATTCTTCTACACTCCAGGGAATAAAGTCCTAACCTATTCAATCTCTCTGTAACTCAGTTTCTCAAGTCCCAGAAACATCCTTGTGAACCTTCTCTGCACTCTTTCAACCTTATTTACATCCTTCCTGTAACTAGGTGACCAAAACTGTACACAATACTCTAAATTCGGCCTCACCAATGCCTCATATAACCTCACCATAACGCTCCAACTTTTATACTCGATACTCCGATTTCTAAAGGCCAATGTTCCAAAAGCACTCTTGACGATCCTATCTACCTGTGACGTCACTTTTAGGGAATTATGTACCTGTATTCCCAGATCCCTCTGTTCTTCTGCACTCTTCAGAGTCCTACCATTTACCCTGTATGTTCTATTTGGTTTGTCCTTCCAAAGTGCAATACCTCACACTTATCTGTGTTTAAATTCCATTTGTCATTTTTCAGCCCATTTTTCCAGCTGGTCCAAATTCCTCTGCAAGCTTTGAAAACCTTCCTCACTGTCCACTACACTTCCAATCTTTGTATCATTAGCAAATTTGCTGATCCAATTTACCACATTATCATCCAGATCATTGATATAAATGAAAAACAAGAATGGACCCAGCACCAATCCCTGCGGCACTCCACTCGTCACAAGCCTCCACTCAGAAGCAATCCTCCCATGAAGGACCTTGCCAAAGGCCTTGCTAAAATCCAGGTAGACAATATCCACCACCTTCTTTTCATCCACTTTCCTGGTAACCTCCTTGAGATGCAGCTTCACTTTCCACAGTGCTGAAGCCTCAGTCCCTTTTTAAAGTAGCGTCTGGATCTGAAGATCGAAGAAATGGTCCATCCTACCCTGCACTGCAGGTCATCAGTAAAAGTCTGACAGATTGTAGCTTTCTTTTTAATGAAAATATGCAACTTTCTTCCCAGTTACGAATGAAATTTGCCACATTTTGCAAGGAAAATCATGGGAATCATGCAATTTCTGTCCTCTGTTCAAATCTCCTTTCTCAATATTGAAAATAACCAATTGGAAGAATGAAATCCATAGAATCCCTACAGAGCAGAAGGAGACCATTCAGCCCATTGAGTCTGTATCGACCACAGTCCCACCCAGGCTCTATTCCCATAACCCCACACACATTTACTCTGCTAATCCTCCTGACAATGGGGTCAATTGAGCACGGCCAATACATCGAACCTGCATATCTTTGGACTGTGGGAGGAAACTAGAGCACCTGGAGGAAACCCACACAGACACGAGGAGAACGTGCAAACTCCACACACAGTGACCCGAGGTGGGAATTGAAGCCAGGTCCCTGGCACTGTGAGACAGCAGTGCTAACCACTGTGTCACCGTGCTGCCCTGGGTCCCTGGCGCTGTGAGACAGCAGTGCTAATCACTGTGTCAGCATACTGCCCTGGGTCCCTGGCGCTGTGAGATAGCAGTGTTAACCATTGTGTCACCGTGCTGCCCCGGGTCACTGGCACTGTGAGACAGCAGTGTGAATCACTGTGTCACCGTGCTGCCCCGGGTCCCTGGCACTGTGAGACAGCAGTGTGAATTACTGTGTCACCGTGCTGCCCCAGGTCTCTGGCGCTGTGAGACAGCAGTGTGAATCACTGTGTCAACGTGCTGCCCCGGGTCCCTGGCACTGTGAGACAGCAGTGTGAATCACTGTGTCACCGTGCTGCCCCGGGTCCCTGGCACTGTGAGACAGCAGTGTGAATCACTGTGTCACCGTGCTGCCCCAGGTCTCTGGCGCTGTGAGACAGCAGTGCTAATCACTGTGTCACCGTGCTGCCCCGGGTCCCTGGCACTGTGAGGCAGCAGTGTGAATCACTGTGTCACCGTGCTGCCCCGGGTCCCTGGCACTGTGAGACAGCAGTGTGAATCACTGTGTCACCGTGCTGCCCCGGGTCCCTGGCACTGTGAGACAGCAGTGCTAATCACTGTGTCACCGTGCTGCCCCGGGTCCCTGGCACTGTGAGACAGCAGTGTGAATCACTGTGTCACCGTGCTGCCCCGGGTCCCTGGCACTGTGAGACAGCAGTGTGAATCACTGTGTCACCGTGCTGCCCCGGGTCCCTGGCACTGTGAGACAGCAGTGTGAATCACTGTGTCACCGTGCTGCCCTGGGTCCCTGGCACTGTGAGACAGCAGTGTGAATCACTGTGTCACCGTGCTGCCCCGGGTCCCTGGCACTGTGAGACAGCAGTGTGTATCACTGTGTCACCGTGCTGCCCCGGGTCCCTGGCACTGTGAGACGGCAGTGTGAATCACTGTGTCACCAGGCAGAGTGAAAGCTCAGGAATTTGCCTCATACGAACCACATTTGTTATTTTTTAAGTGTGAATCCTAATTATGAACAATAGTTGTTCTCTTGCTGAGGGCGGGATTGTGGAACTGAGCCACGACAGATCAGCCATGATCTTATTGAATGGCGGGGCAGGCTCGAAGTGCCAGATGGCCTACTCCTGCTCCTATTTCTTATGTTCTTATTCCCCAGTGTGAACACCTTTCTGTTTTCCTGATCCGAATGTGCCTGCTCAGCCTTCCTTGTTTTTGGCAGTCATTTGCTTTGTCAATTCCAGCCAACATAAAAACACCATCAAATAATTAATATCATGAAATTTACCTTATGGACATAATGTCAAAACAGAAGCAGAATTTGTGTTCTTCTTTACAATGGCACAGAACGTTTACCATTGAGAAATTCCTTTACAAAATGCAACACTGCCATTTGGTGTTGATGGCTGGAACAGCATCACATACCTGGGTCATGAAAACATCAGGATAGAGGACTCGTCACGTCTTTTCCACTGTTTGAAATGATTTTCTGCCTGAATTCCATTCTGCTGTCAGTTCTGCATATTCCGCACATCTCTGAGAAACAGGCATCGGAACATCCACAGCCCTCTGTGTCACTTTGTAAAAGGGAAATTCTAGTCCACATTTGAACACAGCTGGAGATAGGTAACAGAAGGAAAGATCTGCATTAATTTAGCACTTTGTCACCTTGATCAAATATCCAAAGACGTTTCTGGACAAACATTTTTAGTATTCTGCACAGGTTACCTGGTGCTCACTGTTGCCACATGAATCAAACGTTCCCACAGTGAGATGAACAGTGAGTAAATGTACCCAGATGTTGACACGGATACTAATTTATTCCAGAGTGCTTGGTTCCTCCCTTTCCTCCTTCACAGCGTACTCTAGAACACAGCCTCAGTTTAAAGGCTCTATTAGGGCTACTTAATAGAGATTTATAAGATGATGAGAGGGATTGATAGTCTCTGAATTCTGGATTTTCTGGATTTCAGAAGGCGTTTGACAAGGTACCTCACAAGAGGTTATTGCAGAAGGTCAGGGGACATGGAGTTGGGGGTAGGGTGTTAGCGTGGATAGAGGATTGGTTGTCAAATAGGAGGCAGAGAGTGGGGGTCAATGGATGCTATTCGGATTGGCGGTTGGTGACTAGTGGGGTGCCCCAGGGGTCGGTGCTGGGGCCTCAGCTATTTACCATTTATATAGATGATCTGGAGGAGGGAACCGAGTGCAGGGTGTCGAAATTTGCTGATGACACCAAGATTGGGGGAAAGGCAAATTGTGAGGAGGGTGTGGAGAGTCTGCAGAAGGATCTAGATAGGCTGGGCGAATGGGCCAGGAAATGGCAAATGGAATTTAATGTTGGCAAGTGTGAGGTGGTCCACATTGGTAGGAGGAATGATAGGAAGGACTATTACTTACGTGGTGAAAAACTGCAGCAGGCGACGGTGCAGAGGGACCTCGGGATCCTTGTGCATGAGTCGCAAAAACCCAGCTTGCAGATGCAGCAGGTGGTCAGGAAGGCGAATGGGATGCTGGCCTTCATAGCGAGGGGGATTGAATATAAAAGTAGGGAGGTCTTGCTGCAGCTGTATAGGGCATTGGTGAGGCCGCAGCTGGAGTACTGTGTGCAGTTTTGGGTGCCGCACCTGCGCAAGGATATTTTGGCCCTGGAGGGAGTGCAGAGGAGGTTTACTAGGCTGATACCGGAGTTGAGGGGATTGAGCTATGAGGAGAGGGTGAATAAACTAGGCTTATACTCGTTAGAGTTTAGAAGAATGAGGGGAGATCTCATTGAGACGTATAAGATGATGAATGGGATGGATAGGATAGAGGTGGAGAGACTCTTCCCGCTCAAAAAAGACAGTAGGACTAGGGGGCGCAGCCTCAAGATAAAGGGGAGGCGGTTTAGAACAGAATTGAGTAGGAACTTCTTCACTCAAAGGGTGGTGAATCTCTGGAATTCTCTGCCCGTTGAAGTGGTGGAGGCTGCCTCGCTAAATATTTTTAAGAAGCGGGTTGATGGGTTTTTGATAAGAGAGGGGATGAAGGGTTATGGGGAGAGGGCGGGAAGGTGGAACTGAGCCACGACAGATCAGCCATGATCTTATTGAATGGCGGGGCAGGCTCGAAGGGCTAGATGGCCTACTCCTGCTCCTATTTCTTATGTTCTTATGTTCTTATTACACTGCAAACCTAGATTTTGGCCAGAGCTATATGCTTTCCCCCCCCTCCTTCACACCATCACTGACCACCCCACCCCAGTGGGTTCTGAGACAGTGGGGGGTACAGAGACACATTTCTTGGATGTATTCCCATTGGGAGTGTTCCTGTTCCGGCCTGGTTGTGATGTTATTGTGGGAGGACAGGGTTTCAAAGAGAAACCACACAGTGCCCAGTTACTACTTCCACTGCAGGAAAGCTCTAGCTGCTGAAAAAGCCATTATTCCACAAGGCACTCACTATTTCAACTAATTGAATGCCACACCTGAACAAAAACACAAATAATCTGACCACTCACTGCCTCTGAGTCCAATAATCTCAAACCAGAAAAGATGTTTATGTTTTAATCTTGCAAAGAGCCCCCAATGCTAACATTGCATTTGCCTTTTTAACTGCTGGTTGAGCCTGCATGTTAATTTTAAGAGAATCTTGAACAATAACTTCCAAATCCCTTTGTGTTTTTGATTTCCTAAACATTTTCCCATTTAGAAAATAGTCTAACCTCACACTTTTCCATGTTATATTCCATCTGCCCCTTTGCCCACTCTCCTAACGTGTCCTTAATTCTCCTTCAGTCCTTAATCCTGCTTTGAATCCACACCCAAGCTCAATTTTCTCATTATAATGAAAAAGTATTTCTGATGAAGTACACAGAGAGCGAGGCAGCATTAGGAGGATACAACTTTACATGTGTGTAGTTAGGACCATTCAGAAAGGTTGCTCTATCTCTGTCCCCTTTCTCACGTGCTCACTGTGTTGGCCTTAACTCCTTGTTTTTTTTTTCTGGATCTTCACCGTTACTTTCTGCTGAGGTTTTTCAGCATTTCTTCATTTTATTTCAACGTTCTGTCTCTGAGTTCAGATTTACAACCTTCTGACAAGTTATGGGGATTGTTGATGTTTGATTCAACAGCTTTCCTGGTTACTGGATTCTCTGAATTTATCCCTTCAAATATTTCATTGTTTCTTGGATTAAAATAAATGTTGATTTAATTTGACAATGTGTCTGAATTTTGTGGATGATACATTAAATCTCTGCTGCAAACAATGTGATTGATTAGTTATTCTTCCTGTTTTGGAGTAAACTCACAGATGCCACACTAACTCAGGAATTTAGCATTGCATTTTTTTTTCAAATTGCATGTCTGACAGTGAATTATTTCAAGATTTCTCAGTTTGCTTTAACCTGGAGGTTTAAAAGATTTAGCTCACCTGCTCAATTGAACTCTGGGATTTCTATTTGAGGGACATGGGCGTGGGCTGTCTGACTGGTAGTTATTGCCCAAACCTAGTTGCCCTTGAAGTAATTGGCTTGTTAGGCCATTCAGAGGGCAATTAAGAATCAACCACATTTCTGTGGCTCTGGAGTCACATGTAGGCCAGACCAGGTAAGGACAGTAGATTTCCTTCCTAAAGGACATTAGTGAACCAGATGGGTTTTTACAACAATCAGCAATTGTTTCATGATCATCAGTGGATTCTGAACTCCAGGTATTTTTAATGAATTCAAATTCCACCATCTGCGGTGGAGGGGTTCGGACCTGTGTCCCCGAGACGTTAGCTGAGTTTCTGGATTAATTGTCCAGTGATAATACCACTAGGCTGTTGTCTCCCCTCACTGAACTTCCAAAGGAGTTGCAGTGGAGTCTTCTTCTGCAGTAAGTCATTTTAAATTTCTGTCCTCAACTTCCAAGCATTTCTTTGGAGTTTCTTCTTGGTGATATATCCTCTGGGCCTCTGCTTTTGGAGCAGGTCACCAAGATTTTGGAGCAGGTCACCAAGATTTACTGAATTGTCCTTCATCTTTCAGCATTTCAGTTTGTATTTGCGTTTTAGCGATGTTCTGGGGTTTTTCCATGAGCTGCCCCGTGTTCTCGAGTGTTTGTTATACTCTGACCGGTGTTAATGGAGACTGAAGTATTACAAACTGATAATAAATGTACAAGCTCAAAGCTATCTTGATACTTGTGTCTGCGCATGACTCTGTTCAACGCCACATTGACTACTGGGTGTAGGTCATGTGTTCTCTTACATCACTGTGTGGGAGGTACTGTACTCTGTAACACATTAACCTTATCCATGCCGGCCCTTCATATTACACTTGTGACTGGGAATGGACAGCGAACATCCACACTTTGATCTTCATTTGAAGAGAGAATCATTGCAAAATCAATTGGTGTTAGTTGGGCCTCGGACACGTGCTCACTGTGTGATGTCCTGGGACTGAGATGATTGACATCCAACCACCAGGTGTGACTCCAACCAGTGGAGAGTTTGCCTCTGATAAACATTGATTCCTGTTTCACTCGGGCTCCTGTTGCCTTGACTCGGTCGAACGCAGCCTTGATGTCGAGGGCTGTCACTCTCGCCTCACCTCTGGAGTTCAGCTCTTTTGCCCATGTTTGAACCAAGGCTGTAATGAGGTCTGGAGCTGAGTGACCCCCTGGAGAAACCCAAACTGGGCGTCACTGAGCAGGTTATTGCTGAGCAGGTGCTGGGATCGCGCTGTCGATGACCCCTTCCATCACTTTACTGATGATCGAGAGTAGACTGGGTGGTAATTGGCCATTCTCCTTCTCCTGAGTCCTGACCAAAGAGCAAAAAGAACTCAAATGTTAATTCTGTTTCTTTCCGCTCAGATGCTTTGAGATTTGCTGAGTTTCAGATTTCAGCATCCACAATTATTTAACTTGTTTTGCTGTGGTAATTGACCAGTTGGATTTGTGCTTTTTGTGTACAAGACACTCATGGAGAGTTTTCCATTTTGCTGGGTAGATGTTGGTGCAGCTGGACTGGAACAGCCATGAGGGGTGCAAGAGGGAGTGCGGGGGGGGGGGGGGGGGGGGGGGGGGGGGGGGGGGGGAGAGAAGGGGGGGAACCTAAACATGGAGGGATAATTAAGGAAGCCCATTGAGAATAAAACACAAGATACTAGTGTTCCTGACCTCTCATGACAGGAGCCCCATTACCTCACTGGGTGGGGGTGCAGCCAATCAGAACGGATGATTGGTTTCACTGCCCCCACCACCATTCCTGCCTGTCAGAAGCAGGGGTGGAAAATCCAAGCCTAGATCTGAGAGGGCTGCAGAGCTTTGATCTGATCCATTGGTTATAAGATCACATATCTATCTAAAACTTCCTAATTCCAATAAAAGTAGATTACTATGGATGCTGGAATCTGAAACCAAAAGAGAAAGAGATTTTCTAGCATTTCCTCTTTTGCTTCTTGATTTCAATGTCCCAAACGTAAATAGGCCTGTGTTGTAGCTTCAGTTTGAAGTCTTATTTTTAGGTGTTCCTGGTGTTGCTCTGGGCATGCCCTCCTGCATTCTTCACTGAAGCAGGGTTGATATCCTGGCTTGGTGGTAATGGTAGAGTGGGCGACATGCTGGGTGATGAGGTTACAGATTGTGGTTGAGTACAATTCTGCTGCTAATGAAGACCCACAGTTCCTCATTGCCCAGTCTTGAGTTGCCAGATCAGTTCAAAGTCTGTCCTATTTAGAATGTGGAGATGCTGGTGTTGGACTGGGGTGGGCACAGTAAGAAGTCTCACAACACCAGGTTAAAGCTGAATAGGTTTATTTGTTAGCACGAGCTTTCTCAATGTCAGTTCTTCACCTCATGTTGTGAGACCCAGTGTTGAGACTTCTTACTATCCTGTTTAGCACAGTGACATTGCCACACCACATACTGGAGGATATCTCAATGTGAAGGTCAGATTTTGTCTCCACAGGGACTGCACGGTGGTCATTCCTGCCGATACTGTCATTGACAGATCTGGATTCTGCAGGTTGATTGGTGTGGGTAAGGTCATGTCAGCTATTTCCTTGTGTTGGTGTTGGTTCCTCTAACAATGTCACAGATATAGTCTAGTCATTACAGAGGGGTATTGATCCACCAGCTGAGGGAGAATGGTATGTGGCAAATCAGGAGGTTGCCCATGTTTGACCTGGTGCCATGAGACTTTACAGAGTCCAGAGTTAATGTTCAGGACTCCCGGGACTGTACCCTCCCAATTATGCATCACTATCACCATCTCTGGTTTGTCTCTCCAGCCAGTGGAACAGGACGAACTCAGATGGCGATGGAGGCATCTTGGATTATCATTTTTCTTTATTGAAACAAATAAAATGGCTATCCCCGGCATCTCAAATGGTCTTTAAAAACATGGAGGTTAACTGCTGTCCTGAGTATGACTGAATGCCTGACAGAACCATTTCAGAGGACAGCTGAGGGTTAATCACATTTCTGTGATACTGGAGTCATGTGTAAACTGGATAAGGACATTATCTAGTCCAGATAAAGTCAACTCACATTTATTGAAGTTTTGGATCGACTTTGGAATTTATTAGGAATGAATCAGAGTGTGAAGAATTAATCAGTTGTGTGTACTTATCTCTGGTGATATTTCTACCAAAATTATTCCTTAATAAATCTTTCCAATTCACCCACAGTGAGCAGTTGTCTCAGCTCTCTGATGTTCTGAGTAATCTACCTTTTGTATTTCCACTGTTGTATTGATTTAGTTTATCTCGGAGGAGTTTTCTGATTCTCAGTCCTCATTACTTTTTTAAGTCCCTAAATCTTTTGCAATAATAATTTTCCACTGTAATATTATCCTTGACCTCTGATTCCAATTGGATTCTTCAACACCTTTCAGTCACTTTCAAAAGAAAAGTCACAAGTTATTATTTGTGAGAAAATTACATCTTTTTATTAAGACACAAATCTTTATAGATTTTAAAGGGGCAGAAATGAAAGATCCAATTGATGTCTAAAGTTTTTTTAAACATTAATTATTTAAATGTGGGTGTCGCTGGTTAGTCCAGCATTTATTGCCCATCACTAGTTGTCCTTGAGAAGGTGGTGATGAGCTGCCTTTTTTGAATTGCTGCAGTCCCTGATGTGTAGATACACCCATACTGCGGTTAGGGATGTCGTTCCAGGGTTTTGACCCAGCGACAGTGAAGGAACTGTATATATTTTCATATCAGGATGTTGTGTGGCTTTCAGGGGAGTTAAAGATGGTGGTGTTCCTTGGTATCTGTTGTCCTTATCCTTTTAGAGTTCCCAGATTTGACAGGGGGATGATGAAGGAGCCTTGACAAACTGCTGCAGGATATCTTCTGAATGGCACATGCATTGATGCATTGAGATACACTCTGCATCGTTGATGGAGCAAGTGATGTTTGAGGTGGTGGATGTGTCACCAATCAGTGAGGTCGTTCTGCCCTGGATGGTATTGAGTTTTTTTGTGGTATTGTTGGAGCTGCACCATCCAGGCAAGAGGAGAGTATTCATTACACTCCTGACATGTGTTTTGTGGGATGTCAGGAATTGATTTAACTGTAAAGGGGAGATGATTAGATTCTTTCTTTTCGATGGCCATTGCCTGGAAATTGCCAGATGTGAATGTTACCATGTATCAAGCCCAAGTTCAAACGCTGCTGCATGTGGACACAGATGCCTCAGTATCTGAGAATCTCTGAATGGAACCATCTGTAATCATGATGAACATCCCCATCCCTCACCTTATGATGGAGGGAAGATCATTGATCAAATGGAAATGACGGTTATGGAAGAGGATCTCTTGCAGCAATGTTAGGAGTGCAGATATTGCCAGAAAACAGTTTAACTTTGGCTTCGATAGAGAATCAATGGGATGCCGGTAGCTCTGTGATGTTCCCTGCTCACTGGGGATCCAATCACAGTTTTGTTTCCGTGGTGGGGAGCTGACAAGATGATGATTTCTCTGCTCAACGTCTCAACTCATTCCTTTTGGAAGAGTGGCGATGGAATCAAATAAACACTTAACAATTCCTCCAGGAAATGCAAATGAAGTGAGTGTGTGCACAAAATAACATTCAACCCAATTAAAAATCTATCTCCCCGATGCTAAAAAGATTTAAAATTAAATATTTAGTTCAACATTTTTCTTGGATATTGAACATTTTGAGTCACAGAGATTTTCAGCTCAGAAGGGGCCTTTTGTCCCAGTGTCTGTGCCGGCCACTGATCCATTCTCACCCCATTTTCCAGCATTTGGAAATCCGTAACCCTGTATACTAAACTGCTTCAAATGCTGATCTAAATGTTTCTTAAATGTTGTGAAGGTCCCCGATTCCACCACCCTCTCAGTTAGTGAATTCCAGATTCCTATCACTCTCTGGGTGAAAACGTTTTCTTCTCAAATCCCCTCAATCTACTGTCATCTCTCTCCTGCCCTTTGGTTATTGACCTCTTTACTCAGAGGAAAGATTTTGTCCTCTCCCGCCTCTCTTCATAGCTGAAATACACCAGCCCTGGTGAATCTCCTCTGCACCCCCTCCAGTGGAATTATATCCTTCCGATTAGTGTGGTGGCCAGATGGGAAAACAGTGCTCTAGCTGTGACCTAACCAGTGCTTTACACAACGCTATCATAACCTCCCTGCTCTTATATACTTTTCCTCAGCTCATAAAGGCAAGTATTCTCGTATGCCTGCTTAACAACCTTATTTTGCTGATTCAGGTATCTGTGCACATGCAGCCCAAGCTCTCTCTGGTCCTTTGTACTTTCCAGCATCTTACAGTTCATTGTTTATCCCCTCACCTTGTCAATCCCCCCCCCAAAATGCATCACCACACAATTTTCAGGGTTAAATTCCATCTGCCACCATTCTGGCCCATGTGACCAGCCAGCCTATATCATCCTGTAATCTAACGCTTTCCTCCTCGCTATTTAACACACCGCTAATTTCTGTGTTTCTGTGAACTTACTGATCATACTCCCCACATTCACACCCAGATCATTCATGTCAACAAGAGATCCAGCACTGATTGCTGCAGAACACACAGTCTTCCAGTCACAAAAATAACCTTCATAAGAACATAAGAAATAGGAGCAGGAGTAGGCCATCTAGCCCTTCGAGCCTGCCCCGCCATTCAATAAGATCATGGCTGATCTGTCGTGACTCAGCTCCACCTTCCCGCTTTCTCCCCATAACCCTTAATCCCCTCTCTTATCAAAAACCCATCAACCCGTTTCTTAAAAATATTTAGCGAGGCAGCCTCCACCACTTCAATGGGCAGAGAATTCCAGAGATTCACCACCCTTTGAGTGAAGAAGTTCCTCCTCAGCTCTGTTCTAAACCGCCCCCCCTTTATCTTGAGGCTGTGCCCCCTAGTCCTACTGTCTTTTTTGAGCGGGAATCCACCTCTATCCTATCCATCCCATTCATCATCTTATACATCTCAATGAGATCTCCCCTCATTCTTCTAAACTCTAACGAGTACAAGCCTAGTTTATTCAGCCTCTCCTCATAGCTCAATCCCCTCAACTCCGGTATCAGCCGAGTAAACCTCCTCTGCACTCCCTCCAGGGCCAAAATATCCTTGCGCAGGTGCGGCGCCCAAAACTGCACACAGTACTCCAGCTGCGGCCTCACCAATGCCCTATACAGCTGCAGCAAGACCTCCCTACTTTTATATTCAATCCCCCTCGCTATGAAGGCCAGCATCCCATTCGCCTTCCTGACCACCATCACCCTGTCTCCTGCCTCCAAGATATTTTAGGATCCAGTTTGGATCCCATGGGTTCTTATTCTTTTCATCAGTCTCCAACGTGGGACCTTGTCAAAGTCCATGTAGACTGCATCAACCACCCTACTCTCATCTCTACACCTAGTTACCTCCTTGAAATATTCACTCAAATTTTTAGACATGTTCCCACCCCGAGAAAGTCATGCAGAACATCCTTATTTAATCCTTGTCTTTCCAAATGGAGATTAATTCTTTCAGAACTTTTAAAAATAATTTCCCTAATACTGAAGTTAGACTCATTTGTCCGTAATTTCCTAACTTTCCCCAATTTCCCTCTTGAATAATGAGACCATGTTAGCTGTCCTCCAGTCCCTTAGCACATCTCCTGTGGCCAGAGAGGATTTGAAAATTAGCAGCAGAGCTCTGCAGTCTCTTCTCTTACTTTCCACAGCACCCTGGGATACATCTCATCTGGGCCTGGAGATGTACATAGAACATAGAACATTACAGTGCAGAATAGGCCCTTCGGCCCACGATGTTGCGCCGACCAGTTACAAAACAATGACCCACTAGCCTATACCAACCCTTTTCATCCATAAAACCTATCCACAGATCTCTTAAACGCCCCCAAACTAGGTGCATTTACAACTGCAACAGGCAGGGCATTCCAATGCCTCACCACCCTCTGGGTAAAGAACCTACCCCTGACATCCGTCCTATAACTACCCCCCCTTAATTTAAAATCGTGCCCCCTCGTGCTCGCTTTCTCCATCCTAGGAAAAAGGCTATCATTATCCACCCTATCTAAACCTCTAATCATCTTATATGTTTCAATAAAATCCCCTCTTAGCCTCCTTCTTTCCAGCGAAAACAACCCCAAATCCCTCAGTCTCTCCTCATAGGGACCTCTCCTCCATACCAGGCAACATCCTGGTAAACCTCCTCTGCACCCTCTCCAAAGCCTCCACGTCCATCCTGTAATGTGGGGACCAGAACTGCACACAGTACTCCAAGTGCGGCCGCACCAGAGATGTGTACAGTTGTAACATGACGCTGCGACTCCTAAATTCAATCCCCCTACCAATAAACGTCAAGACACCGTATGCCTTCTTAACAACCTTATCTGCTTGATTCCCAACTTTCAGGGATCTATGTACACATACACCTAGATCCCTCTGCTCCTCCATACTATTCAAAGTCCTCCCGTTAGCCCCTATACTCAACACATCTGTTACTCCTACCGAAATGAATTACCTCACACTTCTCCGCATTAAACTCCATCCGCCACCCTCACAGCCCAGCTCTGCAACCTGTCTAGGTCACCCTGCAAACTATGACACCCTTCCTCACAATCTACCACCACCTCCGACTTTGGTGTCATCAGCAAACCTTACTAATCCACCCAACTATACCCTCATCCAGATCATTAATAAAAATTACAAACAGGCAGTGGCCCCAAAACAGATCCCTGAGGCACACCACTCGTAACCGAACTCCATGATGAATATTTACCATCAACCACCACTCTCTGCCTCCTATCTGCTAGCCAATTCCTGATCCAATTACCTAGATTACCCCCAATCCCATACATCTGCATTTTCTGCAGAAGCCTACCATGGTGAACCTTATCAAACGCCTTACTAAAATGCACGTCAACTGCCTTACCCCCATCCACCTCTTTGGTCACTTTTTCAAAGAATGTATCCACTTTTTAAACGTTTTGAAACCACTGACAGCTCCTTCTTCTCAATGTAATCTGTTCAATGATATCACACTCCCTCTTTCTACTTTCTAATTCTACATTGTCCTTTTCTGTCTTGAAACCATTCAATCATTCAGACTCCACTGCAATGAGGCAGTGAGTTCCACAAACTCACTACCCTCTGCAGTGATGTAAGGGAGGGTATTAAACATGAAATCAGAGAACATGCAAAAAGGGTACAACTGTAATCATAGAATCTATGGCACAGAGACAGGCCCTTCAGCCCAAACTGGTCCATGCGACCATAAAGCCCGTTTAAGCTAACCCCACTTGGCCCATAAACATTTCCTGTCCATGTAGCTGCCCAAATGCCTTTTAAATATTGACAATGTCCCTGCCTCAACCACTTCCTCCAGCAGCTCAATCCACATACACACTACCCCCATGTAAAGAAATTGCTCCTCAGGTTCCCATTAATTCTTTCCCCTCTTAACTTAAACCTACACCCTCTAGTTCTCAATTCAAGAGCTAGAGGGCAGAGGTTTAAGTTAAGAGGGGAAAAAGACTGAGTGCATTCACTCTATCCATGCCTCCCATGATCTTATATACTTCTGTAAGATTACCCATCAGTCTCCTATTTTCCAAAGAAATAAGTCTTCGCCTGTCCAATCTCTCCCTATAACTCAGTTCTTTGAGTCCTGGCAACATTCTCGTTAATCTCTTCTGCACTCACTGCAGTTTAATAACATCTTTTCTGTAGCAAGACAACCAGAACTGAACACAATACTCCAGGTAAAAAGAGATCTAGGGGTACATGCTCATAGCTCCTTGAAAGTGGAGTCACAGGTGGACAGAGTGGTGAAGAAGGCATTCAGCATAGAACATAGAACATAGAACATTACATCACAAACAGGCCATTCGGCCCTCGAGTTGCGCCGATCGCATCAACCCCACCAATCTATAGAACTATCTATAACCCCCAATCCCATTAAACCCCATATACTCATCCAGAAGTCTTTTAAAAGACCCCAGCGAGTTCGCCTCCACCACCACTGACGGCAGCCGATTCCATTCACTCACCACCCTCTGAGTGAAAAACTTACCCCTAACATCACCTCTGTACTTCCCTCCCCGCACCTTAAATCTGTGTCCTCTCGTAGCGACCATTTCAACCCGGAGAAATAGCCTCTGAGAGTCCACCCTATCTATTCCTCTCAACATTTTATAAATTATATCAGGTCGCCTCTCAACCTTCGCCTCTCCAGGGAAAAGAGTCCCAGCTCCCTCAACCTATCTTCATAAGGCATGCCTCCCAGTCCAGGCAACATCCTTGTAAATCTCCTCTGCACCCTTTCAATAGCTTCTACGTCTTTCCTATAGTGAGGCGACCAGAACTGCGCATAGTACTCCAAATGAGGCCTGACGAGGGTCCTGTAAAGTTGCAGCATTACCTCCCGACTCCTAAACTCAATCCCTCGATTAATGAAGGCCAGTACACCATGCGCCTTCTTGACCACCTCCTCCACCTGCGAGGCCGATTTAAGAGTCCTGTGAACCCGGACCCCGAGATCCTTCTGCTCTTCAACACTACTAAGACCCCTGCCCTTAATAGTGTACTCGTTCATCCCGTTGGTTCTGCCGAAATGGACGACTACACATTTATCCGTGTTGAAGTCCATCTGCCACTTCTCCGCCCATTCCTGCATCCTATCTATGTCCTGCTGCAACTTTTGACATCCTTCCAGACCATCCACAACACCGCCGACCTTCGTGTCATCAGCGAACTTGCTAACCCATCCCTCCACTTCCTCATCCAGGTCATTTATGAAAATGACAAACAGCAAAGGTCCCAGAACAGATCCCTGGGGCACCCCACTGGTGACTGACCTCCATTCCGAAAAAGACCCATCCACAACCACTCTCTGCCTTCTGCAGGCAAGCCAGTTCTGGATCCACAAGGCCAAAGGCCCTTGGATCCCATGCCCTCTCACCTTCTCAAGAAGTCTTGCATGGGGGATCTTATCAAAAGCCTTGCTGAAGTCCATGTACACTACGTCCACGGCACTTCCTTCGTCAATGTGTTCAGTCACATTATCGAAGAACTCAACTAGGCTCGTAAGGCACGACCTGCCCTTGACAAATCCATGCTGACTATTCCTGATCATGTCAAACCTCTCCAAATGCTCGTAAATCTTGTCCCTCAGAAGCCTCTCCATCAGCTTACCAACCACTGAGGTCAGACTCACCGGGCGGTAATTTCCCGGGCTATCTCTGTTCCCTTTCTTGAAAATAGGGACTACATCCGCAATCCTCCAATCTTCCGGAACCTCTCCTGTCTCCATTGACGACGCAAAGATCATCGCCAAGGGCTCTGCAATCACTTCCCTGGCCTCCCACAGTATCCTGGGGTACATCCCATCTGGTCCCGGCGACTTATCTACCTTGATAGAATTCAAAAGTTCTAACACATCCTCCTCCTTAATGTCCACATACTCAATCTTTTCCACCTGCTGCAAGTCCATAGCAAGATCTCCCAAATCAGCTTCCACTGTGAATACTGATGCAAGGTACTCATTAAGCACCTCCGCCATTTCTTCTGGTTCTACACAGACCTTTCCCCCTTCACCTTTTATAGGTCCTATCCTTTCCCTTCTCACCCTTTTACCTTTCACATACTTATAGAAGGCCTTGGGATTTTCCTTAATCTTACCCGCCAAGGTCTTCTCATGACCCCTTCTGGCTCTCCTAATTTCCCTTTTAACCTTCTTTCTACAGTCCTTATATTCTTCAAGATCCTTAACCTCTCCTAGTTCCCTGAACCTTTTGTACACCTTCCTTTTCCTCCTGACTAGGTTCAACACAGCCTTCGTGCACCACGGTTCCCGCGACCTACCAAAACCCCCTTGCCTTATCGGAACATTGTCATGCAGAGCGCCAGACAAACATTCCTTGAATATCCGCCACCTTCCTTCGGTACTTTTCCCTAAGAATGCCTCCTTCCAGTTTATTTGTCCAAGTAACTTCCTGACTTCTTCGTATCTCCCCTTACTCCAGACAAACACCTTCCTAGCCTGTCTGATCCTATCTTGTTCCAATGCAATTGTGAAGGAGATAGAATTATGGTCACCATTCCCAAGATGCTCTCCTACCGAGAGATCCATCACCTGCCCTGGTTCATTCGCCAGTACCAGGTCAAGTACAGCTTCTCCCCTCGTAGGCTTGTCCACATACTGTGTCAGGAAACCTTCCTGAACACACCTAACAAACTCCTCTCCAGCCAAACCCCTTACTCTAGGGATATTCCAGTCGATGTTTGGGAAATTGAAGTCTCCCATCACGACAACTCTGTTTTTAATACATTTCTCCAGAATCTGGTTCCCTATCTGCACTTCAACTTCCCTGTCACTATTGGGCGGCCTATAGAATACACCCAGCAAAGTTTTCGACCCTTTGCTGTTCGTAACTTCCACCCACAGAGACTCTGTAGAAAGTCCCTCCACGGCATCCTCTTTCTCTGCAGCCATGACACTGTGCCTTATTAACAGTGCCACTCCACCACCTCTTCTGCCAGCCTCCCTGTCCTTCCTGAAACATCTGAAACCTGGCACCTGAAGTACCCAGTCCTGTCCCTTCGTGTCATCAGCGAAGCATGCTTGGTTTCATCGGTCAGAACATTGAATACAGGAGTTGGGACGTCTTGTTGAAATTGTACAAGACATTGGTAAGGCCACACTTGGAATACTGTGTACAATTCTGGTCACCCTATTACAGAAAGACCATAATTAAACTAGAAAGAGTGCAGAAAAGATTTACTAGGATGCTACCGGGACTTGATAGATAAAATTATAAGGAGAGACTGGATAGACTGGGACTTTTTTCTCTGGAGCGTAGGAGGCTGAGGGGTGATCTTATAGAAATCTATAAAATAATGAGGGGCACAGATCAGTGAGATAGTCAATATCTTTTCTCAAAGGTAGGGGAGTCTAAAACTCGAGGGCATAGGTTTAAGGTGAGAGGGGAGAAATACAAAAGGGTCCAGAGGAACAGAGACTGGTGAGTGATTGGAACAAGCTGTCAGAGGAAGTAGTATTAGAGACGGGTACAATTTTGTCTTTTAAAACGCCTTTAGACAGTTACTTGGGTATAATGGGTATAGAGGGATATGGACCAAATGCAGACAATTGGGATTAGCTTAGGGCTTTAAGAAAAAAAGGGCAGCATGGACAAGTTGGGCCGAAGGGCCTGTTTCCATGCTGTAAATCTCTGACTCTATGACTCCAGGTGCAGCCTCACCAACATCCTGTACAGCTGCAACATAACTTCCCAACTTCTACACTCAATGTCCTGACTGATGAAGGCCAGATGCCAAAAGCCTTCTTCACTGTCCCATCTACCTGTAGAGAATTGTACACCTGAACTCCAAGATCCCTCTGTTCCACGTCCTATTTGATTTGACTTTCCCAAAATATAACACCTCCGACTTATCGGAATTAAACTTGCCATTTTACTCCCCCGGCTGATCAAAACCCTGCTGCAATTTTTGACAACTTTTTTCACTGTCTACAATATCACTTATGTTACCATGGGTGACTTTAATTTATACAGGGATTAGACAAACCAAATTGAGCAATGGTACAGAAGAACATAAGAACTAGGAGCAGGAGTCGGCCATCTGGCCCCTCGAGCCTGCTCCGCCATTCAATAAGATCACGGCTGATCTTTTTGTGGACTCAGCTCCATTTACCTACCCGCTCACCATAACCCTTAATTCCTTTACTGTTCAAGTACAGTGGAGAAAGAGCTTACATGATTATTAGAGATAGGATGTATGTACATTTAGAACGGAATAATCTCATTAGTGATAGACAGCATGGTTTTATACAAGGGAGGTCATGCCTCACAAATTTGGTTGAGTTTTTTGAGGAGGTGACAAAAACGATTGACGAGGGAAGGGCCGTGGATGTTGAATGTATGGATTTTAGTAAAGCGTTTGACAAAGTCCCTTATGGCAGGTTGGTAGAAAAGGTTAAATCTCACAGGATAAAAGGAGAGCTAGCGAGAAGGGTGGAGAACTGGCTTGGCCACAGGAAAAAGTCTGACAACACCAGGTTTTAGTCCAACCTGGTGTTGTCAGACTTTTTACTGTGTTTACGCCAGTCCAACGCCGGCACATCCACATCTTGGCCATAGAAGACAGAGGGTAGCAGTGGAGGGGTCTTTTTTCCGATTGGAGGTCTGTGACTAGTGGTGTTCCGCAGGGCTCTGTACTGCGACGTCTGCTGTTTGTGATATATATAAATGATTTGGAAGAAGATGTAGCTGGTCTGATCAGTAAGTTTGCGAACAATATAAAGATTGCCGGAGTTGTGGAAAGCAATGAACATTGTCAGAGAATACTGCAGGATATAGATAGGCTGGAAAATTGGGCAGAAAAATGGCAGATGGAATTTAATCCAGATTAAATGTGAAGTGATGCATTTTGGTAGATCTAATGTAGGGAGGAACTATACAATAAATGGCAGAATCATCAGGAGTACAGACACACAGAGGGACCTGGGTGTGCAAGTCCACAGATCCCTAAAGGTGGCAGCACAGGTGGAGAGGGTGGTGAAGAAGGCATATGGTATGCTTGCCTTTATTGGACAGAGCATAGACTATAAAAGTTGGCATGTGATGTTGCAACTAATATAAAATGTTGGTTAGGCCACATTTGGAGTACTGTGTCCAGTTCTGGTCACCATACCACCAGAAGGACGTGGAGGCTTTGGAGAGAGTACAGAGAAGGTTTACCAGGATGTTGCCTGGCATGGAGGGTCTTAGCTATAAGGAGAGATTGTGTAAACTGGGGTTGTTCTCCCTGGAAAGATGGAGAATGAGGGGAGACCTCATAGAGGTGTGTAAAATTATGAAAGTTATTGATAGGGTGAACAGTCGGAAACTTTTTCCCAGGTCGGAGATGACAAACACAAGTGGTCACAAGTTCAAGGTGAGAGGGGCAAAGTTCAACACAGGTGTCAGGGGGATGTATTTTACACAGAGGGTGGTGGGGTCTGGAATGCACTGCCAAGCAAGGTGGTTGAGGTGGACACGCTGGGATCATTTAAGACTTATCTAGATAGTCACATGAAAGACTGGGAATAGAGGGATACAAATGAATGGTCTAGTTGGGTGCATGAGCTGCACAGGCTTGGAGGGCCGAAGGGCCTGTTTCCTGTGCTGTATTGTTCTTTGTTTTATGATGGATTTTTTTAGACCAATATATTGAGGAACTAACCAGTGAACAGATTATTCTAGACTAGATACTGTGCAATCGGAAAAGATTCATTAACGATCTTGTTGTGTGGGATCACTTGGGGAAGAGTGATCATAATATGATGGAATTCTTCATTAAGAATTTTTTTTTAATTTTAAAGCTTTTATTTATTAAACTGAGATGAGGAGAAGTTACTTCTCACAGAGGGGGGTGAATTTGTGTAACTCACTGCTCCATAGTGCAGTGAAGTCTGAATCATTGAATGGTTTCAAGAAGGAGAGAGATTTATTCATGATTTTAAAAAAATCAGATGCGAGGGATATGGGGAACAGATGGGACTGTGGATTTGAGACCAGAGAGAGATCAGCCATGATCTGATTGAATTGGGGGGCAGGTTTGAAGGGCTAAATTAACAACTTCTGCTCATACGTAAGATGGAGAGTGACATGGATGAATCTGAAACTAAGATTCTGAATCTAAATAACAGGAATTTTGAGGATTTGAGCCGTGGATTGGCCAAGATAGATTGGGGAACCTCACCAGTAGGGTTGATGGTGAATAGTCAATGGTTCGTACTTAAAGAAGGTTGTAGGGACAGCAATGATTCATTTCTGTCTGGTGTCAAACAAAAAGTGGAAAACAGATCAAAGCAAATTACTGCAGGTGCTGGAATCTGAACAATCTGAAAGACATGAACAAGTAAGGAAAAGATGAATAAATAATTTATATTGATGCCAGGAGCAGTGTAATCTTGAGGAGATCAGCCATGAGGAAGGGTTATATTTGTGATATATGCTAGATGTAAAATGCATTAAATTCATTAATCCTTTCATGATGCAACTGTACACATCTCTGGTGCGGCCGCACTTGGAGTTTTGTGTGCAGTTCTGGTCCCCACATTACAGGAAGGATGTGGAGGCTTTGGAGAGGGTGCAGAGGAGGTTTACCAGGATGTTGCCTGGTATGGTGGGGAGGTCCTATGAGGAGAGATTGAGAGATTTGGGGTTGTTTTCGCTGGAAAGAAGGCGGCTAAGAGGGGATCTCATTGAAACATATAAGATGATTAGAGGTTTAGACAGGGTAGATAGTGATAGCCTTTTTCCTAGGATGGAGAAAGCTAGCACGAGGGGGCACGATTTTAAATTAAGGGGGGGTAGTTATAGGACAGATGTCAGGGGTAGGTTCTTTACCCAGAGGGTGGTGAGGGACTGGAATGCCCTGCCAGCTGCAGTTGTAAATGCACCTAGTTTGGGGGCGTTTAAAAGATCTGTGGATAGGTTTATGGATGAAAAGGGATTGGTTTAGGCTAGTGGGTCATTGTTTTGTAACTGGTCGGCGCAACATCGTGGGCCGAAGGGCCTGTTCTGCGCTGTAATGTTCTATGTTCTATGTTCTATGTTCCCTACTTCAGTCCTACCCTGATTCAATCTACCAAAATACATCACCTTGCATTTGTCTAAATTAAACTCCATCTGCCATTCATCAGCCCACTGACCCAATTGATCAAGATCCCATTGCAATATGAGATAACCTTCTTCACTGTCCACTATGCCACCAATCTTGATGTCATTTGCAAACTTACTAACCATGTCCCTATATTCTCATCCAAATCATTAATATAAATAACAAATAACAATGGACTCAGCACTGATCCCTGAGGCACACCGCTGGTCACAGGCCTCCAGTTTGAAAATCAACTCTCTACAACCACCCTCTGGCTTCTGTCAAGAAGCCATTCAGATACCTCAGCATGGATTTTGTGAGATTTAACCTTATGCAACAACCTATCATGTGGTACCTTGTCAAAGGCCTTGCTAAAGTCCATGTAGACAACATCAACTGCACTGCTCTCATCAACCTTCTTTGTTACCCCTTCAAAAAACTCAATTAAATTTGTGAGAGATGATTTTCCACTCACAAAGCCATGCTGACTGTCCCTAATCAATCCTTGTGTCTCTAAATGCCTGTAGATCCTGTCTCTCAAAATACCTTCTATTGTGGGAAATTTACCACTTTGAGATCAGACTTGGAGGTTCAACAAAATACTCTTATTTTGGACAAAGCTTTGGGAGAAAGCACTGATACTCAGCAATACTTGGCAGCTACCTTCTCAACTACACAATGGTAGTTGAGCATCTTTATACCTTTTAGACAATAGATTGTACAGACATTAACCGTTAACACATCCTTACAAGTTGAGTAGGCAGATACGGACATCGACAGTTAAGACATCATTACAAGCAGACAGGTCCGGACATGGACAGTTAACACGTCATTATACATAGAATGGATACATTTATGCAGTTATAACTTCGATCAATGATTGGTTTCAATATGTATATTTATGTATTTATGTCCCCATCAGTGTCTGATCTTATTATCAAACTCATTGCTCTGGGTCTGCTCTTATCTCAAGCTATAAAGTGTCCCAGGTCTGACCAGCTTCCTGCAGCAATGCAGATGCTACAGGTTTTAACTCTGTGTAACTGTCAGTGTCCAAAGTCAGTGCCTTTTAATGTCCCTTCTCAGGGTCCATTTTGTGTGCCAGGTAACCATTTTGTGTCCATTACTTTAATTTCATCACAACTCTTGCAACTACAGGTGTGAGGCTCACTGGCCTGTAGTTCCCAGGCTTTTCCCTGCAATGCTTTTTAAACAAAGGCACAACATTTGCCATCCTCCAATCTTCAGGCACCTCACCCATGGCTATTGCTGATTCAACCAATTCAAACCAAAATACTCACCTGAATGTGAATGTCGGAGGGATGGAGAGCTCGGTGTGACAGCTATATCACCTGCTCACCAAGAACGCAATTTTCTCCTGGGTTACTGTCAAAGACGGAGAGTTTAGGGAAATGCTTACAGACACTGGGCTAGGTTAAACAGGTTATTCCAAAGATTTAGCATGAGACAGATTTTAATAAGATTTGTTTGGGATTCACAAAAGCGTTTTCTATCTGATCTTGAATGTGTCCCAAAAGTAGGAAAATGAAACAAATCATGTCCGTTAATCTTTCAAATCAAGAACAATTGGCAGCAAAGGACATTTCAAACCATTTCCACTCTCACTCGCTAATGAGAACATGAAGGAAACGTGATTAAAACTGTAACTTTATTGACCAAGAAATCAGCAAAGTGGATGTGATTTGATTTTGACCCAACAGAACAGAAATAATTATACTTCAACAGAGAATTTCCCTGCCTTCAGTAGACAGTAATTAAAACCTTTGCTTTCATTATAACTGCTTTGTAAAGGTTACTCTCTCTGCTGTCAGTATAGTGTCCAGTAATGGATCTGCACCCAAAACCCCTGCCTTATAGAGCTTGAATGTTGTTATTAAGTTGGGTTTTTGATTTTTACTTCCTTGTGCAAAGTCACAGTGGCTGTAAATCCATGAACCATTCGATCCACTGACACCTTAAAGTGACCTGGCATCAGACCTGAGATTTGTTTGGAAGTTGATAGTCTGCTGAATATTTGCTTACTTGAGAAACAAAGTTAATATTGGTCCTGTCTTTATTTGTAATGTTTTTCAGAAAGTAAGAAACAAAGTCATTTCATTTTTAGGGCATTTGTGAAGCAACCACAGCTTCAGGACATCCTAAAGTGCCTCATCAGGAGTGAAATGTTTTGTAATATCAAAAGTTCTGAAGAGCAAGTTCTAACCAAAAACAAACAATCCTTGCTTTCTCTGATTTATATAAATGGTTTTGAGATGGGCGTTAAGGGCAAAATCTCTAAATTTGCAGATGATACTAAGCTGGGAGGAATAGTGAACTGTGAGGATGATGCTGAGAGACTTGAGAAAGACATTGAAAAGTTGGCCATATGATCAGTCACCTGGCAGATACACTTCAATGCAGCGAAATGTGAGACGTTGCACTTTGGCAGAAGAGACACGGGAAGATACACGGTGCTGGGACCTCAGCTATTTACCATTTATATAGATGATCTGGAGGAGGGAACCGAGTGCAGGGTGTCGAAATTTGCTGATGACACCAAGATTGGGGGAACGGCAAATTGTGCGGAGGGTGTGGAGAGTCTGCAGAAGGATCTAGATAGGCTGGGCGAATGGGCCAGGAAATGGCAAATGGAATTTAATGTTGGCAAGTGTGAGGTGGTCCACTTTGGTAGGAGGAATGGTAGGAAGGACTATTACTTACGGGGCGAAAAACTGCAGCAGGCAACGGTGCAGAGGGACCTCGGGGTCCTTGTGCATGAGTCGCAAAAACCCAGCTTGCAGGTGCAGCAGGTGGTCAGGAAGGCAAATGGGATGCTGGCCTTCATAGCGAAGGGGATTGAATATAAAAGTAGGGAGGTCTTGCTGCAGCTGTATCGGGCATTGGTGAGGCCGCAGCTGGAGTACTGTGTGCAGTTTTGGGCGCCGCACCTGCGCAAGGATGTTTTGGCCCTGGAGGGAGTGCAGAGGAGGTTTACTCGGCTGATACCGGAGTTGAGGGGATTGAGCTATGAGGAGAGGCTGAATAAACTAGGCTTGTACTCGTTAGAGTTTAGAAGAATGAGGGGAGATCTCATTGAGACGTATAAGATGATGAATGGGATGGATAGGATAGAGGTGGAGAGACTCTTCCCGCTCAAAAAAGACAGTAGGACTAGGGGGCACAGCCTCAAGATAAAGGGGAGGCGGTTTAGAACAGAGTTGAGGAGGATCTTCTTCACTCAAAGGGTGGTGAATCTCTGGAATTCTCTGCCCGTTGAAGTGGTGGAGGCTGCCTCGCTAAATATTTTTAAGAAACGGGTTGATGGGTTTTTGATAAGAGAAGGGATTAAGGGTTATGGGGAGAGGGCGGGAAGGTGGAGCTGAGCCACGACAGATCAGCCATGATCTTATTGAATGGTGGGGCAGGCTCGAAGGGCTAGATGGCCTACTCCTGCTCCTATTTCTTATGTTCTTACGTTCTTATGTTCTTATGAAACAATCCAGGCTCAATGGTACAACTCCGAGAGGAGTGCAGGAGCAGAGAGACCTCAGGGTTCAATAGCATCATTCTCTAACGGTAACCAGGCAAGTTGAAACAGTTGAGAAGCCTGATAGGATCCTTGGAGTTATAAACAGAGACATGGAGTCTAAAAGCAAGGAAGTGATGCTCCAACTCTACAATTCTTTGGTCAAGACACACTTGGAAAATTAAGTTCAGTTCTGGGCACCTTATTTGAGGAAGGATGTTAAAGCCCGAGAGAGAAAGTGCAAGGGAGGTTTACTAGATTGATACCAGAGATGAGGAATTTTCGATACAAGGAAAAGTTAGAGAAATTGGGCTGATTCTCCTTGGAGCAGGGATGATTAAGAGGTGACCTTACTGAGGTGTTCAAAATGATGAACAATTTGGAAAGGGTAAAGAAGAACATTCTGTTTCCACTTGTTGGTGTGTCAGTGACTCAGGGTCATAATTTCAAGATGACCAGCAAGAGAATGAGGAGTGAGATGAGGAGTAACTTCTTCACTCAGAGCTGTTGGGATTTGGGATACGCTGCCTGGGAGAGTGATGGAGGTGCATTCCATCGAAGATTTCACAAGAGGATACACATCTGAAAGTGATGAATTTAGAGGGCTGTGGGCAGGAGCAGAAGCAGTTGAAACACGATGGGCTGAATGGCCTCTTTCTGTGTTGAAAATTCTATGATTCTCTAGTTAATCTATCTGAGGGATGTTAGTTGAAGGATAGACAGTGGCCAGCAAACATGGAAACATTTCCATGCTCTTTCTCAAAATAGTACCAAAGCATCTTTAATCTTCCTAAACTAAGGAAATCTGGCTGAATCTCAGCAACTTTGCAGATGCACCTTGGAAAGCATTCTTTTCTGGTTGTATCACAGCTTGGTATGGGCTCCTCTCTGTCCAAGACTGCAAGAAACTACAAGGGGTCGTGAATGAAGCCCAATCCTGTCCCATAAAGCAGCCTCCCACCCAATGATTCTGTCTACACTTCCCATTGCCTCGACAAAGCAGCCATGCACCCTGGAAATTCTCACTTCCACCTTCTTACATTGGGAAAAAGTCTGAAGTCATGTACCACCTTACTCAAGAATAGCTTCTTCCCTGCTGCTGTCAGACTTTTGAATGGACCTACATCGTGCTAAGTTGATCTTTCTCTACACCCTAGCTATGACTGTAACATTACCTTCTGCACTCTCTCGTTTCCTTCTGTATGAATGGTATGTTTTGTCTGTATAGTGTGCAAGAAATAACAATTTTCACTGTATTTTTACACACGTCGCAATAATAAATCAAATCAAAATCCTCGCCGGGGTGCAGAATGGGTAAAAATCAGCACTTCTGACAGCAGAACTCTCCATCAGTGCTGGCACTGTATTCGGTACTAAGGTTCTGGGATTGAGACTTGAACTCACAATTGTCAGATTGAAGGGCTGGTGTGCTCCACATTCAACACCACGTGATAATTTGAGGCTGAATTGCATGATGAAGAGTGAGTTCTGTCACCTGTCTCGATAGAGGTTACACCAGGGACACTCCGCCAGTGACTAGTGAGCAGGATACAGAACGTGATTTAGACAGGCTGAGTGTGTGGGTATCTGTATGGCAGATGCAGTATAATGTGGATAAATGTGAGGTTATCCACTTTGGGAGCAATAATAGGAAGACAGATTATTACTTAAATGGATGTAAGTTGAGAGAGGTAGATACTCAGAGAGATCTTGGTTTTCTTATGCATCAGTTGCTGAAGGTAAGCACACGGATACAGTACGCAGTGAAGAAGGCAAATAGTATGTTGGCCTTCACAGTATAGGGATTGGGATATTTTGCTGCAATTATATAGAGCATTGATGAGGCCACACCTGAAGTATTTTGTGCAGTTTTATTATCCTTATGTGAGGAAGAATGTCCTCACTGTCGAGGGAGTATAGTGAAGGTTTACCAGGCTGATTTTTGGAATAGGTCTGTGATGTGAGGAGAGACTAAGTTGGTTAGGATTATATTCAGTGGAGTTTGGAAGAGTGAGAGGGGATCTCATAGAAACTTATAAAACTCTGACAAGGTTAGACGGTAGATTCAGAAATAATGTTCCCAATGGAGTCCAGAACTAGAGGTCATAGTTTGAGGATAAGGGGTAAACCTTTTAGAACTGAGATGAGGAGAAATTTCTTCACCCAGAGAGTGGGGAATGTGTGGAATTCACTCCCACAGAGAGTAGATGAGGCCAAAACATTGTTTGATTTCAAGAAGAGATTAGATATTGCTCTTGTGACCAGAAGGACCAAGGGATATGGGAGGAAGGGGAATCAGGATATTGAATTGGATGATCAGCCATGATCAGAATGAATGGCAGAGCAGGGTTGAAGGGCTGAATGGCCTCCTCCTCCTTTTAGTTTCTCTACACATTTACTACTCCTTGTTCACCAATGGCAAATAATAGTTAGCTCAATACGTCATGCGCAGTTAGTCTTGTTCTTTGACTTGTTTTTCAGAGAGACAGAATGAAAAAGACAGTGGGGCAGAGAGTTTCTTGTAGAGAATGTAAATATTATTGTCAATGTTACTGTAAACATCATGTTTAAACTTCCTCATTACTCATTAAAAGAGAATGATCAGATGTTAATTTTGAAACAAACTGTGTTACTGTGAAATTGATTTCAGATGAGATTGAGTCTCGATATTCTGAGTTTAACAGTTTGGAGAACTTTGTGTGGAAGCAGAGTGAATCCAAGATAGTGATTTCATGAATGGGATCAGAGAGTGTTTATCACGGTAATGATGTGTAACTGTAAAGGAAGTGATGCATTTCATAAAGACATTGAACTGTTAATTACATTAATCATTTAAAAATTAAACCCAATTTTGCATCATTTGAACTGGTGACAAGAAGCAAGTCAACACGGCACAAAAACTCAATCAAAAACCATTGAGTGTCTTGCTCCCGGAACAAAGACAAAACAGCTGTAAAACCATAAACAACCTGATCCTCAGATTCAAAGACCAGAAGCTAAAAAAATAAGTTGCAAAAATGAAGTTTGTAAAAGAAGTGTAAACACTGTACAATAGCAGCTTGTTTTCTAACAGCGACAAGATCTATATCCTTAATAAAGACAACACAAAGTCACTCAGACATTGGTCAGGACACACAGGATTGAATTCTGAGAGAATTCCCCTTAAAGGTAGAGACAAAGACTCACTCTACGGATTGTAAGAATTGTGACCTTAAAATTAATATGTGTTTGAATAGCCATAAATACCAAAATTTATTTAATTTTAAGTACAATTGTCATGTTACAAATATATTTAATAGTCTATGCTGTAAAATGCATTACTAAATATATTCTAAATTTAATTCTTATAATAAATAACTCCAGGAGTTACAGCATCCGGTCGGGCGGCTGAGGGACTTCATTGGTGAGTTCTGGGAGAATCGGACCACCAACATTTACCAAGAAGTGCCGTGGATGTAGTGTACATGGACTTCAGCAAGGCGTTTGATAAGGTCCCCCATGCAATACTTCTTGAGAAGGTGAGAGGGCATGGGATCCAAGGGCCTTTGGCCTTGTGGATCCAGAACTGGCTTGCCTGCAGAAGGCAGAGAGTGGTTGTGGATGGGTCTTTTTCGGAATGGAGGTCAGTCACCAGTGGGGTGCCCCAGGGATCTGTTCTGGGACCCTTGCTGTTTGTCATTTTCATAAATGACCTGGATGAGGAAGTGGAGGGATGGGTTAGCAAGTTCGCTGATGACACGAAGGTCGGTGGTGTTGTGGATGGTCTGGAAGGATGTCAAAAGTTGCAGCAGGACATAGATAGGATGCAAGAATGGGTGGAGAAGTGGCAGATGGACTTCAACGCGGATAAATGTGTAGTCGTCCATTTTGGCAGAACCAACGGGATGAACGAGTACACTATCAAGGGCAGGAGTCTTAGTAGCGTTGAAGAGCAGAAGGATCTCGGGGTCCGGGTCCACAGGACTCTTAAATCGGCCTCGCAAGTGGAGGAGGTGGTCAAGAAGGCGTATGGTGTACTGGCCTTCATTAATCGAGGGATTGAGTTTAGGAGTCGTGAGGTAATGCTGCAACTTTACAGGACCCTCGTCAGGCCTCATTTGGAGTACTGTGCGCAGTTCTGGTCGCCTCACTATAGGAAGGACATAGAAGCTATTGAAAGGGTGCAGAGGAGATTTACAAGGATGTTGCCTGGACTGGGAGGCATGACTTATGAAGATAGGTTGAGGGAGCTGGGACTCTTTTCTCTAGAGAGGCGAAGGTTGAGAGGCGACCTGATAGAAGTTTATAAAATGTTGAGAGGAATAGATAGGGTGGACTCTCAGAGGCTATTTCCCCGGGTTGAAATGGTCACTACGAGAGGACACAGATTTAAGGTGCGGGGAGGGAAGTACAGAGGTGATGTTAGGGGTAAGTTTTTCACTCAGAGGGTGGTGAGTGAATGGAATCGGCTGCCGTCATCGGTGGTGGAGGCGAACTCGCTGGGGTCTTTTAAAAGACTTCTGGATGAGTATATGGGGTTTAATGGGATTGGGGGTTATAGATAGGTCTATAGATTGGTGGGGTTGATGTGATCGGCGCAACTCGAGGGCTGAAGGGCCTGTTTGTGCTGTAATGTTCTACGTTCTAAGTGGGAAGCAGAAGGCCTGGATGTTAAGGAGTGGACTTTAATCTGGTGTTATAAACTTCTTACTCACTCAAAGACAGAGGGTAGCAGTGGAAGGGTGAGTTTCTGAATGGAGGGCTGTGATAAGTGGCGTTCTTCACGGATCAGTGCTGGGACTTTTACTGATTGTAATATATATGTAAATGATTTGGAAGAAAATATAACTGTATTGATTAATAAGTCTGCAGACGACACAAAGGTTGTTGGATTTGCGGATAGTAATGAGGACCTTCAGAGGGTACTAGAGCGGAGAGATGGCAGATGGAGTTTAAATGATGTGGGTATGCCGGCGTTGGACTGGCGTAAACACAGTAAAAAGTCTGACAACACCAGGTTTTAGTCCAACCGATTTATTTGATAATATTCTCACAAGCAAGCAAGCTTTCGGGGTTAGCCCCTTCGTCAGGTGAATGGAGAGTTCTGGCCTCAGACAGAGCATATAAAGCACAGACAGTTTAGGGATTGCTGATTAGAATGCTAATTGCTAATTAGATTGCTAATCAGTAATCTCTAAACTGTCTGTGCTTTATATAAGAACATAAGAACATAAGAAATAGGAGCAGGAGTAGGCCATCTGGCCCTTCGAGCCTGCCCCGCCATTCAATAAGATCATGGCTGATCTGTCGTGACTCAGCTCCACCTTCCCGCCCTCTCCCCATAACCCTTAATCCCTTCTCTTATCAAAAACCCATCAACCCGTTTCTTAAAAATATTTAGCGAGGCAGCCTCCACCACTTCAACGGGCAGAGAATTCCAGAGATTCACCACCCTTTGAGTGAAGAAGTTCCTCCTCAACTCTGTTCTAAACCGCCCCCCCCTTTATCTTGAGGCTGTGCCCCCTAGTCCTACTGTCTTTTTTGAGCGGGAACATATGCTCTGTCTGAGGCCAGAACTCTCCATTCACCTGACGAAGGGGCTAACCCCGAAAGCTTGCTTGCTTGTGAGAATATTATCAAATAAATCAGTTGGACTAAAACCTGGTGTTGTCAGATGGAGTTTAATCCAGACAAATGTGAGGTAATGCATTTTGGAAGGTCTAATACAGATAGGAAATATACAGTAAATGGCAGAACCCTGAAGAATATTGATAGGCAGAGGGATCTGGGTGTACAGGTACTCAGGTCACTGAAAGTGGCAATGCAGGTGGAGAAGGTAGTCAAGAAGGCATACGGCATGCTTGTCTTTATCAGCTGGGGTATTGAGTTTAAAAATTGGCAAGTCATGTTGCAGCTTTATTGAACCTTAGTTAGGCCACACTTGGAATATAGTGTTCAATTCTGGGTCACCCACACTACCAGAAGGATGTGGAGGCTTTGGAGAGGGCACAGAAAAGATTTACCAGGATGTTGCCTGGTATGGAGGGCATTAGCTATGAGGAGAAATTGGAGAAACTTGGTTTGTTCTCACTGGAACAGTGGAGGTTGAGGGTAACCTGATAGAAGTCTACAAGATTATGAGGCATGAACAGAGTGGATAGTCAGAAGCTTTTTCCCAGGGTGGAAGAGTCAATTACTAGGGGGCACAGGTTTAAGGTGAGAGGGGCAATGTTTAAAAGAGGCAGATTTTTTTATACAGAAGGTAGTGGGTGCCTGGAACTCGTTGCCGGGGAAGATAGTAGAAGTGGATATAGTAGTGGCTTTTAAGGGGCGTCTTGACAAGAACATAGAACACTACAGCACAAATAGGCCCTTCGGCCCACAAGTTGTGCCGAACATATCCCTACCTACCAGGTTCACCTATAACCCTCTACCTTACTAAGTTCCATGTGCTAATCCAAAAGTCTCTTAAAAGACCCTATCGAATCTGCCTCCACCACCACCAATGGCAGCCGAATTCACTCACTCACCACCCTCTGAGTGAAAAACTGACCCCTGACATCTCCTCTGTACCTACTCCCCAGCACCTTAAACCTGTGTCCTCTCATAGCGACCATTTGCTGAATTTGCTGATGACACCAAAGTCGGAGGTGTGGTAGATTGTGAGGAAGGGTGTCATAGTTTGCAGGATGACTTAGAAAGGTTGCAGAGCTGGGCCACAAGCTGGCGGATGGAGTTTAATGTGGAGAAGTGTGAGGTAATTCATTTTGGTAGGAATAACAGATGTGTTGAGTATAGGGCTAACGGGAGGACTTTGAATAGTGTGGAGGAGCAGAGGGTTCTAGGTGTATGTGTTTTGATAAAGGAGGGTAGGAGAAGCTATGAGGCTGGGCTAGCACTTAATATAAAAAAGGATAGTAAGAGTTTTTATAAATATATAAAAAGGAAGAGGCTGGCTAGGGTAAACGTTGGTCCTTTAGAGGATGAGAAAGGGGAGCTAGTGGTAGGGGATAGGGATATGGCTAAGGTCTTGAATAACTTCTTTGTTTCTGTCTTCACGGAGGAGGACGTGCATAATTTGCCGGGTGTTAGCGATGGAAAGGTGGTAGGAATGGAGGGTCTTAATGACATTACTGTTACGAGAGAGGTGGTGCTCGACAGACTGGAGGGGCTGATTGTGGACAAGTCCCCAGGACCGGATGGAATGCATCCGAGGGTTCTGAAAGAAATGGCGGAGGTGATAGTGGATGCCTTGGTGGTTATTTTCCAGACGTCGCTGGATTCCGGGGAAGTGCCGGAAGATTGGAAAACGGCTAATGTTACGCCGTTGTTTAAGAAGGGTGCCAGGCAAAAGGAGGGGAATTATAGGCCGGTTAGTTTAACGTCTGTGGTAGATAAAATGTTAGAAACCGTCATTAAGGAGGAAATAGCGAGGCATCTTGAGGGGAATTGCTTGATAGGGCGGACGCAACACGGTTTCATTAAAGGGAAGTCGTGTCTGACAAATTTACTGGAGTTCTATGAGGATGTGTCTAGGGCAGTGGATGGAGGAGAGCCGGTGGATGTGGTCTTTCTGGATTTTCAGAAGGCGTTTGACAAGGTACCTCACAAGAGGTTATTGCAGAAGGTCAGGGGACATGGAGTTGGGGGTAGGGTGTTAGCGTGGATAGAGGATTGGTTGTCAAATAGGAGGCAGAGAGTGGGGGTCAATGGATGCTATTCGGATTGGCGGTTGGTGACTAGTGGGATGCCCCAGGGGTCGGTGCTGGGGCCTCAGCTATTTACCATTTATATAGATGATCTGGAGGAGGGAACCGAGTGCAGGGTGTCGAAATTTGCTGATGACACCAAGATTGGGGGAAAGGCAAATTGTGCGGAGGGTGTGGAGAGTCTGCAGAAGGATCTAGATAGGCTGGGCAAATGGGCCAGGAAATGGCAAATGGAATTTAATGTTGGCAAGTGTGAGGTGGTCCACTTTGGTAGGAGGAATGGTAGGAAGGACTATTACTTACGGGGCGAAAAACTGCAGCAGGCGACGGTGCAGAGGGACCTCGGGGTCCTTGTGCATGAGTCGCAAAAACCCAGCTTGCAGGTGCAGCAGGTGGTCAGGAAGGCAAATGGGATGCTGGCCTTCATAGCGAGGGGGATTGAATATAAAAGTAGGGAGGTCTTGCTGCAGCTGTATAGGGCATTGGTGAGGCCGCAGCTGGAGTACTGTGTGCAGTTTTGGGCGCCGCACCTGCGCAAGGATATTTTGGCCCTGGAGGGAGTGTAGAGGAGGTTTACTCGGCTGATACCGGAGTTGAGGGGATTGAGCTATGAGGAGAGGCTGAATAAACTAGGCTTGTACTCGTTGGAGTTTAGAAGAATGAGGGGAGATCTCATTGAGACGTATAAGATGATGAATGGGATGGACAGGATAGAGGTGGAGAGACTGTTCCCGCTCAAAAAAGACAGTAGGACTAGAGGGCACAGCCTCAAGATAAAGGGGGGGCGGTTTAGAACAGAGTTGAGGAGGAACTTCTTCACTCAAAGGGTGGTGAATCTCTGGAATTCTCTGCCCGTTGAAGTGGTGGAGACTGCCTCGCTAAATATTTTTAAGAAACGGGTTGATGGGTTTTTGATAAGAGAAGGGATTAAGGGTTATGGGGAGAGGGCGGGAAGGTGGAGCTGAGTCACGACAGATCAGCCATGATCTTATTGAATGGCGGGGCAGGCTCGAAGGGCCAGATGGCCTACTCCTGCTCCTATTTCTTATGTTCTTATGTACATAGATCCCTGAAAGTTGGGAGTCAAGTAGATAAGGTTGTTAAGAAGACATACGGTATCTTGGCGTTTATTGGTAGGGGGATTGAATTTAGGAGTCGCAGCGTCATGTTGCAACTGTACACAACTCTGGTGCGGCCGCACTTGAGTATTGTGTGCAGTTCTGGTCCCCACATTACAGGAAGGATGTGGAGGCTTTGGAGAGGGTGTAGAGGAGGTTTACCAGGATGTTGCCTGGTATGGAGGGGAGGTCCTATGAGGAGAGGCTGAGGGATTTGGGGTTGTTTTCGTTAGAAAGAAGGCGGCTAAAAGGGGATCTTATTGAAACATATAAGATGATTAGAGGTTTAGATAGGGTGGACAGTGTTAGCCTTTTTCCTCTGATGGAGAAATCTAGCACGAGGGGGCATGGCTTGAAATTAAGGGGTGGTAGCTATAGGATGGATGTCAGGGGTAAGTTCTTTACCCAGAGGGTGATGAGGGATTGGAATGCCCTGCAGTTGTAAATGCACCTAGTTTGGGGGCGTTTAAGAGATCCGTGGATAGATTTATGGATGGAAAGGGATTGGTTTAGGCTATTGGGTCATTGTTTTTTAACTGGTCGGTGCAACATCGTGGGCCGAAGGGCCTGTTCTGCACTGTAATGTTCTATGTTCTATGTTCTATTTCAGCCCTGGGGAATAGCCTCTGAGAATCCACCCGATCAATACCTCTCAACACCTTATAAACCTCTATCAGGTCCCCTCTCATCCTTCGTCTCTCCAGGGAGAAAAGACTGAGCTCTCTCAACCTATCCTCATAAGGCATTCTTCCCAATCCAAGCAACATCCTTGTAACTCAAATACATGAATAAGATGGGAATAGAAGGATTTGGTCCCCGGAAGGTAGAGGGTTTTAGTTCAGTTGGGCAGCATGGCCAGTACAGGCGTGGAGGGACCGAAGGGCCTGTTCCTGTGCTGGAATTTTCTTTGTTCTTTTATTCAGAAGCAAGGGCCTCCTATGTACATCCTCAGGAGCTCATGTACGGATAACAATAACCTGAGATCCTTTAGTAAGGATTGTAAATATTGATATTAGTAAGCTTCAATAGAGTTCTCTCTGCTCTGATACACCTGTAGATATGTTCAACCTTGAGATCAATTTCTGGTTGGTAAATTCCTCAGGGAGAAAGTATTTCATTTCAGGATCCAGTCTGTAGCTGGTAAAACTGACTAAATTCTTTCACTGATTTGAATGTTCTCTAAGTTGAGTATTTTAAATTAATGATAAGTTTAACTGAGTAAAGCGGCTGAGATAATATTAATACAAATGTTTATCAGCTCATTGAAAGAGTGGAGTTACAAAGAACAAAGAACAACCCAGCACGGGAAACAGGCCCTTCGGCCCAACGAGCCCGCGCCGCCACATCACCCTACACCTATTCTACCCTGCATATCTATGAATGGAACCCTACTCAGTCAGATTCAGGGACGAAATAGTGTCAATTTGGTAAAAACCGATTAGCCTGAGAGCACATTTTTGGGGTGTGGAGGAAACCGGAGCGCCCGGAGGAAACCCACGCATCCACAGGGAGAATGCACAAACTCCCACAGACACAGGCCCAAATCCATGTATCTGTACAGCCAGCAGTGCTAGTCACTGAGCTGTTGCGGCGCCCGTCTACCGGTCCAGGATCAAGCACACACACCAACACGAAGTACTAGGCCACTCCTGGAACTTCCAAGAGCAGCCCAGGCACGACCTGCCGTGTGAATGCCCCTCGTTTGACACGAGGTGGACCTCCACCTGTGGAATAAAGTCAAAAATATTAATCTTACAGCCTGCCTTTCCGGTGTCTCCCGAGGTTTAACCCTATTTAATATCCCCTACCATATTCCTCCATTCTCGTTTCACTCATGTGCCTATCTAACTGCATCTTAAACGAGTCCAACGTTCCTGCCTCCACCACCTTACTCGGTAGCGCGTTCCAGACCCCTACAACTCTCTGCGTAAAGAACCTTCTTCTCACCTCCAAATTATACCTCTCCCCCCTCACCCTTAAATGATGACCTCTCGTGTTTGTATCTAGTCTAGGGAGCAGTCTCTCACTATTAACTCTATCCATTCCCTTCATTATCTTATATACTTCTATCATGTCCCCTCTCAATCTCCGCCTTTCCAAGGAGAAAAGTCCCAGTTTCTTCAACCTCTCCTCGTAACCCAGTCCCCCCATGCCAGGCAACATCCTGGTAAACCTCCTCTGCACCCTTTCCAGAGACTCCACGTCCTTCCGGTAGTAAGGTGACCAGAACTGGACGCAGTACTCCAAATGCGGTCTAACCAACCGCATTTCTGCCAGCGAATGTGCTCTGATGTGTTAGTGCTGACATGATGGGACGAAGGACTCCTTCTATACTCTCTGATTCTCATCTCTGTCACGTACCTGCTCTGATCACTCGACACTTTTTTTTGTCATTAGGAAAAGGTGACTGTGCAACAACAGTGTTAATCTCGGGCAGTTTTTGAATTTGAAATTAAATTAATCCAATTGATTCACTTTCTTCACAACTTCTATCAGTTCTTCATATTTCCTCTGCTCCTCTCTTGCTGACCCTGTTTGGACAATGAGTAACTCTGGGGAGCTGAGATGTTTGGGGTTTGACGTTTTGAGATGAATGGAGGACATTAGCAAGGCAGGTGGGAGGGTTTTGGCAGCTGTTGGGAAGGGTCACATATTGGGAGAGTGTTCCTGTTGGGCACAGGGCACCCCCCAAATAAGATACCCACCTTCCCCTACCCTCCTTCCTTCCTGCCTTTTCATCTGATGTGGTGAAATCACAGCTGGATACCTAAAATCCATCTTCCCCAGCCTCGCTTTTTATTGTGGGGGAGGAATGGAAAATGTACAGGGCCAGTTAAGGGCCTCACTAGGGTGAGTGGGTGATCCTCTTATGGGGCAACCGAGAACAAGAGGTCATAGCTCACAAGTATTGAGGCATCAGATTTAAAACTGAGATGATGCGGAGATGCAAGTGTTGGACTGGGGTGGGCACAGTAAGAAGCCTCACAACACCAGGTTACAGCCCAACAGGTTTATTTGGAATCACGAGGTTTCAGAGAGCTGCTACTTTATCTGATGAAGGAGCAGTGCTCCAAAAGCTCATGATTCCAATCTGTTGGACTTTATCTTGGTGTTTTGAAGCTTCTTACTAAAACTGAGAGGGGGAGGAATTACTTCTCACAGAGGGGGGTGAATTTGTGGAAGTCGGTGCCCCCCAGCACGGTGGAGTTTGAATCATTTGAATGGTTTCAAGAGGGAGATAGGTATATTTCTGATAAAGAGGGATATGGGGAACAGGTGGGGAGGTGAATTTGAGACCAGGGAGAGATCAGCCAATGATCTGATTGAATGGCAGAGTAGGCTCGAAAGGCTGAATTTACCGACTCCTGCTCCTAATTCTGTGTCCTAAAGAATCCTTACCCATTCGCTGTGTAATGGTGGAAAGCTTGGGCTAGCTGGGAAGGCAGTGGGCTAACCAATCCCATTTTACCTGCCCCCCAACACCCTATAAAAATAGGCAGCAGTTAGGGTGAGGGAGGTGGATTTGTAAAGCACCTCCATCATGTTTCCTGCTAGTTGTTTTCAGAACCTCGCTGCTTGCGGATTGGCTGTTGCATTTCCCTAAGGAACAACAGTGACCACAGCTGTAATCATCCCAAAAACAACTGGACAAGAGCAATGAACCCCCTGGAAATGGAGAAAATAAATCCTGAGGATACGAAACATGACATTTATTTGTTAGTCGCTCCTTCCTGTTATTTTTTCCTTCTTTTTCTTTCTATCCCTTCTCTTTCTCTCTATTCCGGCTCATCTCCATTCTGGCAAAGTTACTGATCATCGATCTTTCAGCCACTTCCCTCCTGTTCCGAACCCCAATCTCTGTAATGACCTCCTAATTTTCAGAGATCTTTCCCATTATCCTCTTCTCTCTGAAACTTTTCCCATCGCCAGTGTGACAATACTCAGCAATTTATGTCAAATCCTTTGCAGTTATTTTCTCCATGAGGTAGATAATAAAATGAAAACACTTGTGTGAATAAATTATTATATTAGATTGGTAAAACCATTTTACTGCTTTCATCTCTCCCACATTCTATTCTGCGCTGGTGTATTATCCCATTGTGGTGAGCGCTGAACGGTGCTGGAAATACTGATGTTTGGAACATAATTGAGTCACAATAAAATCGGAACAGAGACCTTACACCTGGTCATATTCAAATCAATCCGACATCTTTGCTGTGAGAAAAGAGTACAACATCCTGTGCATTTATCAAACCCATTTTACCACATTGCTCAGAACTGGGAATGTTGTAAACAGGACCATCCCCTATAAGTATTTGCAGCTTTGTTACTGAGGGGCAGAGATTGAAGATAGCACATGTTTCATTTTAACGTTTTCTTGGCACATCAAAGTTGCTCAAAGGAAAGCAGTTTATTATCGTTTCAGATGTCAGTGTCGCTGGTGAGGCCCGCATTTATTGCCCATCCCGAGTTGCTCTGTCGAAGGTGGTGGTGAGCTGCTGCTTTGAACCATTGCAATCCCTGAGGTGTAGGTAAATCCACAGTGCAGTTAGGGAGGGACTTCCAGGATTTTGATCCAATGACAGTGAAGGAATGGTAATATATTTCCAAGTCAGGATGATGGGTGATCTGGAGGGGATCCTCCAGTCGATGGCGTTCCCAGGCCTCTGGTAATTATAGACCAATTGGTCTTACTTCAGTGGTCAGTAAGTTAATGGAAAGGGTCCTGAGAGATAGGATTTATGACCATTTGGAAAGATGCAGTTTGATCTGGGATAGTCAGCACGGTTTCATGAGGGATAAATCCTGCCTCACAAATTTGATTGAATTCTTTGAGGAGGTAACTAAGTATGTAGACGAAGGTAGAGTAGTTGATGTTGTATACATGGATTTTAGTAAGGTGTTTGATAAGGTTCCCCATGGTAGGCTCATGAAGGAGATAAGGAGGTGTGGGATAGAAGGAAATTTGACAGATTGGATAAATAACGGCTATCTCATAGAAGACAGAGGGAAATTTTGTGAAAATTTTCAGACTGGAGGCCAGTTACCAGCGGTGTACCACAGGGATCAGTGCTGGGTCCTCTGCTATTTGTGATTTTTATCAATGACTTGGAAGAGGGGAACTGAAGGGTGGGTCAGTAAATTTGCTGATGACACCAAGATTGGTGGAGAGGTGGATGAGGTGGAGGGCTCTTGTAGGCTGCAAAGAGACATTGATAGGATGCAGAGCTGGGCCGAAAGTGACAGACTTTAACTCTAAGTGTGAGGTGATTCATTTTGGTAGGACAAACTTGAATGCGGATTACAGGGTCAATGGCAGGGTTCCGAGGAATGTGAATGCTACACAAAGCATATCATTCATAGAGAAGGAAAGGAGAGGGTGCAGAATGTAGTGTTACAATCATTGCTTGGGTGAAGAGAAAGATCAACTTAATATGATGTAGAGATGCTGATGTTGGACTGGGGTGGGGCAGTTAGAAATCTCACAATACCGGGTTAAAGTCCAACAGATTTATTTGGTAGCACGAGCTTTCGGAGTGCTGCCCCTTCATCAGATGAGTGAGATCCACTCACCAGATGAAGAGGCAACCCTCCAAAAGCTTGTGATACCAAATAAACCTTGGACTTTAAGCTGGTGTTGTGGAACTTATTATGAGGTATGAGTGTTTGTGGATGAGGTGCTAATCAGGCGGGCTGCTCTGCCTTGGATGGTGTTGAACTTCTTGAATGTTGTTAGAGCTTCACTCATCCAGACAATTGGAGAGTATTCCATCAACGTTCACACTCACTCAGTAAGTCTTCACTCCCACCCGCACCACAGTTATTTTTCTGTTGGATGTTTCTGCCAGGTAGTTTACAAAGTTGGAGCTTTTCCCCACTTTCCGAACACACTTTCCAGCACCCCCTCCCTTCTACAGACCCCCCCACTTCCCACACTCTCCCCTGCTCATTCTGGTCACTCAGTTCTTATAGGAACCTATAAGATTATGATGGGAATAGATAAGGTAGAACAGGGAGGTTGTTTCCACTGGTGGGTGAAACTAGAACGAGGGGGGCATGGCCTTAAGATAGGGGGGAGCAGATTTAGGACTGAGTTGAGGAGGAACTTCTTCACACAAAGGGTTGTGAATCTGTGGAATTCCCTGCCCAGTGAAGCAGTTGAGACTCCCTCACTGAATGTTTTTAAGGCAAGGATAGATACATTTTTGAACAGTGAAGGAATTAAGGGTTATGGTGAGTGGGTGGGTAAGTGGAGCTGAGTCCACAAAAAGATCAGCCATGATCTTATTGAATGGCGGAGCAGGCTCGAGGGGTCAGATGGCCGACTCCTGCTCCTAGTTCTTATGTTCTTATAGTGTCATAGAATCATAGAGGTTTACAGCATGGCCCTTCGGCCCAACTTGTCCATGCCACACCTTTTTTAAACCCCTAAGCTAATCCCAATTGCCTACGTTTTGCCCTTATCCCTCGATACCCATTGTATCCATGTAACAATCTAAATGCTTTTTAAAGACTAAATTGTACCCACCTCTACTACTGCTTCTGGCAGTCACGTGCTCACTGTGTCCACCCTCTGTGTGAAGAATTTGCCCCTCTGGACCCTGGGCTAACGGGAGGACTTTGAATAGTGTGGAGGAGCAGAGGGATCTAGGTGTATGTGTACATAGATCCCTGAAAGTTGGGAATCAAGTAGATAAGGTTGTTAAGAAGGCATACGGAGTTTTGGCGTTTATTGGTAGGGGGATTGAATTTAGGAGTCGCAGCGTCATGATGCAACTGTACACATCTCTGGTGCGGCCGCACTTGGAGTTTTGTGTGCAGTTCTGGTCCCCACATTACAGGAAGGATGTAGAGGCTTTGGAGAGGGTGCAGAGGAGGTTTACCAGGATGTTGCCTGGTATGGAGGGGAGATCCTATGAGGAGAGATTGAGAGATTTGGGGTTGTTTTCGCTGGAAAGAAGGCGGCTAAGAGGGGATCTCATTGAAACATATAAGATGATTAGAGGTTTAGACAGGGTAGATAGTGATAGCCTTTTTCCTAGGATGGAGAAAGCTAGCACGAGGGGGCACGATTTTAAATTAAGGGGGGGTAGTTATAGGACAGATGTCAGGGGTAGGTTCTTTACCCAGAGGGTGGTGAGGGACTGGAATGCCCTGCCAGCTGCAGTTGTAAATGCACCTAGTTTGGGGGCGTTTAAAAGATCTGTGGATAGGTTTATGGATGAAAAGGGATTGGTTTAGGCTAGTGAGTCATTGTTTTGTAACTGGTCGGCGCAACATCGTGGGCCGAAGGGCCTGTTCTGCGCTGTAATGTTCTATGTTCTATGTTCTATGTTTGTATCTCTCCCCTCTCACCTTAAACCTCTGCCCTCTCATTTTAGATTCCCCTACCTTTGGGAAAAGATATTGACTATCTAGCTGATCTGTGCCCCCCATTATTTTATAGACCTCTATAAGATCACCCCTCAGCCTCCTACGCTCCAGAGAAAAAAGTCCCAGTCTATCCAGCCTCTCCTTATAACTTAAACAATCAAGTCCCAGAGTCGCAAAAACCCAGCTTGCAGGTGCAGCAGGTGGTCAGGAAGGCAAATGGGATGCTGGCCTTCATAGCGAGGGGGATTGAATATAAAAGTAGGGAGGTCTTGCTGCAGCTGTATAGGGCATTGGTGAGGCCGCAGCTGGAGTACTGTGTGCAGTTTTGGGAGCCGCACCTGCGCAAGGATATTTTGGCCCTGGAGGGAGTGCAGAGGAGGTTTACTAGGCTGATACCGGAGTTGAGGGGATTGAGCTATGAGGAGAGGCTGAATAAACTAGGCTTGTACTCATTAGAGTTTAGAAGAATGAGGGGAGATCTCATTGAGCCGTATAAGATGATGAATGGGATGGATAGGATAGAGGTGGAGAGACTCTTCCCGCTCAAAAAGACAGTAGGACTAGGGGGCACAGCCTCAAGATAAAGGGGGGGCGGTTTAGAACAGAGTTGAGGAGGAACTTCTTCACTCAAAGGGTGGTGAATCTCTGGAATTCTCTGCCCGTTGAAGTGGTGGAGGCTGCCTCGCTAAATATTTTTAAGAAACGGGTTGATGGGTTTTTGATAAGAGAAGGGATTAAGGGTTATGGGGAGAGGGCGGGAAGGTGGAGCTGAGTCACGACAGATCAGCCATGATCTTATTGAATGGCGGGGCAGGCTCGAAGGGCCAGAGGGCCTACTCCTGCTCCTATTTCTTATGTTCTTATGTTCTTAAATCTTTTCCGCACTCTTTCTTGTTTAATAATATCCTTTCTATAATAGGGTGACCAGAATTTCACACAGTATTCCAAGTGTGGCCTTACCAATGTCTTGTACAACTTCAACAAGACGTCCCAACTCCTGTATTCAATGTTCTGACCAATGAAACCAAGCATGCTGAATGCCTTCTTCACCACTCTGTCCACCTGTGACTCCACTTTCAAGGAGCTTTGAACCTGTACCCCTAGACCAGTTGTTGATGTTCTACAGACTGACCGTGAGGAAGAGTTTCAGTGAAGACAGTTTGAGATTTTTTTATGTCCTTTATTTGTTCCAATCTGTAGTGTTAAGGGTTAATGTGAAAGTGAAGTTTGCATTTTACAGCAGATTGTGGGGAGAGATATTTCTCTGTAAAACCTCAAGCTCAACTTGTTCTCTACAGAATTACAAGAATATTTAATAAAAGTGAAAGTTTCCTAAAAGCCTTCCCTCCAGCATTCTTTATCGATTCTAACCGAGGATAGCCAGAGTGAGAACTCACACTGATGATAACAGACATTCCAGTTTTATTTTTCACAAAGTGACATGAATCTGAGGATAGAGCTGTGTTAGATACTTGGAGCAAAAGAGAGCATTTTGAACTTATTTTCAAATTATTTCAAAGCTAGTGTACAGCTGATGGAACAGACACACTGAGTCAACATCAGTTAGTGAAGTTCTGCATACAACAACAACATCATGTATTTATTTAGCACCTTTTAATATAATGAAAAATCCCAAATTAGTTCTCAGAAACATTACAAAATAAAGAACATCAAATCGCATTAGAGAAATTTGGTCAGGTCATAGAGTCAGGGAGTCATAGAGTCACAGAGGTTTACAGGATGGAAACAGGCCCTTCGGCCCAACTTGCCTATGCCGCCCTTCTTTTAAACCCTAAACTAATCCCAATTGCCTGCATTTGGCCCAAATCCCTCTATACCCATTGTACCCATGTAACTATCTAAATGCTTTTTAAAAGATAAAATTGCACCTGCCTCTACTACTACCTCTGTCAGCTTGTTCCAGATACTCACCACCCTCTGTGTGAAAGAATTGCCCCTCTGGACACTTTTGTATCTCTCCCCTTTCACCTTAAACCTATGCCCTCTAGTTTTAGACTTCCCTACCTTTGGGAAAAGATATTGGCTATCTACCTGATCTGTGCCCCTCATTATTTTATAGACCTCGACAAGATCATGCCTTGTGTGGATGAACTGAGGGATCTAGGTGTATGTGTACATAGATCTCTGAAAGTTGGGAATCAAGTAGATAAGGTTGTTAAAAAGGCATACGGTGTCTTGGCGTTTATTGGTAGGGGGATTGAATTTAGGAGTCGCAGCGTCATGTTGCAACTGTATACATCTCTGGTGCAGCTGCATTTGGAGTACTGTGTGCAGTTCTGGTCTCCACATTACAGGAAGGATGTGGAGGCTTTGGAGAGGGTGCAGAGGAGGTTTACCAGGATGTTGCCTGGTATGGAGGGGAGGTCCTATGAGGAGAGACTGAGGGATTTGGGGTTGTTTTCGCGAGAAAGAAGGTGGCTAAGAGGGGATCTCATTGAAACATATAAGATGATTAGAGGTTTAGACAGGGTAGATAGTGATAGCCTTTTTCCTAGGATGGAGAAAGCTAGCACGAGGGGGCATGGCTTTAAATTAAGGGGGGGTAGTTATAGGACGGATGTCAGGGGTAGGTTCTTTACCCAGAGGGTGGTGAGGGACTGGAATGCCCTGCCAGCTGCAGTTGTAAATGCGCCTAGTTTGGGGGCGTTTAAAAGATCTGTGGATAGGTTTATGGATGAAAAGGGATTGGTTTAGATTAGTGGGTCATTGTTTTGTAAATGGTCGGCGCAACATCGTGGGCCGAAGGGCCTGTTCTGCGCTGTAATATTCTATGTTCTATGTTCTATGTTCAGCTCCTACGCTCCAAAGAAAAAAGTCCCAGTCTATCCAGCCTCTCCTTTATAATCAATCCATCAAGTCCCAGTAACATCCTAGTAAATCTTTTCTGCACTCTTTCTTGTTTAATAATATCCTTTCTATAATAGGGTGACCAGAATTGTACACAGTATTCCAAGTGTGGCCTTACCAATGTCTTGTACAACTTCAACAAGACGTCCCAACTCCTGTATTCAATGTTCTGACCGATGAAACCAAGCATGGCGAATGCCTTCTTCACCACTCTGTCCACCAGTGACTCCACTTTCAAGGAGCTATGAACCTGTACCCCTAGATCTCTTTGTTCTGTAACTCTCCCCAATGCCCCACCTTAACAAGGATGTTGCCTGGACTGGGAGGCATGCCTTATGAAGATAGGTTGAGGGAGCTCGGTCTCTTCTCCCTGGAGAGACGAAGGTTGAGAGGTGACCTGATAGAGGTTTAGAAGATGTTGAGAGGAATAGATAGGGTGGATTCTCGGAGGCTATTTCCTAGGGCTGAAATGGTCACTACGAGAGGACACAGGTTTAAGGTGCTGGGGAGCAGGTACAGAGGAGATGTCAGGGGTAAGTTTTTCACTCAGAGGGTGGTGAGTGAGTGGAATCGGCTGCCGGCGGTGGTGGTGGAGACAAAGTCTTTAAAAGACTTCTGGATGAGTACCTGGGATTTAATGGGATTGGGAGTTACAGATAGTTCTATGGCCTGGCAGGTATTGATATGATCGGCACAATTTGTGGGCCGAAGGGCCTATTTGTGTTGTAGTGTTCTGTGTTCTATTAACTGAGTAAGTCCTGCCCTGGTTCAATCTACCAAAATACATCACCTCGCATTTGTCTAAATTAAACTCCATCTGCCATTGGTCAGCCCACTGACCCAATTGATCAAGATCCCATTGCAATTGGAGATAATTTTCTTCACTGTCCACTATGACACCAATCTTAGTGTCAGCTGCAAACTTACTAGCCATGCCTCCTATATTCTCATCCAAACCATTAACATAAATGACAAATAACAGTGGACCCAGCACTGATCCCTGAGGCACACTGCTGGTCACAAGCCTCCAGTTTGAAAAACAATTCTCTACAACCACCCTCTGGCTTCTGTCAAGAAGCCAATTTTGTATCCATTTAGATACCTCACCCTGGATCCTGTGAGATTTAACCTTATGAAACAACCTACCATGTGGGACCTTGTCAAAGACTTTGTTAAAGTCCATGTAGACAACATCAACTGCACTGCCCTCATCTACCTTCTTGGTTACACCTTCAAAAAACGCAATCAAATTTGTGAGACATGATTTTCCACTCACAAAGCCATGCTGACTGTTCTTAATCAGTCCTTGTGTCTCTAAATGCCTGTAGATCCTGTCTCTCAAAATACCTTCCAATAATTTCCCCACCACAGATGTGAGGCTCACTGGCCTGTAGTTCCCAGGCTTTTCCCTGCAGCCCTTTTTAAACAAAGGCTCAACATTTGCCACTCTCCAATCTTCAGGCACCTCACCTGTGACTATCGATAATTCAAATATCTCAGCTGGGGGACCCGCAATTTCCTCCCTAACCTCGCACAATATCCTGGGATACACTTCATCAGGTCCTGGGGATTTATCTACCTTGATGCACTTTAAAGCTAGCACGAGGGTGCACGACTTTAAATTAAGGGGGGGTAGTTATAGGACTGATGTCAGGGGTAGGTTCTTTACCCAGAGGGTGGTGAGGGACTGGAATGCCCTGCCAGCTGCAGTTGTAAATGCACCTAGTTTGGGGGCGTTTAAGAGATCTGTGGATAGGTTTATGGACGAAAAGGGATTGGTTTAGGCTAGTGGGTCATTGTTTTGTAATTGGTCGGCGCAACATCGTGGGCCGAAGGGCCTGTTATAGAACATAGAACATTACAGCACAAACAGGCCCTTCAGCCCTCGAGTTGCGCCGATCACATCAACCCCACCAATCTATAGACCTATCTATAACCCCCAATCCCATTAAACCCCATATACTCATCCAGAAGTCTTTTAAAAGACCCCAGCGAGTTCGCCTCCACCACCGACGACGGCAGCCGATTCCATTCACTCACCACCCTCTGAGTGAAAAACTTACCCCTAACATCACCTCTGTACTTCCCTCCCCGCACCTTAAATCTGTGTCCTCTCGTAGCGACCATTTCAACCCGGGGAAATAGCCTCTGAGAGTCCACCCTATCTATTCCTCTCAACATTTTATAAACCTCTATCAGGTCGCCTCTCAACCTTCGCCTCTGTGCTGTAATGTTCTGTGTTCTATGTTCTATGTTTAAGACTTCCAGCACCTCTTTCTCTGTAATATGGACACTCCGCAAGACATCACTATTTCATAGAATCATAAAATCCAACAGTGCAGAATGAGGCCCTTCGGCCCTTCGAGTCTGCACCGACTACAATCCCACCCAGGCCCCACCCCCATATCCTTACATATTTTACCTGCTAATCCCTCTACCCTAAACATCTTAGGACACTAAGAGGCAATTTTAGCACGGCCAATCAACCTACCCGCACATCTTTGGACTGTGGGAGGGAACCGGAGCACCCGGAGGAATCCCACGCAGACACGAGGAGAATGTGCAAATTCCACACAGACGGTGACCCGAGCCGGGAATCGAACCCAGGTCTCTGGAGCTGTGAAGCTGCAGTGCTAACCATTGTGCTACCGTGCCGCCCCAAATGAACTTGGCTGGTTGTTTGTAGGACTAGTTAAAACCAGTTCCAGTGACTTGTAAGTTGTGCCTATAAAAACAGCAGCCTCAGAGTGTCTCTGTGCCTGTGTGGTGAGTACTGTCTGGCTGAGAGGAGGACTTCTGGATTGAATGATCAGAGGGAATTAGGTAAAACAGGCAGCAGAGGTTACAAGCGAGAGTGCTGATTGGTCAGTAAGTGTTATTTTTTCTTTTTGCTGTTTGCTTTGTAGTTGTTGTACACTACTATAGTGTTCCTGTGTAATATTTGTGGTTTATACTTTGAAAGGGTTATATTTGGTAGTAACAAGGAGCAGGAAAGAAGGGCTCTAGAAAATTGGATATAATCTGAAACAAAGCTTTCAAAAGTTTAATTTAAAGGCGTAAGACATGACAGGGAGCTTCAAGCTGTGGTTTGCTCCTCTTGCTCCACGTGGGAGGCTGGGGACAGTTCCAGCCCCCTGGGTTGGCATGTGTGCAGGAAGTGTCTCCAGCTACAGCCCCTGGAAGCTCGAGTTTCAGAGATGGAATGGAGGCTGGAGACACTGTGGAGCATCCTCGATTCAGATAGCATGGAGAGAGAGGTGGTCACACCACAGGCTCAAACTCCGCAGGCAAGAAAGGAATGGGTGACCATCAGACAGAGCAAGTGAGATAGGCAGAGTGGGAGTAGGCACTAGGGAATAGGCAGAGTAGGAATCTCCTGTGACCATTCTCCTGCAAAACAGATATACCGCTTTGGATACTGTTGGGGGGAATGACCCCTCTAGGGAAAGTTGCAGCAGCTAAACTCACTGTACCATGGTTGGTTCTGCTGCAGAGGGGAGGGGTAAAAGTTTCCTTTTATTTCCTTAGATATCCATGGCTGATTATCTCTTTTTTTCCTTCCTTATCACTGGTATATACTTTTGCTGAGCATTGTGAAAGATCACTTTGAAAGTCCTCCACTGTTCCTCAATTGTTGCAGCATCATGTTTTTGCTCCCAGTCTATCTTAGCCAACTCCACCTTCATCCATTTGTAGTTTCCTTTTGTTTAAGCACAAGATTCTGGGATTGGATTTTACTTTCTCACGCTTCATCTGTATTTTAAATTCAACCGTACCATCCAGCCCTGCCATATTCCCTTGTGCTTTAGCATGTCTATCATTGCTCTGCCTTCCAGATGGGCTTAGTTTCTTTCTATATTTGGCTCTGCATCACCCCCTACTGTAGCCCACCCTGTAACCATCCCCCTGCCAAATTAGTTTTAAACCCTCTCCAGCATCATGAGCAAAATTCCAGCTAAACTTCTTCTGAGATAAAGGCAAAATACTGAGGATGCTGGAATCTGAAACGAGAACAGAAAATGCTGGAAAATCTCAGCAAGACTGACAGTATCTGTGCACAGAGAATAGAGGCAATGTTTGAGCCTGGCTCTAACAAACAGTCATCCAAACTAGAAATATTGGTTCTTTCCTCTCTCTCCACAGATGCTTTCAGACCTGCTGAGATTTCCCAAAAACAAACATTTTTTGTTTTTATTTCCTATTTCCTCTGAGTGTTTGCTACATTTATCCCAGGCAGGTTGAAGGCACTGAAATTTGATCTCAGGCTGGTATTCAATCCATTCCTCAAACCATCGGCTGTGAGAATCCATCTGTTCCTCCCTGACAAAGATTACATTTAAATTATGCATGGAAGTGATGTTAATGTGAAATTATAGAAATAATTAATGTTATATTCAATGGAATAAAATGAACATATGATGCATATATGATCCTTTAAATGTTGTAACTCAACACACAAACTCTGAATAGTCTTTGAAACCAAGTGTCCATTTTTCATCTAAAGCCTATTAGCACAGACAAGCAAAGTGAATTAAGATCGATTAGATTTGAATTAAGTTAATAGAAATCTGGTCATTGTCTTTGATTTGCCAGCATGTTATTACACTGCTTTTCACTTGATAGAAAAATTACAAATGTGAGCTCAGTTCCCCAACCTTCTGAAAAGCAAAGACCTTACTTGATAGTTTGATGTCTTATTATTTCAATGATAGCAGTATTTAACAACCATTGAAACTAACCAATGAATTACCACATGGTAAGAAGGTGAGTTATCAAACCCAGTCAAATGAAGAGTTCAGATTCTCCCTTTTACCATTGGACTGAAATCCAGCTCAGTGATTGGACACTGTGTAAGAGCCCAAATAAAGAGAGTTTGGGATTTTCCCGATCCGGATGGTGGGTGACAGATCACAGCCAATCAGGCATTATGTTTGGGATTTGAATCAAACAAGATACAGGATAAGAAATGGAAAATAAACATAAGGTTGGTGTTGAGGAGGATCATTAGGATGAATAGTTTGCATAACTGAAGAATGTTGGATGGGGTTTAATGAAGATCTGAAATTCAATCTTTTCCACAATCACCTTTCACCTCATTAACCATAAAACTCTTGGAGAGTGCTGGCAACTGAAAGTCTGCAGGTACAACAAAGGCAAATTGAATGCTGATGTTTATAACAAGGAGAGTGGAGTACAAAATTAGGGATATTTTACTGCAGCTGCACAGGTAGCTGGGGAGACCACACCTGGAATATTGCACACAGATTTGATCTCCTTACTTAAAAAAGGACAGAATTGTATTCAAAGCCATTCAGAGGTAGTTTACTCAACTGATGCTGGGGTAGGAGTTTTGTGTGATGATGAAAGAATGGTCAGGTTGGGCCGATATTCACTGAAGTTGAGATGAATGTGAAGAGACTTCATTGAAACCTATAAATTCCAGTGACTTACCAGGGTGGATACTGAGAAGATGTTTTCCCTTAAGGGAGAAACCAGAAATAGGGGGACACAGCATAAACAGAAGGGGTTTCTCATTCTCTTCGAGCGTTATGAGAATGGTGGTGTAAGGGTCATTGAATATTTTTGTTCAGTCAGTTCCTGGTTGACAAGGGAATCAAAGATTACCTGGGGGTGGACAGGAAAGTGACAAAAGGTTGCTGCAAAAGGTTAGGGTGCACGGAGTTGGGGGTAAGGTGTTAGCGTGGATAGAGGATTGGCTGCCTAATAGGAAGCAGAGAGTTTGAATCAATGGATGCTATTCTGGTTGGCGGTTGGTGACTAGTGGAGTGCCGCAGGGATCGATGCTGGGGCTTCAACTATTTACCATTTATATAGATGATCTGGAAGAGGGGACTGAGTGTAGGGTGCCGAAATTTGCTGATGACACAAAGATGAGCGGGAAAGCAAATAGTGCGGAGGAACATAAGAACATAAGAAATAGGAGCAGGAGTAGGCCATCTAGCACTTCGAGCCTGCCCCGCCATTCAATAAGATCATGGCTGATCTGTCGTGGCTCAGCTCCACCTTCCCGCCCTCTCCCCATAACCCTTAATCCCTTCTCTTATCAAAAACCCATCAACCCGTTTCTTAAAAATATTTAGCGAGGCAGCCTCCACCACTTCAACGGGAAGAGAATTCCAGAGATTCACCACCCTTTGAGTGAAGAAGTTCCTCCTCAACTCTGTTCTAAACCGCCACCCCTTTATCTTGAGGCTGTGCCCCCTAGTCCTACTGTCTTTTTTGAGCGGGAAGAGTCTCTCCACCTCTATCCTATCCATCCCATTCATCATCTTATACGTCTCAATGAGATCTCCCCTCATTCTTCTAAACTCTAACGAGTACAAGCCTAGTTTATTCAGCCTCTCCTCATAGCTCAATCCCCTCAACTCCGGTATCAGCCTAGTAAACCTCCTCTGCACTCCCTCCAGGGCCAAAATATCCTTGCGCAGGTGCGGCGCCCAAAACTGCACACAGTACTCCAGCTGCAGCCTCACCAATGCCCTATACAGCTGCAGCAAGACCTCCCTACGTTTATATTCAATCCCCCTCGCTATGAAGGCCAGCATCCCATTCGCCTTCCTGACCACCTGCTGCACCTGCAAGCTGGGTTTTTGTGACTCATGCACAAGGACCCCGAGGTCCCTCTGCACCGTCGCCTGCTGCAGTTTTTCGCCCCGTAAGTAATAGTCCTTCCTACAATTCCTCCTACCAAAGTGGACCACCTCACACTTGCCAACATTAAATTCCATTTGCCATTTCCTGGCCCATTCGCCCAGCCTATCTAGATCCTTCTGCAGACTCTCCACACCCTCCTCACAATTTGCCTTTCCCCCAATCTTGGTGTCATCAGCAAATTTCGACACCCTGCAATCGGTTCCCTCCTCCAGATCATCTATATAAATGGTAAATAGCTGAGGTCCCAGCACCGACCCCTGGGGCACCCCACTAGTCACCAACCGCCAATCCGAATAGCACCCATTGACCCCCACTCTCTGCCTCCTATTTGACAACCAATCCTCTATCCACGCTAACACCCTACCCCCAACTCCATGTCCCCTGACCTTCTGCAATAACCTCTTGTGAGGTACCTTGTCAAACGCCTTCTGAAAATCCAGAAAGACCACATCCACCGGCTCTCCTCTATCCACTGCCCTAGACACATCCTCATAGAACTCCAGTAAATTTGTCAGACACGACTTCCCTTTAATGAAACCGTGTTGCGTCCGCCCTATCAAGCAATTCCCCTCAAGATGCCTCGCTATTTCCTCCTTAATGACGTATTCTAACATTTTACCTACCACAGACGTTAAACTAACCGGCCTATAATTCCCCGCCTTTTGCCTGGCACCCTTCTTAAACAACGGCGTAACATTAGCCGTTTTCCAATCTTCCGGCACTTCCCCGGAATCCAGCGACGTCTGGAAAATAACCACCAAGGCATCCACTATCACCTCCGCCATTTCTTTCAGAACCCTCGGATGCATTCCATCCGGTCCTGGGGACTTGTCCACAATCAGCCCCTCCAGTCTGTCGAGCACCACCTCGTGTGGAAAGTCTGCAGAGGGATTTGGATAGGCTGAGCGAGTGGGCGAGGACCTGGCAGATGGAGTATAATGTTAGCAAATGTGAGGTTATCCACTTTGGTAGAAATAATAGTAGGAGGGATTATTATTTAAAGGGTGAAAAGCTGCAGCATGCTACGGTGCAGAGGGACCTAGGGGTCCTTGTGCATGAGTCGCAAAAACCCAGCCTGCAGGTGCAGCAGGTGGTCAGGAAGGCGAATGGGATGTTGGCCTTTATAGCGAGGGGGATTGAATATAAAAGCAGGGAGGTCTTGCTGTAACTGTACAGGGTACTGGTGAGGCCGCAGCTGGAGTACTGTGTGCAGTTTTGGTCCCCTTATTTGCGCAAGGATATTTTGGCCTTGGAGGGAGTGCAGAGGCGGTTCACTAGGCTGATACTGGAGATGAGGGGGTTAGCCTATGAGGAGAGATTGAATAGACTGGGCTTGTACTCATTGGAGTTTAGAAGGATGAGGGGGGATCTTATAGAGACGTATAAGATGATGAATGGGATGGATTGGATAGAGGTGGAGAGACTCTTCTCGCTCAGAAAGAACAATAGGACTAGGGGGCACAGCCTCAAGATAAAGGGGGGGTGGTTTAGAACGGAGTTGAGGAGGAACTTCTTCACTCAAAGGGTGGTGAATCTCTGGAATTCTCTGCCCGTTGAAGTGGTGGAGGCTGCCTCGCTAAATATTTTTAAGAAACGGGTTGATGGGTTTTTGATAAGAGAAGGGATTAAGGGTTATGGGGAGAGGGCGGGAAGGTGGAGCTGAGCCACGATCAGCCATGATCTTATTGAATGGCGGGGCAGGCTCGAAGGGCCAGATGGCCTACTCCTGCTCCTATTTCTTATGTTCTTATGTGAAATTGAGGTTGTATTTGGATCATCCATTGAGCAGTCTGGAGGGGCCGAATGGCCTCCTCCTCCTAATTCATGTTTATTTTTAATGTTTCAAGTAGCGGAGATTTATCGTTGGTGAGCGGAAAAGTGTTCCTCAAACAGCTCATTTTAGAAAGCAGAAATTATAATTTAATGATTGTAGATAAGGATCTCTGCTGAAGATTAATCATTACAATGACAATGAAACAAAAATGATTTTGAAAAAACCTTCAGTGTTGGCAGAGAACGTAAAGTAAAGTAGTTAATATCTGTGCGAGAAAAATTGATTAATGGCCCAGATTGAGCCTTCAGTTCAACGCTAACAGCTCAGAAACGAGCAGAACTTTGAGTATTCTCTCTCTGACTCCCAGCTGCTTGGTTAGATTAGTTTAAAAGATAACATGTCAACTTGTTGCTCCATGAAAAGTACATAACAGTGCTGCAGGATTGTGTATATACACATATATATTGTTAGTGGTATGTCAGTTGCTACAGTATTCCCATCGGAACCAATGACATTTGTTGATCTTTCTGGTGGATAGGAACAAAATGTGTTTTTTTTTAGGCTGACTATGACATCAGTCAGGGTGAAACATTAGCGAATTCCGGACCAGTGATTTCTTCATCTGAGCAAAATTTGAAAATATGATGGGAAAACCATCATCAGAGTAATATTCTCTCAACATCAACTTGACCAATTTGGTTCAAAAATAATTTTCTTAAATGACACACAAGTCCAAGTAGATAAAACTTGTTCCATTTTATGATGGAAGGAAAATAGAGCATGTTCAGTTCACAGTGCTTAGGGAGATGGACACAAAGTGTGCCTGTCAATCTCAAAAAGTTCATTTCTTTCCTAATTTAGATTTTGTGTTTTTTCCCCTAATTGGTTCATTATCACAAAAACCTCTGAACTCAGCACCAAAAATAAGGACAAAATGGTAAGTGTTTCCTGTGGATAAAGGGAGTTAATTCGCTGCTATCCCTTGGGAAAATCAGAACCCTTTGTTAGATAATGATAGGTTTTATCATCTGACCCTGCTATCAGCAATCGCTCTTCAGTTACAAATCACAGTCATGGTCACTCAGTAATCATCTTTCAGAGCAAAAATCTGCACATCCCTCAGCCATGTTGTGCTAATCTCTTTGGGGAGTCGATGATTTTCTTTCTTCCCATTGGTAATTGCAAATAGCCAGAGCCGCACAAATACCTGTAATCATTCCAATCATTTCATCTGAACTCAGGAACCAGCGCTGACTGGTGCACCTCCATCAACCTGACGAGAATGCAACTTTGTCAGCTAGAAAACAGTCACTTCCTCGGGTTTTGGATATAAAATTCTGACAATCTCTGCCTCAGCAAAGTACTGTGAATATATCTCTCTGGAATGATGCCCAATCAGCTCAGTGAAGAATTTATCCCATGTGAGTTTGTGTAGAGTTGCTCACAATTGGACAGTGAGGAAGGTTTTCAAAGCTTGCAGAGGGATTTAGACCAGCTTGAAAAATGGGCTGAAAAATGGCAAATGGAATTTAACGCAGACAAGTGTGAGGTTTTGCACTTTGGAAGGACAAACCAAGGTAGAACATACAAGGTAAATGGTAGGACACTGAAGAGTGCAGTAGAACAGAGGGATCTGGGAATACAGGTACAGAATTCCCTAAAAGTGGTGTCACAGGTGGGTAGGGTCGTAAAGAGTGTGTTTGGTACATTGGCCTTTATAAATCAAAGTGTTGAGTCTAAGAGTTGGAATGTTATGGTGAGGTTGTATAAGACATTGGTGAGCTGAATTTAGAGTATTGTGTACAGTTTTGGTCACCTCATTACAGGAAGGATATTAATAAGGTGATTGATCCAGAACAAGGTCATGAATTTATATAGCATCCATCATGTAGAATAATTCACTGAGGCACGTGACAGGAAGGTTCTGAAACTGAGCTAGTGTTGGGGGTGAGGGGTGGAGGGTAAGAGGTAATGTTACGGAGGGACTGATACAGCTGTGTGGAGTGAGGTCCAACCCAGAATCAAAAACGAGGCTGGGTTTGTGAATGGTCTGAGGATTCAGACAATGACCTGGGAGGGGAATGGAGAGGGTGGGACAGAGTTCATGGTGGAGACTGAAGGCAAAAGTGGTGACCTTCCAAAGATTTTGTTGGAGAAAACTTCTGATCATCCAGGGTTTGAGTTTCAGACAAACAAGATGACAGATCAGAGGGAATGGAGAGGCCAAGACAATATCTGTGATGTAGACCAAAATGCCATCAATCTGTAGACAGATGATGTCACCAAGGAGCTGTGTGGAGGTGAGGAATAGGAGGAGTCCACAGTTAGATTCTCGGGGACACCAATCTTCAGTTAGCACGAGAAACAGTCGCCATGGAAACTTGCAGGTTGTGCTGAAACTTACTGCTGAACAAATTGCTTCAGAGAAGGGAACTTGCTACCTGTCTGATTGTGGTTCATTCATAATGGAATCAAATTCACATGGGAACAGAGGAATTAGGAGCAGGAGTTGGCAAATTCAGCCCTTTGAACCTGTTCTCCCATTCAGTCAGATCATAGCTGATCTCTCCCTGGATTTAAATCCACCTGTTCCCCGTATCCCCTTTCCTCCTGTTTTATCATGTACATATCTATTTCTTTCTTGAAACCAATCAATGATTCAGGCTCCTCTGCGCCATGGGGCAGCAAGTTCCACAAATTCACTACCCTCTGTGAGAAGTAGCTCCTCCTTTTAAATCTACTGCCTTTCAACCTGCACCTGTCATCTCTAACTCGAGATTGCCCCAGAAGAGGAAATATTTATCTATATTTATTTATTCAATCCCTTTTAAAAGTTAACATGTCTTGATCAGATCCCCTCTCATGCTTCTAAACTCCAGCGAGTACAAGCCCAAACTATTTAATCCCTCCTCATACATCAAACCCTTCATCCCCGGAATCAATTTGGTGAACCTCCTCTGAATTGCCTCCAATGACACCACATCTTTCCTCAAATATGGAGACCAAAACTGGACACAATATTCCAGATGCAAGACTTCTTGAGAAGGTGAGAGGGCATGGGATCCAAGGGCCTTTGGCCTTGTGGATCCAGAACTGGCTTGCCTGCAGAAGGCAGAGAGTGGTTGTGGATGGGTCTTTTTCGGAATGGAGGTCAGTCACCAGTGGAGTGCCCCAGGGATCTGTTCTGGGACCCTTGCTGTTTGTCATTTTCATAAATGACCTGGATGAGGAAGTGGAGGGATGGGTTAGCAAGTTCGCTGATGACACGAAGGTCGGCGGTGTTGTGGATGGTCTGGAAGGATGTCAAAAGTTGCAGCAGGACATAGATAGGATGCAGGAATGGGCGGAGAAGTGGCAGATGGACTTCAACGCGGATAAATGTGTAGTAGTCCATTTCGGCAGAACCAACGGGATGAACGAGTACACTATTAAGGGCAGGGGTCTTAGTAGCGTTGAAGAGCAGAAGGATCTCGGGGTCCGGGTTCACAGGACTCTTAAATCGGCCTCGCAGGTGGAGGAGGTGGTCAAGAAGGCGTATGGTGTACTGGCCTTCATTAATCGAGGGATTGAGTTTAGGAGTCGGGAGGTAATGCTGCAACTTTACAGGACCCTCATCAGGCCTCATTTGGAGTACAGTGCGCAGTTCTGGTCGCCTCACTATAGGAAAGACGTAGAAGCTATTGAAAGGGTGCAGAGGAGATTTACAAGGATGTTGCCTGGACTGGGAGGCATGCCTTATGAATATAGGTTGAGGGAGCTGGGACTCTTTTCCCTGGAGAGGCGAAGGTTGAGAGGCGACCTGATAGAAGTTTATAAAATGTTGAGAGGAATAGATAGGGTGGACTCTCAGAGGCTATTTCCCCGGGTTGAAATGGTCGCTACGAGAGGACACAGATTTAAGGTGCGGGGAGGGAAGTACAGAGGTGATGTTAGGGGTAAGTTTTTCACTCAGAGGGTAGTGAGTGATTGGAATCGGCTGCCGTCGTCGGTGGTGGAGGCGAACTCGCTGGGGTCTTTTAAAAGTCTTCTGGATGAGTATATGGGGTTTAATGGGATTGGGGGTTATAGATAGGTCTATAGATTGGTGGGGTTGATGCGATCGGCACAACTCGAGGGCCGAAGGGCCTGTTTGTGCTGTAATGTTCTATGTTCTATGTTCTATGTGGTCTGACCCACACCCTATACAATTACAACAACATTTCTCTACTTTTATATTCCAACATCCCATTTGCCTTTTTTTTAATTACGCGCTGCACCTGCATACCGACTTTCTGTGATTCATGAGCACAGACGCCCAGATCCCTCTGCCTGGAAACATTTTGAATCTGCTTTCCATTTAGGTAATAATTTGCCTCTCTATTTTTTCTGCCAAGCCTCACACTTACCCGCATTAAACTCCATCTGTCAAATTATGGCCCATTCTCCCAGCCTATCTGTATAAAAGAACAAAGAAAATTCCAGCACAGGAACAGGCCCTTCGGCCCCTCCAAGCCTGCTCTGACCATACTGCCCGACTGAACTAAAACTCCCTACCCTTCCGGGGACCATATTCCCCTGTTCCCATCCTAATCATGCGTTTGTCAAGATGCCCCTTAAAAGTCACTCTCGTATCCCCTTCCACTCTCTCCCCCGGCAGCGAGTTCCAGGCACTCACCACCCTCTGTGTAAAAAAAAAAGCCTCGTACATCTCCTTCAAACATTGTCTGTCACACTTTAAACCTGTGCCCCCCCAACAATTGATTCTTCCACCCTGGGAAAAAGCTTCTGACTATCCACTCTGTCCGTGCCTCTCATAATCTTGTAGACTTCTATCAGGCCTCCCCTCAACCTCCATCGCTCCTGTGAGAACAAACCAAGTTTCTCCAACCTCTCCTCATAGTTAATGCCCTCCATACCAGGCAACATCGGAATGGAGGTCAGTCACCAGTGGGGTGCCCCAGGGATCTGTTCTGGGACCCTTGTTGTTTGTCATTTTCATAAATGACCTGGATGACGAAGTGGAGGGATGGGTTAGCAAGTTCGCTGATGACACGAAGGTCGGCGGTGTTGTGGATGGTCTGGAAGGATGTCAAAAGTTGCAGCAGGACATAGATAGGATGCAGGAATGGGCGGAGAAGTGGCAGATGGACTTCAACGCGGATAAATGTGTAGTCGTCCATTTCGGCAGAACTAACGGGATGAACGAGTACACTATTAAGGGCAGGGGTCTTAGTAGCGTTGAAGAGCAGAAGGATCTCGGGGTCCGGGTTCACAGGACTCTTAAATCGGCCTCGCAGGTGGAGGAGGTGGTCAAGAAGGCGTATGGTGTACTGGCCTTCATTAATCGAGGGATTGAGTTTAGGAGTCGGGAGGTAATGCTGCAACTTTACAGGACCCTCGTCAGGCCTCATTTGGAGTACTGTGCGCAGTTCTGGTCGCCTCACTATAGGAAAGACGTAGAAGCTATTGAAAGGGTGCAGAGGAGATTTACAAGGATGTTGCCTGGACTGGGAGGCATGCCTTATGAAGATAGGTTGAGGGAGCTGGGACTCTTTTCTCTGGAGAGGCGAAGGTTGAGAGGCGACCTGATAGAAGTTTATAAAATGTTGAGAGGAATAGATAGGGTGGACTCTCAGAGGCTATTTCCCCGGGTTGAAATGGTCGCTACGAGAGGACACAGATTTAAGGTGCGGGGAGGGAAGTACAGAGGTGATGTTAGGGGTAAGTTTTTCACTCAGAGGGTAGTGAGTGATTGGAATCGGCTGCCGTCGTCGGTGGTGGAGGCGAACTCGCTGGGGTCTTTTAAAAGACTTCTGGATGAGTATATGGGGTTTAATGGGATTGGGGGTTATAGATAGATCTATAGATTGGTGGGGTTGATGCGATCGGCGCAACTCGAGGGCCGAAGGGCCTGTTTGTGCTGTAATGTTCTATGTTCTATGTTCTAAATCTTTTCTGTATCCTCTCCAAAGCCTCCACATCCTTCTGGTAGTGTGGTGACCAGAACTGAACACTGTATTTCAAGTGTGGCCTAACTAAGGTTCTATAAAGCTGCAACATGATTTGCCAATTTTTAAACTCAGTACCCCGGCCGATGAAGGTAAGCATGCTGTATGCCTTCCTGACTCCCTTCTCCACCTACATTGCCACTTTCAGTGACCTGTGTATCTGTACACCCAGATCCCTCTGCCTATCAATACAACAAAGGGTTCTGTCATTTACTGTATATTTTCCATCTATATTAGACATTCCAAAATGCATTACTTCACCTTTATCCAAATTAAACTCCACCTGCCATCTCTCCGCCCAAGTCTCCAACCAATCTATATCCTGCTGTATCCTCCGATGGTCCTCATCGCTATCTGCAAATCCACCAACCTTTGTGTCGTCCACAATCAATCCAATTACATTTCCTCCAAATCATTTATATATATTACAAACAGCAAAGATCCCAGCACTGATCCCTGAGGAACACCACTTGTCACAGCCCTCCATTCAGAAACGCACCCTTTCACTGCCACCCTCTGTCCTCTTTGACCGAGCCAGTTTTGTATCCACCTTGCCAGCTCTGATCCCAGGCAACTTCACCTTCTGCACCAGTCTGCCATGAGGGACCTTGTCAAAGGCCTTACTGAAGTCCATGTAACCAACATCCACTGCCCCACCCTCATCAATCATCTTCATCACTTCCTCAAAAAACTCAATCACGTTAATATCCCTCATAGTCAGAGGTTTAGACCATGGAAACAGGCCCTTCAGTCCAACTTGTCCATGACACCCTTGTTTAAAAAAAAACCCTGAAGTAATCCCAATTCCCAAATCTGGCCCATATCGCTCTATATCCATCGTACCCATGTAACTGTCTAAATGCTTTTTAAAAGACAAAATTGTACCTGCCTCTATACTGCCTCTGGCAGCTCGTTCCAGACACTCACCACCCTCTGTGTGAAAATATTGCCTCTCTGGACACTTTTGTATCTCTCCCCTTTCACCTTAAACCTACGTCCTCTAGTTTTAAACTCCCCTACATTAAGGAAAAGATATTGACTATCTACCTTATCTATTCCCCTCATTATTTTATAGACCTCTATAAGGTCACCCCTCAGCGTCCTACACTCCAGAGAAACATGTCCCAGTCTATCCAGCTTCCCCTTATAACTCATTCCACCAAGTCCCAGTAGCATCCTAGTAAATCTTTACTGCACTCTTTCTAGTTTAATAATATCCTTTCTATAATAGGGTGACCAGAATTGCACACAGTATTCCAAGTGTGGCCTTCCCAATGTCTTGTACAACTTCAACAAGTCGTCCCAACTCCTGTATTCAATGTTCTGACCGATGAAACCAAGCATGCTGAATGCCTTCTTCACCACTCTGTCCACCTGTGACTCCACTTTCAAGGAGCAATGAACCTGTACCCCTAGATCTCTTTGTTCTGTAACTCTCCCCAATGCCCTACCATTAACTGAGTAACTCCTGCCCTGGTTCAATCTATCAAAATGCATCATCTCGCATTTATCTAAATTAAACTCCATCTGCCATTCGTGGAGTGCTCCATGTGCCTATCCAATAACCGCTTGAAAGTTCCTGAAGTGTCCGACTCCACTATCACAGCAGGCAGTGCATTCCACACCCCAACAACTCTCTGGGTGAAGAATCTACCTCGGACATCCCTCCTATATCTCCCACCATGAACCTTATAGTTATGCCCCCCAGTAACAGCTACATCCACCCAAGAAAATACTCTCTGCATGTCCACTTTATCAATCCCTCTCATCATCTTATAAACGTCTATTAAGTCCCCTCTCATCCTCCTCCGCTCTAAAGAGAAAAGCCCCAGCTCCCTCAACCTTTCCTCATAAGACCTACCCTCCAAACCAGGCAGCATCCTGGTAAATCTCCCCTGCACTCTCTCCAATGCTTCCACATCCTTCTTATAGAGAGGTGACCAGAACTGAACACAATATTCCAAATGTGGTCTCACCAATGTCCTGTGTAGTTGCAGCATAACCCCACGGCTCTTAAACTCAAACCCCCTGTTAATAAACACTAACATACTATAAGCCTTCTTCACGGCTCTATCCACTTGAGTGACAACCTTCAGAGATCTGTGGATATGAACCCCAAGATCTCACTGTTCCTCCACATTCCTCAGAACCCTGCCATTGACCCTGTAATCCGCATTCAAGTTTGTCCTATCAAAATTAATCACCTCGCATTTATCAGGGTTAAACTCCATCTGCCACTTTTCGGCTCAACTCTGCATCCTATCAATGTCTCTTTGCAGCCCACAAGAGCCCTTCACCTCATTCACTAATCCACCAATCTTGGTGTCATCAGTAAATTTACTGACCCACCCTTCAGCCCCCTCTTCCAAGCCATTAATAAAAATCACAAATAGCAGAGGACCCAGCACTGATCCCTGTGGTACACCGCTGGTAACTGGCCTCCAGTCTGAAAATTTTTCCTCCATCACCACCCTCTGTCTTCTTTGAGACAGTAAAAAGTCTGACAACACCAGGTTTTAGTCCAACCTATTTATTTGAAAATATACTCGCAACCATCAGGAGGTGCGTTAACACCAGATTCATCAGCCGCACTCACAAGACAGCCCCAAACATCACCCAAGCACAACGCAACGCCATCCACACTCTCAAGACAAACCGCAACATTGTCATCAAATCAGCAGACAAAGGAGGGGCCATCGTCATACTGAACAGAACGGATTACTGTAAAGAAGTGTACCGACAACTAAACAATGAGGAACACTACAGACAATTACCCACAGATCCGACCAAAGAACACACTCGTCAACTCAACAATCTGATCAAGACCTTTGATCCGGACCTTCAGAGCACCCTCCGTGCTCTCATTCCACCTACTCCCCGCATTGGAGATCTCTACTGCCTCCCAAAGATACACAAGGCAAACACACCTGGCCGTCCCATCGTATCGGGCAATGGAACTCTGTGTGAGAACCTCTCCGGCTACATCGAGGGCATCCTGAAACCCATTGTACAAAGAACCCCCAGCTTTTGTCGCGACACTACGGACTTCCTACTGAAACTCAGCACACACAGAGCAGTTGAACCAGGGACACTCCTCGTCACAATGGATGTCTCAGCGCTCTACACCAACATCCCCCACAACGATGGCATTGCTGCGACTGCCTCAGTACTCAATGCTAACAACTGCCAGTTTCCAGATGCAATTTTACAACTCATCCGCATTATCCTGGACCACAATGTCTTCACCTTCAACAACCAGTTTTTCATCCAGACACACGGAACATCCATGGGGACCAAATTCACACCTCAATATGCCAACATCTTCATGCACAGGTTCGAACAAGACTTCTTCACTGCACAGAATCTTCAACCGATGCTGTACACTAGATACATCGATGACATTTTCTTCCTTTGGCCTCATGGTGAACAATCATTGAAACAACTATATGATGATATCAACAAATTCCACCCCACCATCAGACTCACCATGGACTATTCCCCAGAATCAGTTGCATTCTTGGACACACGCATCTCCATTAAAGACGGTCACCTCAGCACCTCACTGTACCGCAAGCCCACAGACAATCTCACAATGCTCCACTTCTCCAATTTCCACCCTAAACATGTTAAAGAAGCCATTCCCTATGGACAAGCCCTCCGTATACACAGGATTTGCTCAGATGAGGAGGATCGTGACAGACACCTCCAGACCCTGAAAGATGTCCTCATAAGAACAGGATATGGCGCTCGACTCATAGATCGGCAGTTCCAATGCGCCACAGCGAAAAACCGCACCGATCTCCTCAGAAGGCAAACACGGGACACAGTGGACAGAGTACCCTTCGTCGTCCAGTACTTCCCCGGAGCGGAGAAGCTACGACATCTTCTCTGGAGTCTTCAACATATCATTGATGAAGACGAACATCTCGCCAGGGCTATCCCCACATCCCCACTTCTTGCTTTCAGACAACCACACAACCTCAAACAGACCATTGTTCGCAGCAAACTACCCAGTCTTCAGGAGAACAGTGACCACAATACCACACAACCCTGCCACAGCAACCTCTGCAAGACATGCCGGATCATCGACATGGATACCATCATCACACGTGAGAACACCATCCACCAGGTACATGGTAAATACTCTTGCAACTCGGCCAAAATTGTCTACCTGATACGTTGCAAGAAAGGATGTCCCGAAGCATGGTACATTGGGGAGACCATGCAGACACTACGACAACGGATGAATGAACATCGCTCGACAGTCACCAGGCAAGACTGTTCCCTTCCTGTTGGCGAACACTTCAGTGGTCACGGGCATTCAGCCTCTGACCTTCGGGTAAGCATTCTCCAAGGCGGCCTTCACGACACACGATAGCGCAGAGTCGCTGAACAGAGACTGATAGCCAAGTTCCGCACACATGAGGACGGTCTCAACATGGATCTTGGGTTCATGTCGCACTATCTGTAACTCCCGTGACTTGCCTGGGTTTGCAAAACCTCACTTACTGTACTGTCTGGAGATAATACACATCTCTTTAAACTGTGATCAGTGCTCCTTCCACTCACATTATCAGCCACTTCAGGTCTTGAACAGCAGGTTAGGTGTAAGGATTCGCATTCTAATCAGTAATCTCTAAACTGTCTGTGCTTTATATGCTCTGTCTGAGGCCAGAACTCTCCATTCACCTGACGAAGGGGCTAACCCTGAAAGCTTGTGAGTATATTATCAAACAAATAGGTTGGACTAAAACCTGGTGTGTCAGACTTTTTACTGTGTTTACGCCAGTCCAACGCCGGCATACCCACATCATGACTTCTATGAGACAGCCAGTAACTTATCCAATTAGCCAAATTTCCTTCCATCCCACACCTCCTTCTTCATGAACCTACCATGGGGAACCTTATCAAACACCTTACTAAAATCCATGTATACAACATCAACTGCTCTACCTTCATCTACACACTTAGTTACCTCCTCAAAGAATTCAATCAAATTTGTGAGGCAAGACTTACCCTTCATGAATCCGTGCTGACTATCCTGGATTAAGCTGCATCTTTTAAATGGTCATAAATGCTATCCCTCAGGACCTTTTCCATTCATTTAGACCACTGATGTAAGGTTAACTGGCCTATAATTACCAGGGTCATTCCTATTTCCTTTCTTGAAGAGGGGAACAACATTCGCCACTCTCCAGTCCTCTGGCACAATCCCCATGGACAGTGAGGACCCAAAGATCAAAGCCAAAGTCTCTGCAATCTCATCCCTTCCCTCCTAAAGTAACCTGGGATGTATCCCATCTGGCCCAGAGGACTTATCAACCCTCAGGTTTTTCAAAATTGCTAATACATCTTCCCTCGGAATATCTACCTCCTCCATCCTATCAGCCTATATCACACACTCATCCTCAAAAACATGGCCCCTCTCCTTAGTGTTCACTGAAGAAAAGTATTCATTCAACCCCTCACCTATCTCTCACTCCATGCACAAGTTCCCACTACTATCCTTGGCCAGCCCTAACCTCACCCTGGTCACTCTTTTATTTCTCACATAAGAGTAAAAAGCCTTGGGGTTTTTCTTTATCCATTCCGCCAAGGACTCCTCGTGCCCCCTCCTGGCTCTCCTAAGCCTTTTCTTTAACTCATTCCTGGCTACCTTGTAACCCTCAAGTGACCCAACTGGACCTTGTTTTCTCATCCTTACACACACTTCCTTTTCCCTCTTGACAAGACATTCCACCTCCTTTGTGAACCATGGTTCCCTCACTCGGCCATTCCCTCCCTGCCTGACAGGGACATACCTATCAAGGACACACAGTATCTGTTCCTTGAACAAGCTCCACTTTTCGTTTGTGCCCATACCTGACAGTTTCTGTTCCCATCTTATTCTCCCTAATTCTTGCCTAATCACATCATAATTACCCCTGCCCCAATTATAAACCCTGCCCTGCCGTGTGACCCTATCCCTCTCCATTGCAATAATGAAGGACACCAAATTGTGGTCACTATCTCCAAAGTGCTCCCCCACAAACAAATCTAACACTTGGCCCGGTTCATTACCCAGGACCAAGTCCAATGTGGCCCCACCTCTTGTCGGTTTATCCACATATTGTGTCAGGAAACCCTCCTGCACCCACATAGAACATAGAACATTACAGCGCAGAACAGGCCCTTCGGCCCACAATGTTGCGCCGACCAGTTACAAAACAATGACCCACTAGCCTAAACCAATCCCTTTTTGTCCATAAACCTATCCACAGATCTCTTAAACGCCCCCAAACTAGGCGCATTTACAACTGCAGCTGGCAGGGCATTCCAGTCTCTCACCACCCTCTGGGTAAAGAACCTACCCCTGACATCTGTCCTATAACTACCCCCCCTTAATTTAAAGCCATGCCCCCTCATGCTAGATTTCTCCATCACAGGAAAAAGGCTGTACAAAATGTGTCCCATCCGAACTATTCGACCTATAAAGGTTCCAATCAATATTTGGAAAGTTAAAATCACCCATGATAACGACCCTGTGACCTCCACACCTATCCATAATCTGCTTTGCCATTTCCTCCTCTACATCTCTATTACTATTTGGGGGCCAATAGAAAACTCCTAACAATGTGACCGATCCTTTCCTATTTCTAACTCCAGCCCATATTACCTCAGGAGGCAGATCGCCCTCGAAATGCCTTTCAGCAGCTGTTAAACTATCCTTGATTAACAATGTTACAATTGATCAATTGGAGATAACTTTCTTCACTGTCCACTATGACACCAATCTTAGTGTCATCTGCAAACTTACTAACCATTCCTCCTATATTCTCATCCAAATCATTAATATAAATGACAAATAACAGTGGATCCAGTACTGATCCCTGAGGCACACCACTGGTCACAAGCCTCCAGTTTGAAAAACAACCCCCTACAACTATCCTCTGGCTTCTGTCAAGAATTACTGGATAATAATACACTCACATCAAACAGAAAATTCCGACTACATTCTCTCTGTGCTATCCAATGAAATTCGCGGCAGATTCTCAGTGGATCTCTCCTTGGTTCTGAATGGATTCCTCTCATCTGAAAACGGATATTTCCAGGAACTAATTACAATAAACATTCCAGAGTGAGAAATGTTTTGAGATTTAAAAAGAAATAAAGTTGTTAGCTTCCTCTTTTCCCAGTAAAAGGCAGACTTTTCGTAAGCAAGTTTAAGCCTCTGGATTAATTCCTGCTTTATCTCATCTCCTCTCGTAACATTTTCAATCTGATTGCCATCATTGACACTGAACCCCCCCAGTGAGGCTCGTGAAAGAATTAATAGACAATCCACTTAAAGCTCAAACAACACTCAGCTCATCATCCATCAATAGGGGTTTTAGTTCATTAACTGAACATATTTCCCATTGAATAGCAGCCGATTACATGTTGTCAATTTGATAAACAGGAAGATCATAAAATTGCTTTCGCCAGCGGGACGATATTCAAGTATTTTCATCAATTAAATACGCATGAAATTTATTCATTTGGAAGCTCCTAATTCAATGAAATGTTAATTTTTCAACTTTTTCAATTATTCTGCTAAGCAGCCAAATAATTCTGATATTAACCAGAGAAACACAGAATTGATAAAATAAACCATTCCCTTCGAATGACAGAATAATCACAATCACCAGAAAGAAAGCTCCACGGATTTATTTATTAATGGCAGCTCACAAAATACTTGTCTATGTGGGTGAGAAAATGCTCTAACCCAGAACACAATTACAAAATAAGCTCGTGTTTGCAGAATCGAAATGGAATAGGGTGCAGATTAAACAAATCCATCATTAACCCTCACATCTCTGATCAGATCAGAATAAGATCAAAGAAAAGTACAGCTCAGGAATAGGCCCCTTGTCCCTCCAAACCTGTGCCGTTCATGATGCCGAACTAAAAAAAACCTTCTGCCCTTACTCAGTCCCTATCCCTCTATTCCCTCCTTATTCATGAACCCATGCCTCGTAAACATTACTAATGTTTCTGCTTCCACCACCTCCTCTGGCAGCGCGTTCCAGGCACCCACTACTCTCTGCACGAAAAACTTCCCTCATACGTCTCCCTTAATCTTCCCCCCTTTCACCTTGAACCTGTGCCTCCCTGTGACTGACACTTCTACCCTGGGGATAAGCCTCTGACTATCCACCCTGTCTGCACCTCTCATAATTCTGTGGACCTCTATTGGGTCTCCCCTCAGCCTCTGTCTTTCCAGTGAAAACAATCCTGGTTTATTCAGCTTCTCCTCATAGCCAACACCCTCAAGACCAGGCAACAGTTTGGTGAAACTTCTTTGCACTCTCTCCAAAGCTTCTTGTAGTGAGGTGACCAGAACTGCGCACAATACTCCAAATGTGACCTAACCAAGGTTTTATATAACCGCAACATGATTTGCCAACTCTTGTACTCAATGCCCTGTCTGATGAAGACAAGCATGCCATATGCCTTCTTAATCACTTTGGCACCTTTACTGCCATTTTTAGGGACCTCTGGACCTGCACGCCCAGATCCCTCTCTATGTTAATATTCTGAAGGGTTTTGCCATTTACAGTATAATTCACAGCTAAATTTGATCCTCCAAAATGCATCACCTCACATTTGTCCAGACTAAACTCCATCTGCCATTTCTGTGCCCAAGTCTCCAATCTATCTATATCCTGTTGTATTCTCTGACACTCCCCGGCACGATCAGCAACTCCACTAATCTTTGTGTCATCTGCAAACTTACTAATCAGACCAGCCACATTTTCCTCCAGATCTTTTATATAAACTACAAACAAAAGAGATCCCAGCACTGATCCGTGTGGAACACCACTAGCTAAAGATCTCCATTCTGAAAACTACCCTTCCAAACATAGAACATAGAACATTACAGCACAAACAGGCCCTTCGGCCCTCGAGTTGCGCCGATCGCATCAACCCCACCAATCTATAGACCTATCTATAACCCCCAATCCCATTAAACCCCATATACTTCCACCGCGATCCTCTGTCTTTTATAACCATGATGTGGAGATGCCGGCGTTGGACTGGGGTAAACACAGTAAGAAGTCTCACAACACCAGGTTAAAGTCCAAAAAGTTTATTTGATAGTAAACCCACGAGCTTTCGGAGTTTGCCCCTTTTTCAGGTGAGTGGAGAGTTCTGGTCACACACACAGCATATAAAGGCACACACAGTTTACAGTTTATATGCTCTGTGTGTGACCAGAACTCTCCACTCACTTGACAAAGGGGCAAACTCCGAAAGCTTGTGGGTTTACTACCAAATAAACGTTTTGGACTTTAACCTGGCGTTGTGAGATTTCTTATTCTACAACCAAGCCAGTTCTGTATCCATCCCGCCAGCCCACCCTGAATCCCATGTGAGTAATTCAGGTTCAATTCTGTTCTGTGTGGAATCTGCATGTTCTCCCCGTGTCAGCGTGGGTTTCTTCCAGGTGCTCTGGTTTGGACCACAGTCCAAACACGTGTAGGTTAGGCGGATTGATCATACAAAATTGCCCCTTAGTGTACTAAGAAATGTAGGGTTACAGGGCTAGGGAGTGGGTTCACCCTGCGTAAAACAGTTTGTTGGAGAGTGTCAGTGCAGACTGGAGGGGCTGATAACCTTCTTCTGCACTGTAGGGATTCTCTGATGTTAATAATTTTACTATTCTTACTCTCATGGTAAACGCACTCGGGATAGGGCGGAGGGGAGAGCCTGATTGTACCAACTTGCTGAAAGAGCATTCCAGTTTCAATGGGCCAAATGGCCTCTATCGGTATTTCAGAGATTCTATGATTCTATGGCCAGAGTGCTGGTCCCCTGGGTCATTGCTAACCAGGCCATTTCCTGGATGCAGTGTGGGAGAGGGAAGCAGAGCTGTGGGCTGCTGACTCAATGAAGTAAAAGACTATTGAGACCTATTGTCATGGGGTTTTCCAGCCAGTTGGATTTCAGGTTCCTGCTGGACAGAGGTGACCATTTAGCAGTCTGGACGCGGTTCCTGATTCCAGGCTGGGTTGATGCTTCAGGCTGGGATGGAGCCCCAGGTTCAAGAGGGAAACGTCAATCCTTTGTTGATTAATTTCAGCATCAGTAATTCCGAAACTTCCTCATGGTAACAGCAATGGAATTGTGAACGCATTCCTCCTTCACAAGTTTGATGTCCGAGTCAAGACAAAACCTCCCACTGATGTTTCGCTTGAATGTCAGTGGAATACCAGAGCTCAAACTGATTCATAGCGAAAGGCAATCGCTATGAATCAGATTTACAAGGATGTTGCCTGGACTGGGAGGCATGCCTTATGAAGATAGGTTGAGGGAGCTGGGACTCTTTTCCCTGGAGAGACGAAGGTTGAGAGGCGACCTGATAGAAGTTTATAAAATGTTGAGAGGAATAGATAGGGTGGACTCTCAGAGGCTATTTCCCCGGGTTGAAATGGTCGCTACGAGAGGACACAGATTTAAGGTGCGGGGAGGGAAGTACAGAGGTGATGTTAGGGGTAAGTTTTTCACTCAGAGGGTGGTGAGTGAATGGAATCGGCTGCCGTCAGAGGTGGTGGAGGCGAACTCGCTGGGGTCTTTTAAAAGACTTCTGGATGAGTATATGGGGTTTAATGGGATTGAGGGTTATAGATAGGTCTATGGATTGGTAGGTGTTGATGTGATCGGCGCAACTCGTGGGCCGAAGGGCCTGTTTGTGCTGTAGTGTTCTATGTTCTATGTTCAATGATTCTCACTCAACTTTATACCAACATCTGGCTGCAGCCTCATCCCAGATGTAGGAGTAACAGGAGCCATGGTGTAAAAGCAAACTGCTGACATGGGCACCATTAAATAACCCACAACAGTGAGAGAGAGAGAGGCAGTGAGAGAGAGAGGCAGACAGAGAGAGGCAGTACGTGTGTGAGAGAGAGAGAGAGAGGCAAAGCAACAAGGAGAGAGGGAGAGAGAGAGAGAGGCAAAGCCACAAGGAGAGAGGGAGAGAGAGAGAGAGGCAAAGCCACAAGGAGAGAGGGAGAGAGAGAGAGAGGCAGAGCAACAAGGAGAGAGAGACAGACAGACAGAGTGAGGCAGAATGTGTGTGTGAGAGAGAGGCAAAGCAAAGAGAGAGAGGAATGAGAGAAAGAGGGGGGGAAGTGCAAGGGGAGAGAGAGAGAGAGGCAGAACAGAAAGGAGAGAGAGAGAGACAGTGAGAGAGAGGTGAGGCAGAACAAGAAGAGAATGCAACAGTGAAAAAGAGTGGCAGACCAAGGAGAGAGAAAGAGACAATGAGGGAAACAGTGAGAGAGAGAGACAGGGAGAGAGAAGACAGAACGAGAAGGAGAGATAAACTAGGTCAAGCAAACACTTCAATAAATGTAAATTTAACAAAATCCTGGAAGGTAACAAATATTTTTATATTTTTCTGGAAAAAGGTGGCAGGTGAGATATCTGCTCAAATAGATATTAAACAAAATTTCTGCAGATAGGAAGAATCTCTCCAAAAAATAACTCTGAAAATAAAAGTTACAAGTTCAAAGTGACCTGCTGAAATGATGATGAGAATCAACCTGATCAAAGATCAAAATGCTGATCTAACCTGATAGGATATAAACTTTAACAAGACTCTGTCTGACTGAAGTTTCTGAGTAAATTGAAGGGAAATGAGTCTCTTCATGTCGTGTACTGAGAACTAGACTTTTAATTAACAACTCATTGGATGCATTGATTTTAGGATCTCCAAGTGTTCAGGTGAACAGAGGAACAGGCCATTCGGCCCTCCAAGCCTATGCTGTTCATGATGTCCTAACTCAATGGAAATAAAACCTTTTGCCCTGAGTTTAATCCCTCCTTATTGGTGGAGCCAGTCCGTGGAGATGTCTTGATTCTATTTGGGTCAATAAGAATACAAAACATTGTGAGGTGAATGATTCCGAATGTGACCCAGTGGTTTTGGGATTTCACAGTTAATGTTGAGAACGTTCTGGGTGAGTAAACTGACAAAATGATTCCTCTTCCAGAACATTCTCAGCGCTGTCAGTAAATGCAGCTGTTAGATGTGAGGATCTGAGACCTTCTGCTGAAAGCTGCACCTTTTCTGCTGTTGTTTGAAGTTATTTATTTATTTGTACATTTATCTCTTGGTGGAGACATCCTTAGATCAGAGCTGCTGTCAGATGTATCACATCCTGAACAGACAGAGACCACAAAGGTTTCCGTGTCCGTGCAGTGATGTCTAAAGCATTCCTAATACTGGGATATGCGATGAATTTTAAATACAGATGTGTCTAATTCTGCAAAGTCGATAGTAGTCATGATGTGGGTATGCTGGCGTTGGACTGGGGTAAACACAGTAAAAAGTCTGACAACACCAGGTTAAAGTCCAACAGGTTTATTTGATAATATTCTCACAAGCTTTCGGGTTAGTCCCTTCGTCAGGTGAATAGAACATAGAACATTACAGCGCAGAACAGGCCCTTCGGCCCACGATGTTGCGCCGACCAGTTACAAAACAATAACCCACTAGCCTAAACCAATCCCTTTTCGTCCATAAACCTATCCACAGATCTCTTAAAAGCCCCCAAACTAGGTGCATTTACAACTGCAGCTGGCAGGGCATTCCAGTCCCTCACCACCCTCTGGGTAAAGAACCTACCCCTGACATCAGTCCTATAACTACCCCCCCTTAATTTAAAGTCGTGCCCCCTCGTGCTAGCTTTCTCCATCCTAGAAAAAAGGCTATCACTATCTACCCTGTCTAAACCTCTAATCATGTTTCAATGAGATCCCTCTTAGCCGCCTTCTTTCCAGCGAAAACAACCCCAAATCTCTCAGTCTCTCCTCATAGGATCTCCCCTCCATACCAGGCAACATCCTGGTAAACCTCCTCTGCACCCTCTCCAAAGCCTCTACATCCTTCCTGTAATGTGGGGACCAGAACTGCACACAAAACTCTAAGTGTGGCCGCACCAGAGTTGTATACAGTTGCATCATGACGCTGCGACTCCTAAATTCAATCCCCCTACCAATAAACGCCAAGACACCGTATGCCTTCTTAACAACCTTATCTACTTGATTTCCAACTTTCAGGGATCTATGTACACATACACCTAGATCCCTCTGCTCATCCACACTATTCAAAGTCCTCCCATTAGCCCTATACTCGACACATCTGTTATTCCTACCAAAGTGAATTACCTCACACTTCTCCGCATTAAACTCCATCCGCCACCTCTCAGCCCAGCTCTGCAACCTATCTAAGTCTTCCTGCAAACTATGACATCCTTCCTCACTATCTACCACACTTCCGACTTTGGTGTCATCAGCAAACTTACTAATCCACCCAACTATACCCTCATCCAGATCATTAATAAAAATTACAAACAGCAGTGGCCCCAAAACAGATCCCTGAGGCACACCACTCGTAACCGAACTCCATGATGAATATTTACCATCAACCACCACCCTCTGTCTCCTATCTGCTAGCCAATTCCTGATCCAATTACCTAGATCACCCCCCAATCCCATACATCTGCATTTTCTGCAGAAGCCTACCATGGTGAACCTTATCAAACGCCTTACTAAAATCCATATACACCACATCAACTGCCTTACCCCTATGGAGAAATCCATATACACCACATCAACTGTCTTACCCCTATGGAGAGTTCTGGCCTCAGACAGAGCATATAAAGCACAGACAGTTTAGAGATTACTGATTAGAATGCGAATCCTTACACCTAACCTGCTGTTCAAGACCTGAAGTGGCTGATAATGTGAGTGGAAGGAGCACTGATCACAGTTTAAAGAGATGTGTATTGTCTCCAGACAGTACAGTAAGTGAGGTTTTACAAACCCAGGTAAGTCACGGGGGTTACAGATAGTGCGACATGAACCCAAGATCCCTGTTGAGACCGTCCTCATGTGTGCGGAACTTGGCTATCAGTCTCTCCATTCTAAAATGTTTAGCCTTCATGCTCGAACTATGACGATCCAATTACAAAGACAAACGGCATTTCTCTGTCATTGTTTTCCACATCTCAATGTCCAATCGATCTGTGCCAGACTGACTGCATCATCCCCCATCTGATACAGCAATCGTATTTCATACTCTCATCCCCACCAACACCCCTCCCCCACTGCCCCTCCCAACCAACACCAGAATATTATAATATGGTTATTCTCCAGAAACAGCCACCTGAAGAGGTTCTAACCAAACTCGTTGTCTGGGGGTGATTAATACAGGATTTCAAGTATTCTCAGCTTCCATTAATCATCACAGTGAGATTAGTGATCCTGCTGTAGGAGTCACCATTGATGATCTATTTGCATCAAATCAAATTCCCAGGAAAGGAACATTGTTCCAGATATTGGGAGAACGCAGTGAGGGAGTTGAATGTTTTATTGAATTGGGACCAGAATAGAGAATTCAGAAGAAGTTCTTCAGTCAGAAGATGGTGAAAGTGTGTAACTCACTACCCCAGCAAGAGGCTAAAATCAATATCAGAGATACAGTAAAGGAGAAAGTAAGCATGTTTCTGAAGGAGAAGGGAACAGATAGTCACAATGGTAGATTTTGATTGGAGCAACATTGGATTTGAGGGGCTGAATGGCCTGAGTCTGTAACTGAAACAAAACAGCAGGTGGATCAGGTCTGAGTGTTTACACTCAATTAATATTTTACTCCACAACTTGGTGAAATAGTAACAACTGAAGCAATAAACTTGCTTTTGTTAGATAATGGGCACTTCCTGCATTTTCTGTTTTTTCACTATTTCTTTCTGTTTCTGGTATCAGTTGGATTCCATCCTTCCAGCTCCAGGACTTGAGTTTGTGCCATTTTAAATACACTAACAGCCCTTTGTGAAAGTTCTGCTTCTGTGATTCAGAAGCAGGATCAGATTCTGTCATTACACCCTGGAGATCATTTACAATGCTCTGAATTCATGCAAATATATTTCTACTCTCCCAATGGATCTGTCGTCCTAGCCAAACATTCCAGTCTACTCACATCCTGAAACCATTGATCCAAGCGTCTGTTTGAAAAGTCTTTCTGATATCGAGCAAGAAGCAGTTTAAATGCACAGTGTGAAGTTACTTCAATTCACTGTGATTTAATTTCAAAAGTTTTAATTCTCTCAACCTACTACACAACCTTAATTCTAAGGTTCACCTGTTTTAAGCTTCTGCTAAGAAAACCCTTTGTATAGAAACATGTAGAGGTTGTCACGTTACACATTGAGTATTGATAAAGAATTAGAATTGAAAGTTTAAAATGTGCAAATGAAAGGAGCCTTAGAGAGAGTAAGGCTTTTGCTTGATGCACCTGACATGATTGCATCAGATAAAAAAGGAAATGTTTTTCTAGGATATCCTCTCCGTTTTCGAGCCTGTTTCAAAGTGAAGAATACAGGAGTTGGGACGTCTTGTTTAATTGTACAATACGTTGGTAAGGCCACATTTGAAATACTGGGCCCAATTTTACCATTGCGTCACACCCAATTTTGGTAAAGTCGGGCGTGAGACAAATAGCGTGATCTGTGCCCATGTCCGTGCAGATGCCCACTTTACCAAGGCTGACATGCATTGAAATTGAATCACTGAGCTGCCTGCACAGCTTCACCAGCATTCCTCCCTTTGCCATCACATTCATGTGTCCAGATTTGGTGCAAAACAAACGTGAGGCAAAGGTTTTGGGCGCTCCAGCTTCTGAAGAGATAAATTCAGAGCTTCCAGCGGTTCTCTGACACGGATCGGTGGTGGGGTGGGAGGGAGGAAGGCGGGCTGGATCATTCTCAGGTTGGGGGTTGGAGGAGACGGGTCAGGTGAAAGCTAGCACGAGGGGGCATGGCTTTAAATTAAGGGGGGGTAGTTATAGGACAGATGTCAGGGGTAGGTTCTTTACCCAGAGGGTGGTGAGGGACTGGAATGCCCTGCCTGCTGCAGTTGTAAATGCACCTAGTTTGGGGGCGTTTAAGAGATCTGTGGATAGGTTTATGGATGAAAAGGGATTGGTTTAGGCTAGTGGGTCATTGTTTTTTATCTGGTCGGCGCAACATCGTGGGCCGAAGGGCCTGTTCTGCGCTGTAATGTTCTATGTTCTATGTTCTAGGTGTGTCTGTGATGGGAGTTGGAAGAGGGAGGACCAATCATTTTCTGGTGATGAGGGAAGAGGGAGGACAGATGGATTTCTGGTGGGGGGAGGGGGGAGGCAGAGGGGTCTGCTGCCACTCTTTGAGCGATCGGTGGTGGCGGTAGTGGGGAAAGGGAGTTACAATCGCTCTGGGTAGCAGAGGGGGTGGGTGGATAAGGAGACAGTTACGTTGCTGGGGTGGGGTGATATCTGCAGGGGGTCTTTGCCCCCGGGGTGCTTTATCCGCTTTTGGCAGCCTGTGAACGATGTGATAAGGGCGCGTTTCAATTTTGTTTTAACTGGGCATGCACTGTTCAAATCTCCAATCAGAGCAGCAATGATAAGCCCCACCCAGAGCACGATTCAGACTGGTGATTTTTTTTTCAAGTTGAGTCACGTACAACAAGGAGGCATAAAACAGCACAGGCAGCTGGGATGAAATGGACTCCTTGAAGACTATAGCAGCTGTAGGAGTAGAACTTAAGAGAGAAATCAGGAGGTCAAAAAAAGGACATGAGATTGTTTTGGCAGATAATGCAAAGCAGAATCCAAAGAGCTTCAACAAATACATAAAGGGCAAAAAAGTAACAAGGGAGAGAGTAGGGCCTCTTAAGAACATAAGAACATAAGAAATAGGAGCAGGAGTAGGCCATCTGGCCCTTCGAGCCTGCCTCGCCATTCAATAAGATCATGGCTGATCTGTCGTGGCTCAGTTCCACTTTCCCGCTCTCTCCCCATAACCCTTAATTCCCTTGTCTATCAGAAACCTATCTACCCATGACTTAAATATATTCAGCAAGGCAGCCTCCACCACTTCAACGGGCAGAGAATTCCAGAGATTCACCACCCTTTGAGTGAAGTAGTTCCACCTCAACTCCGTTCTAAACTGCGCCCCCCTCCCTTATTTTGAGTCTGTGCCCTCTAGTCCTGCTGTCCTTTCTAAGCGGGAAGAATCTCTCTACCTCTACCCTATCCATCCCCTTCATTATCTTGTCAGTTTCTATTAGATCCCCCCTCAGCCTTCTAAACTCCAATGAGTATAGGCCCAATCTACTCAATTTCTCCCCGTAGTCTAACCCCCTCATCTCCAGTATCAGCTGAGTGAACCTCCTCTTCACTCCCTCCAAGGCCAATATATCCTTTCGCAAATAAGGGGACCAAAACTGCACACAGTACTCCAGCTGCGGCCTCACCAATGCCCGATACAGCTGCAGCAAGACCTCCCTACTTTTATATTCTATCCCCCTCGCTACAAAGGCCAGCATCCCATTCACCTTCCTGACCACTTGCTGCACCTGCAGGCTGGGTTTTTGCAACTCATGCACAAGGACCCCCAGGTCCCTCTGCACCGTAGCATGCTGCAGCTTTTCGCCTTTTAAATAGTAATCCCTCCTACAATTATTTCTACTAAAGTGGATAACCTCACACTTGCTAACATTATACTCCATCTGCCAGGTCCTCGCCCACTCACTCAACCTATCCAGATCTCTCTGCAGACTTTCCGCGTCCTCCACACAATTTGCTTTTCCACTCATCTTCGTGTCATCAGCAAATTGTCACCCTACACTCAGCCCCCTCCTCCAGATCATCTATATAAATGGTAAATAGTTGAGGCCCCAGCACCGACCCCTGGGGCACTCCACTAGTCATCAACCGCCAACCAGAAAAGCATCCATTGATTCCAACTCTCTGCTTCCTATTAGACAGCCAATCCTCAATCCACGCTAACACCTTACCCCAACTCCATGCCCCTTAACCTTCTGCAGCAACCTTTTGTGAGGCACCTTATCGAATGCCTTCTGGAAATCTAAAAACACCACATCCACCGGTTCCCCTCTGTCAACTGCACTTCATAAAAATCCAGTAAATTTGTTAAACACGACTTCCCCTTCAGGAATCTGTGCTGCGTCTGTGTGATCGAACCATTCTTTCCTAGGTGTCCTGCTATTTCTTCTTTGATGATGCATTCTAGCATTTTTCCAACTACGGACATTAAGCTAATTGGCCTGTAGTTACCCGCCTTTTGTCTGCTGCCATTTTTAAACAGCGGCGTAACAGTAGCTGTTTTCCAATCCGCTGGCACTTCCCCAGAGTCCAGTGAATTTTGAGAATTAATTACTAACGCATCCATTATTACTTCTGCCATTTCTTTCAGAACCCTGGGATGCATTCCTTCCGATCCTGGGGACTTGTCTACCTTCAGTCCCGTTAGTCTACCAAGCATTACCTCTCTAGTGATAGTAATTGTATTTAGGACCTCACCTCCTACCATCCCTCTATCTTTAAGGATCAACAAGGTCATCTGTGTATGGATCCACAAGACATGGGTGAGATCATAAATGAATATTTCTCATTAGTATTTACTGTTGAGAAAAGCACAAATGTTAGGGAACTTGGGGAAATAAATAGTGATGTCTTGAGGAGTGTACATGTTACAGAGAAGGAGGTGCTGGAAGTCTTAAAGCGCATCAAGGTAGATAAATCCCCAGAACCTCGTGAAGTGTATCCCAGGACATTGTGCGAGGTTAGGGAGGAAATTGCGGGTCCCCTAGCCAAGATATTTGAATCATCGATAGTCACGGGTGAGGTGCCTGAAGATTGGAGAGTGGCAAATGTTGTGCCTTTGTTTAAAAAGGGCTGCAGGGAAAAGCTTGGGAACTACAGGCCAGTGAGCCTCAAGGACAGTCAGAATGGCTTTGTGAGTGGAAAATCATGTCTCATAAATTTGATTGACTTTTTTGAAGGTGTAACCAAGAAGGTAGATGAGGGCAGTGCAGTTGATGTTGTCTGCATGGACTTTAGCAAGGCCTTTGACAAGGTACCACATGGTGGGTTGTTGCATAAAGTTAAATCTCACAGGATCCAGGGTGAGGTATCTAAATGGGTATAAAATTGGCTTCTTGACAGAAGCCAGAGAGTGGTTGTAGAGAGTAGTTTTTCAAACTGGAGGCCTGTAACCAGCGGTGTGCCTCAGGGACCAATGCTGGGCCCACTGTTATTTGTCATTTATATTAATGATTTGGATGAGAATATAGGAGGCATGGTTAGTAAGTTTGCAGATGACACCAATATTGGTGGCACAGTGGACAGGGAAGAAAGTTTTCTCCATTTTCAACGGGATCTTGATCAATTGGACCAGTGGGCTGATGAATGGCAGATGGAGTTTAATTTAGATAAATGCAAGGTGATGCATTTTGGTAGATTGAACCAGGGCAGGACTTACTCAGTTAATGGTATGGCACTGGGGAGAGTTACAGAATAAAGAGATCTAGAGGTGCATGTTCACAGCTCCTTGAAAGTGGAGTCACAGGTGGACAGAGTGGTGAAAAAGGCATTCGGCATGCTTGGTTTCATCGGTCAGAACATTGAATACAGGGGTTGGAATGACTTGTTGAAATTGTACAAGACATTAGAACATAGAACATAAAACATTACAGCACAGAACAGGCCCTTCGGCCCACGATGTTGCACCGACCAATTACAAAACAATGACCCACTAACCGAAACCAATCCCTTTTCGTCCATAAACCTATCCACGGATCTCTTAAACTCCCCCAAACTAGGCACATTTACAACTGCAGCAGGCAGGGCATTCCAATCCCTCACAACCCTCTGGGTAAAGAACCTACCCCTAACATCCGTCCTATAACTACCCCCCCTTAATTTAAAGCCATGCCCCCTCGTGCTAGATTTCTCCATCAGAGGAAAAAGGCTATCACTATCCACCGTATCTAAACCTCTAATCATCTTATATGTTTCAATAAGATCCCCTCTTAGCCGCCTTCTTTCCAGCGAAAACAACCCCAAATCCCTCAGCCTCTCCTCATAGGACCTCCCCTCCATACCAGGCAACATCCTGGTAAACCTCCTCTGCACCCTCTCCAAAGCCTCCACATCCTTCCTATAATGTGGGGACCAGAACTGCACACAGTACTCCAAGTGCGGCCGCACCAGAGTTGTGTACAGTTGCAACATAATGCTACGACTCCTAAATTCAATCCCCCTACCAATAAACGCCAAGACACCGTACGCCTTCTTAACAACCTTATCTACTTGACTCCCAACTTTCAGGGATCTATGTACACATACACCTAGATCCCTCTGCTCATCCACACTATTCAAAGTCCTCCCGTTAGCCTTATACTCGACACATCTGTTATTCCTACCAAAGTGAATTACCTCACACTTCTCTGCATTAAACTCCATCCGCCACCTCTCGGCCCAGCTCTGCAACCCTGTCTAAGTCTTCCTGCAAACTATGACACCCTTCCTCACTATCTACCACACCTCCGACTTTGGTGTCATCAGCAAATTTACTAATCCACCCAACTATACCCTCATCCAGATCATTAATAAAAATTACAAACAGCAGTGGCCCCAAAACAGATCCCTGAGGCACACCACTCGTAACCGAACTCCATGATGAATATTTACCATCAACCACCACCCTCTGTCTCCTATCCGCCAGCCAATTCCTGATCCAATTCCCTAGATCACCCCCAATCCCATACATCTGCATTTTCTGCAGAAGCCTACCATGGTGAACCTTATCAAACGCCTTACTAAAATCCATATACACCATGTCCACTGCCTTACCCCCATCCACCTCTTTGGTCACTTTCTCAAAAAACTCAATAAGGTTAGTAAGGCACGACCTACCCATCACAAAACCATGCAGACTATCTCCAATCAATTCATTACCCTCCAAATAACTATAAATCCTATCCCGAATAATTTTTTCTAAAACCTTGCCCACAACAGAAGTAAGACTCACCGGTCTATAATTCCCGGGGAAGTCTCTGTTCCCCTTCTTAAACAATGGGACAACATTCGCTAACCTCCAATCTTCCGGTACTATACCAGAGACCAACGACGACCTGAAGATCAGAGCCAGAGGCTCTGCAATCACCTCTCTTGCCTCCCAGAGAATCCTGGGGTAAATCCCATCCCATCTATTTCCATTGGTAAGCCCACACTTGGAATACTGTGTACAGTTCTGGCCACCCTATTATAGAAAGGATATTATTAAACTAGAAAGAGTGCAGAAAAGATTTACTAGGAATGCTACTGGGACCTGATGGATTGAGTGATAAGGAAAGGCTAAATAGACTGGGACTTTTTTCTCTAGCGTGTAAGAGGCTGAGGAGTGACTTTATAGAGGTCTATAAAATAATGAAGGGCACAGATCAGCGAGATAATCAAAATCTTTTCCTTAATGTAGGGGAGTCTAAAACTAGAGGACGTAGGTTTAATGTGAGAGGGGAGAGATACAAAAGTGTCCAGAGCGGCAATTTTTTCACACAGAGGATGGTGAGTGTCTGGAACAAGCTGCCAAAGGCAGTAGTAGAGGCGGATGCAATTTTATCTTTTAAAAAGCATTTAGACAGTTACATGGGTACGATGGATATAAAGAGAAATGGGCCAAATGTGGGCAATTGGGATTAGCTTATGGGTTAAAAAAAGGGTGGCATGGACAAGTTGGGCTGAAGGGCCTGTTTCCATGCTGTAAACCTCTATGACTCGATATTTTATTTAAACTTGCTCTCATGCTGCGAGTGTTTGATGCAGCAATCAGAAAAACTCTCACATCTTTAAGTGTTTCAGTGATAAGGAAAATGAGATGGAGTTTTGTTCTGCATTGAAATCAGAACACTGTCCGTATGAAACAAATTCAAAATTTACCTTCACATAAAAGCAGAAAATTCCAGTAGAATAGTTTGGGCCAATTCCCTCAAACCTCAGGATTCAGAGGAACCCGAATAGTTCACGAGAACATATGAGCTAGGAGCAGGAGTGAGCCATTCAGCTCCTCGACTCTGCTTCAAGATGATCATGGCTGATCTTATTTTGGCCTCATTTGTAATTTCCAGCCTGTTCTCCATAAATCCTCAACTCATTGTTCAACAAAAATCTGTCTGTCTCCTCCTTAAATTTGTTTAGTGTTCGGGGTCCACTGCACAGATTTACAACTCCTTGAGTGAAATAATTCCTCCTCATTCCTCTTTCTGAATCTGTCACCCCTTAGTCTGAAGCTATGGCCTCTAAATCTAGAATGTCCAACAAGAGGATGCATTCTCTCTACATCCACTCTGTCAATCTCATTTAGCATCTCATACACCTAAATTAGATCCTCTCTCATTCTCCTCTGCAGAATGAGGTGAGACTAAGTCAGTTTGGATTATATTTACTGCAGCTTGGAAGAGAGGATCTCATAGGAATTTCTAAAATTCTAACAGGGTTAGACAGGGTAGATTCAGAAAGAATGTTCCCACTGCTGAGGGAGTCCAGAGCTAGGGAACATAGTTTGCGGATAAGGGGTAAACCTTTTAGAACTGAGATGAGGAGAAATTTCTTCACCCAGAAGGTGGGGAATGAGTGGAATTCACTCCCACAGAAAGTAGTTGAGGCCAAAACATTTTGTGATTTCAAGAAGAAATCAGATATAGCTCTTGCAACTCGAGAAATCAAAGGAATAAAAGAATGGTGGAGTGGGTTTGAAGGACAGAATGGCCTCATCCTGCTACTATTTTGTATGGTTCTATGTTTCCAGCAAGTAAATTCCCAAACTGTTCAATCTCTCTTCATAAGACCAATCCTTCATCCCTGGAATCAATCTAGTGAACCTTCTCTGAACTGCCTCTAAAGCATTTACATCCTTTCTCAGGTAAGGGGACCAAAACTATGCACAGTTCTCCAGATGTAGTCTCACCAATGCCCGATACAGCCCTCCTCCCATACTTATATATCCATTGGCAATGAATGCCAAAATTCCGCTTACCTTCCTCATTATCTCTTAAATCTGCGCACTGACTTTCTGTGATTCATGTGTGAGGACACCCAGATTCCTCTTTACCAAAGCATTTTGAAATTTCTCTTTATTTAGATAGTAAGTTGCTCTTTTATCCACCGAACTAAAATGGACAACCTTACACTTATTCATGTTAAATTCCATCTGCCAAATTTTGGTCCAATCATCAAATCTATCCATATCTATTTGTAAATTTCTTATTTCCTCAACTTGCTTTTTCACCTATTTTAGCATCATCTGCAAAGTTAGCTATCATGCCTTCTATTGTTGCAACAAAGTAATTAGTGTAGATTGTAAATATTTGGAGGCCAAGAGCCGAACCCTGTGATACACCGTTAGTTATGTCTTGTCAATGATAAGAAGATCCATTTATCCAGACATTCTGTTTTCTGTTGGTTAGCCAATCATCATCATCCATAGCAGTTCATGTCAACTTGGTCAGTCTTAGAGACTCCTTGGATAATGAAGTCATGAGTTGACTGATTTCAGTTAAATGTGGGTGGTTGATCTGCTTCAATTGGTCAGCATCTCTAGACCAGGGGATAGGAAATCACCCAGATCCCCTTTACTGCTCTGAAATGTGGCTCGGGTGGATGTCACCTGAGGTTCAGATTTTATCATGTGTCCATTTAGGAGCAGAAAGGTAGTTGTCAGATTTTCCTCGCACAAAGAGATGGGGAAATTCACTGAACTGGGCAATCTAAAACGTTTCAGAGTTATTTTGATGCGTTGATGGTTTGAGAGATTTGGAAGAAATTGTTCCAATATTTGGAAAGATCACACAGATTTACAGTAATTGGTAAAATAAAGAATGGCAACATGAGTTTGGATCTGGGAAGCGCTATCGGACAGTCTGCTGAAGGGATGTTCAATCTGAGCTTTCAAATGGGAACTGGATCATTATCTGAAAAAGAAAAACTTGCAAGGCTGTGTGGAAAAAGCAGGTGAGTGGCTCCAAGTGAATTACCCCTTAGAGGGTCAATACGGAAATGATGGGTCAAATGGCCTCCTTCAACTTCTAACCATTCTGTCGTTCTGGGAGTCTCTATAAGGGACAGGTCTATATTCTCAATTGGAGAGGTTCAGAGGGTTCACATTATAGGCAAACAGAAACATTTATAACATGATGTTCTGACTGTTCTAATTAATAAATGATTTATTGGTTTCCGCAGTGTGAAAATATCCTCATGCCTTATCAAAATAATTGATTTTTTAGGTCTAATTGGTTTTGGATCCTAAATTTCCAGTGATCAGAGAAAATGAATGGAACCACTTCTCTGATATTGCTGGCAGTTTATAATGAGACAATGCACTAATCTACAAATTCTCTCTTAATTCCTGATGCACTTCCTAAAGCCTCAGTTTGTCAACCTGCAATAACACTGAGTGTGAAACTAGCCTGTTACAATCTGCAGCTTGTAACTTGTCTCAGAGAATGTCCTTTTCTGCTTTGAAGTTGTTATTCCTAAAAGCTTCAGATCATTTTGGAAACTGAATGATTTTGAAGGCACCTGGCCTTTGTATGATTGTCTTCTTATCAGAAATCCCACTGATCAAAGGAGGTATTAACCCCGGCAGAACATCTGACATTAACACTTCTTCATCGGAGAACAAAAGAACATTCATTTTCGATAGGGAATTATTGTAAATTCTCCAATGCTGGAAAAACTCAGCATGTCAGGAAGTGTCTGTGCAGAGAAGCAGAATCTCAGCTTGAGTTCTGAGATTGATTGTGATTTGCTGATCGCCTCACATTCCAGTGTCATACTGAGTAAATGCTGCCCTGCTGGAGGTGAAATCCTTTGGTTGAGACATTGAGTAAAGGCTCCAATTTTCTGCTCAGATATTTGTGAACAATCCCATGGGAAACAACCTCTCAACATCAACCCAGTTAAGCCCCCTGAGAACCCGTTATTTCTCAAGAAGGCTGCCTCTCCTGAATTCCAATGCATGTAAGTCCAAATTACTTAATCTCTCCTCTTAAGAAAACTCCTCCATATTCAGGATTAACCTAGTGAACCTTCTCTGAACTGTCTCCAGCAGCAATATATCTTTCCTTAGATAAAGGACGAAAACCATTCACTGTATTTCAGAATAATACTCATGATAATTCCACATTCATTCAGTTTTAACAATGTTGAGTTTTGTGTGATAGGACAATGCATCAAAGTTTGGTTATTGAAACTGGACAGTTATCATTTGATGTGTTCTTTAATGATATGAGTCATTGAGCTTATTTGTTGTATAAGTGTGAGGAATCCCACTGATGTTAAATATGAGGGCATCTCAAAACCCAGAAGGGACATTGGTTCTCAATGGTATGTATTCTCAGTTTGGTATAACCTGAGGAAAGATCTGCAAACCAGGAAGGAACAGTACATCCTTGTTGTGATCAATTAATAAATAATGTTTATTAACTTAAAAGAAAACACATGACAAGAATGACTCTAATACACTCCAATAGTCACTGTAACGATATTGATGGCATATACACGCAATATCTCATGAAGTTACTCCTTGTTCCCAACTACCTACCTTACCTGAAATCTGAACTCTGAAAAATAACCTTACTCCTAAACAACATTCAATATAATCCAGCTCTCGGAGCATATCCAGCAGATAGTTACCACCCACAGGTTATTTTCCAAGTTTGGGAAGTTGTTTTCAGATTCGGTGCAGAAATTCTTCTGAGTTTTGCTTTTAAACAATAGCCTTTTAGCAGCAACTTGTTTTCGGGAGCAGTCGTGTGTGCCGATAACAGTAACTGTTTCTCTCTACTGTCTTCCCACGTTATCTTGTTTTGGATCTCTCATTTTTTCCCTTCCATATACCCAACCTGTGGACCAGGCTTTTAGAATTTTGGTGCAATATATTCCCTTATCTCTCCACTTTGAAGGTAGAACATAGAACATAGAACATTACAGCGCAGAACAGGCCCTTCGGCCCACGATGTTGCGCCGACCAGTTACAAAACAATGACCCACTAGCCTAAACCAATCCCTTTTCATCCATAAACCTATCCACAGATCTTTTAAACGCCCCCAAACTAGGTGCATTTACAACTGCAGCTGGCAGGGCATTCCAGTCCCTCACCACCCTCTGGGTAAAGAACCTACCCCTGACATCTGTCCTATAACTACCCCCCCTTAATTTAAAATCGTGCCCCCTCGTGTTGGCTTTCTCCATCCTAGGAAAAAGGCTATCACTATCTACCCTGTCTAAACCTCTAATCATCTTATATGTCTCAATGAGATCCCCTCTTAGCCGCCTTCTTTCCAGCGAAAACAACCCCAAATCTCTCAATCTCTCCTCATAGGATCTCCCCTCCATACCAGGCAACATCCTGGTAAACCTCCTCTGCACCCTCTCCAAAGCCTCCACATCCTTCCTGTAATGTGGGGACCAGAACTGCACACAAAACTCCAAGTGCGGCCGCACCAGAGATGTGTACAGTTGCATCATGACGCTGCGACTCCTGAATTCAATCCCCCTACCAATAAACGCCAAAACTCCGTATGCCTTCTTAACAACTTTATCTACTTGATTCCCAACTTTCAGGGATCTATGTACACATACACCTAGATCCCTCTGCTCCTCCACACTATTCAAAGTCCTCCCGTTAGCCCTATACTCAACACATCTGTTATTCCTACCGAAATGAATTACCTCACACTTCTCCACATTAAACTCCATTCGCCACCTCTCAGCCCAGCTCTGCAACCTTTCTAAGTCATCCTGCAAACTATGACACCCTTCCTCACAATCAACCACACCTCCGACTTTGGTGTCATCAGCAAACTTACTAATCCACCCAACTATACCCTCATCCAGATCATTAATAAAAATTACAAACAGCAGTGGCCCCAAAACAGATCCCTGAGGCACACCACTTGTAACCGAACTCCATGACGAATATTTCCCATCAACCACCACTCTCTGTCTCCTATCTGCTAGCCAATTCCTGATCCAATTACCTAGATCACCCCCAATCCCATACATCTGCATTTTCTGCAGAAGCCTACCATGGTGAACCTTATCAAACGCCTTGCTAAAATCCATATACACCACATCAACAGCCTTACCCCTATCCACCTCTTTGGTCACTTTCTCAAAGAACTCGATAAGGTTAGTAAGGCATGACCTACCCGCTACAAAACCATGCTGACTGTCTCTAATCAACTCATTACTTTCCAAATAACTATAAATCCTGTCTCTAATAATCCTTTCCAAAACCTTACCCACCACAGAAGTAAGACTCACCGGTCTATAATTCCCAGGGAAGTCCCTTCTCCCCTTCTTAAACAATGGGACAACATTTGCTGTCCTCCAATCTTCTGGTACTATACCAGAGACTAACGACGACCTGAAGATCAGAGCCAGAGGCTCCGCAATCACCCCTCTTGCCTCCCAAAGAATCCTAGGATAAATCCCATCTGGACCAGGGGACTTATCTATTTTCAATCCCTCTAAAATATCCAGCACATCCCCCGTATCAACTGCAATACTATCTATTTCACACCCCTGCACCCCAGTGTCCTCCTCAGCTACATTCCTGTCCCCTTGCGTGAACACCGAAGAGAAATATTGGTTCAACGCCTCTCCAATCTCCTCCGGTTCCACACACAACTTCCCTCTACTGTCTGTAACTGGCCCTAATCTTGTCCTAACCAACCTTCTGTCCTTGACATACCTGTAAAACGCCTTAGGGTTCTCCTTAATCCTATCAGCCAAAATCATCTCATGCCCTCTTTTAGCCCTTCTTAACTCCCTCTTCAACTCCCTCCTAGCCAATCTAAAACTTTCTAATGCACTACCTGAGCCCTCAAGCCTCATCCGAACATAAGCCTCCTTTTTCTTCCTAACCAACGAATCAACTTTTTTGGTGCACCACGGTTCCCTGGGCCTACCAAATCCTCCTTGCCTGACAGGGATATACTTATTACAGACCCGCAATAGCTGCTCCTTGAAAAATCTCCACATCTCGGATGTTCCCAGTCCCTGTAATCTCCCATTCCAACCAATGCTTCCTAATTCTCTCCTAATAGCCTCATAATTACCCTTCCCCCAGCTGAAACTACTGACCCGAGGTTCATGCCTATCCCTTTCCATCACTAAGGTGAACGTAATCGAATTGTGATCACTATCCCCAAACTGTACACCAACTTCCAAGTCTAGCACCTGGTCTGGCTCATTACCGAGCACCAAATCCAAAATAGCCTCACCTCTCGTCGGCCTATCTACATACTGAGTCAAAAAACCTTCTTGCACACTTTGAACAAAAACTGACCCCTCTAACGAGCCAGAGCTGTAGCAATTCCAATCTACATGAGTAAAGTTAAAGTCCCCCATAACAATTACCCTATTACTTTCACTCCTAACAAGGATCGTTTCCGCAATCCTTTCCTCAACCTCTCTAGAACTTTTTGGAGGTCTATAAAAGACTCCCAACAGGGTGACCTCTCCTCTCCTATTTCTAATCTCCGCCCATACTACCTCAACAGACAAGTCCTCATCAAAGTTCCTCTCTGACACTGAGATACAGTCCATGACCAATAATGCTACCCCACCCCCCCTTCTACCTCCTTGTCTACTCCGATTAAAGCATTTGTACCCCGGGACCTGCAACATCCATTCCTGACCCTGCTCTATCCAAGTCTCTGAAATGGCCACAACATCGAAGTCCCAGGTACTGGTCCACGCTGCAAGTTCATCCACCTTATTGCGAATACTCCTCGCATTAAAGTATACACATTTCAAACCACATTCCAAACCCTGTTCCGCCCCTCCCCCGCAATGCCGGGCATTGCAGTCCCCATCTACGCCCCCCTCACTTTCACCCCCTCTACTCAGGATCCCACCCCCCCTCTGAATCAGTTTAAACCACTCTGCATAACCTTAACAAATTTACCTCCCAGGATATTTGTTCCCCTTTGGTTCAGGTGAATCCCATCCCTCTGATAAAGGTCCCACCTTCCCCAGAACGAGCCCCAATTGTTCAAGTACTTAAACCCTTCCCTCCTGCACCATCCCCTCAGCCACGAGTTCAAGCTTTCCCTCCCTCTATTCCTCTCTAAACTATCCCGTGGCACAGGCAAGAGTCCAGAGATAACCACTCTGTCTGTCTTGGCCTTTAGCTTCCACCCCAACTCCATGAATCTCTGCTTAATGTCCCCTTCCCTTAGCCTTCCTATATCATGCGTCCCCACATGAATAATAACTTGGGGTTGATCTCCCTCTCCCCTGAGAGTCTTGAATATCCTCTCTGAGACATCCTGGACCCCAGCCCCTGGTAGGCAACACACCAGCCCTGAGTTCCTATCATTGTTACCGACTCTCCTATCTGTCCCTTTAACGGTGGAGTCCCCAATTACAAGACCTAATCTTTGGCTACCCCTAACCACCTGAGCTTTTACAGTAGGCTCATCCCCAGAGACCTGCTCCCTTTGGCTATCCCCAGTTGATCCCTCCTCAACTGTAGCCTCCAGGACCGAAAACCTATTTTGGAGGGGAACAGCCCCAGGGGATTTTCCCCCCACTTGCTTCTTTTCCCTCCTCTTGGCAGTGACCCAAGACTGGTTTCTAGGAGTGACTAACTCCCTATAACTCCTATCAATGTCCACCTCTGCATCCCGAATTTTGCGGAGCTCCTCTACTTCCAACTCCAACTCCTTTACACGCTCCTCCAGAAGCTGCATTCTAATGCACTTCCTACAAGTAAAATCCCTTGTAACACTACTGGAGTCCCTCACCACATACATCCCACAGGAGATGCAGCACACTGCCTGAACTGCCACCCCTGAAACTATTACCAGCAGAAGAAATAAAAATATTAAAAAGAAAACTTACCCACACTTATAATTTAGGTTAGAGGAGGTGGGAGGGTGGGATTCTCTACCAGTGTAGAGAATCGGGTATCCTCTCTACGCTAATTTATAGGGTTAGGGGCCCAGAAAAAAGAAACTACAACTCCCGGCAAGCGTCTTAGTGACGACTTCCGGTTTTAACTAATTTAAAAAAAAACCGCCAAAAACTCGCAACTTTAAAAAAACTAAAAATAAAAGTTAGCCAAAGAAACAGAAAAATGTACCCGTTGCTGCCTCCTCTGATGTCCAAAAATCGCTGCCTCTCGACTTTGCTCGCCAGAAACAACAAGGTGTCTCTTCTTTACACCATTATATTCTTCTAGTTGCTTATTTACTTGTTTACTTGGGCGGCACGGTAGCACAGTGGTTAGCACTGCTGCTTCACGGCTCCAGGGTCCTGGGTTTGATTCCCGGCTCGGGTCACTGTCTGTGTGGAGTTTGCACATTCTCCTCATGCCTGTGTGGGTTTCCTCTGAGTGCTCAGACACACACTTAGGTCTACACACTTAGTTCCCTCCTCAAAGAATTCAATCAAATTTGTGAGGCAGGGCTTACCCCTCACAAATCCGTGCTGACTATCCTGGATTAAATGCATCTTTCCAAATGGCCATAAATCCTATCTCTCAGGACCCTTTCCATTAACTTATCCACCACCGAAGTAAGACTAATTGGCCTATAATTACCAGTTCTATGATTTGCTTTGAAATCGGCCTTCCCCAATTCAATCCTATCCCATCCCTTTTCATAATGACTTTGAAACTTTGAGTTATGGTCACTCTCTCCAACATGCTGGGTACTTTAGGTGCCAGGTTTCAGATGTTTCAGGAAGGACAGGGAGGGTGGCAGAAGAGGTGGTGGAGTGGCACTGTTGATCATGGACAGTGTCATGGCTGCAGAGAAAGAGGATGCCGTGGAGGGACAGTCTACAGAGTCTCTGTGGGTGGAAGTTACGAACAGCAAAGGGTCGAAAACTTTGCTGGGTGTATTTTATACTCATTTGGAGTACTGTGCGCAATTCTAGTCGCCTCACTATAGGAAAGACGTAGAAGCTATTGAAAGGGTGCAGAGGAGATTTACAAGGATGTTGCCTGGACTGGGAGGCATGCCTTATGAAGATAGGTTGAGGGAGCTGGGACTCTTATCCCTGGAGAGACGAAGGTTGAGAGGCGACCTGATAGAAGTTTATAAAATGTTGAGAGGAATAGATAGGGTGGATTCTCAGAGGCTATTTCCCCGGGTTGAAATGGTCGCTACGAGAGGACACAGATTTAAGGTGCGGGGAGGAAAGTACAGAAGTGATGTTAGGGGTAAGTTTTTCACTCAGAGGGTGGTGAGTGAGTGGAATCGGCTGCCGTCAGTGGTGGTGGAGGCGAACTCGCTGGGGTCTTTTAAAAGACTTCTGGATGAGTATATGGGGTTTAATGGGATTGGGGGTTATAGATTGGTAGGTGTTGATGTGATCGGTGCAACTCATGGGCCAAAGGGCCTGTTTGTGCTGTAGTGTTCTATGTTCTATGTTCAATGCTCCCTCACTGACACTTTACCACATTCCAGGCTTCATTCTCTAGGATAAAGTCCAGCACTGTCCTGTCCCGTCCCTACCGATCCTGGACCTGTAGATGGGCACCGCAACAGCTCGGTGAGTAGCACTGCTAGCTGTGCAGGCACATGGATTTGGGCCTGTGTCTGTGGGAGTTTGCGCATTCTCCCTGTGGTTGCGTGGGTTTCCTCCGGGCGCTCCGGTTTCCTCCCACACCCCAAAGATGTGCTCTCAGGCTAATCGGTTTTTACCAAATTGACACTATTTCTTCCCTGAATCTGACTGAGTAGGGTTCCATTCGTAGATATGCAGGGTAGAATAGGTGTAGGGTGATGTGGCGGCGCGGGCTCGTTGGGCTGAAGGGCCTGTTTCCCGTGCGGGGTTGTTCTTTGTTCTTTGTTCTTTGTCCCAAGTAGGATTATCTACAGGCACAAAAGGCTCCACTTTGGTAGATTCTGTCTCTGGGATTCAGCTCTTTTGTCCATGTTTGAACCAAGGCTGTGATGAGGTCAGGGTCTGAGTGACCCTGGAGAAACCCAAACTGGGCGTCACTGAGCAGGTTATTGCTGAGCAGGTGCTGGGGATCGCGCTGTCGATGACCCCTTCCATCACTTTACTGATGATGGAGAGTAGACGGATTGGGCAGTAATTGGCCGGGTTGGATTTGTCCTGCTTTTTGTGTACAGGTCTGACCTGGGCAATTTCCCACATTGTGGGGTAGATACTAGTATTGCAGCTGAATTGGAATATCTTTGCTGGGGCAGCAGCAAGTCCTGGAGCACAAGTCTTGAGGATGATTCTCTTATCTGCCGAATGTAAATTCCTCGTCAAGCTGCTTTCCTGTTGATGCAGTAAGAAGTCTCACAACACCAGGTTAAAGTCCAACAACCCCGCACGGGATGAACGAGTACACTATTAAGGGCAGGGGTCTTAGTAGCGTTGAAGAGCAGAAGGATCTCGGGGTTCGGGTTCACAGGACTCTTAAATCGGCCTCGCAGGTGGAGGAGGTGGTCAAGAAGGCATATGGTGTACTGGCCTTCATTAATCGAGGGATTGAGTTTAGGAGTCGGGAGGTAATGCTGCAACTTTACAGGACCCTTGTCAGGCCTCATTTGGAGTACTGTGCGCAGTTCTGGTCGCCTCACTATAGGAAAGACGTAGAAGCTATTGAAAGGGTGCAGAGGAGATTTACAAGGATGTTGCCTGGACTGGGAGGCATGCCTTATGAAGATAGGTTGAGGGAGCTGGGACTCTTTTCCCTGGAGAGGCGAAGGTTGAGAGGTGACTTGATAGAAGTTTATAAAATGTTGAGAGGAATAGATAGGGTGGACTCTCAGAGGCTATTTCCCCAGGTTGAAATGGTCACTACGAGAGGACACAGATTTAAGGTGTGGGGAGGGAAGTACAGAGGTGATGTTAGGGGTAAGTTTTTCACTCAGAGGGTGGTGAGTGAATGGAATCGGCTGCCGTCGTCGGTGGTGGAGGCGAACTCGCTGGGGTCTTTTAAAAGACTTCTGGATGAGTATATGGGGTTTAATGGGATTGGGGATTATAGATAGGTCTATAGATTGGTGGGGTTGATGTGATCGGCGCAACTCGAGGGCCGAAGGGCCTGTTTGTGCTGTAATGTTCTATGTTCTATGTTCTAAACCCACAAGCTTTCAGGGTTTGCCCCTTTGTCATGTGAGTGAAGAGTTCTGGTCTCAAACAGAGCATATAAAAGACACACAGTTTACAGAATACTGATTAGAATGCAACAATGTCTGCATCTTTAAGACTTGAATAGCAGATTAGCTGTAAAGACTCACATTCTAATCAGTAATTTGTAAACTGTGTGTCTTTTATATGCTCTGTTTGAGACCAGAACTCTCCATTCGCCTGACGAAGGGGCAAACCCTGAAAACTTGTGGAGTTTACTGTCAAATAAACCTGTTGGACTTTAACCTGATGTTGTGAGACTTCTTACTGTGTTTACTTACCCCAGTCCAACACCGGCATCTCCACATCCTGTTGATTACCGTTGTAAACACCTATCTTCACATCGACTTTAGTGATGTTTTAACATTTGCAGTCTGTCTCTAGATACACAGACACAGACACAGACACAGACACACACACAGACACAGACACACACACACACACCCACATGCACACACAATCCACGCACACACATGCACACACATGCACGCACATGCACACTTGTAAGCTTGTTTCCCAGTATATGAGAATGATCATGCAAAAATATTATGAACTCTCATTTTTCTCACTGATTTATAAATGATACATAAAAGTAGATCAGATAGTAAACTTGGTGCAAATGAATCATAATATAACATCTCTGCTATCAGAGAGTCTGATAAAGCTTTAACAAATAAGAATGGACATGATGGAAATTCTTGTCATTTCCACCTCTATAAAACGTGAGAAGCTGCAGAAAGATAAATACAATTGTTAAATCTCATGAAGTAGACAGACAATTATTATTGGATAAAACTTCAAATCAAAACTGTAGAAAAAGGGAATTGAAGAACAAGTGGGAATGACAACCAGGGATCTGTGCGATTTCAGACTGTCTTTGACAATGCTGCAAAGTTTCATTTTAAACCACTACATCTCTTCAGGGCATCATTCTTTCTGGAGCAAAGCAAGATATCTTGTGGCATCTGCATTGATTAGTGGGTGCCATGTCTGTTCAGAAACAGAAGCACATTGATCAATGTCACAGCTATGCATCAATCTGGCAGTGGGAGCCTGAGTCTCCGGGAATGACTCAGAATTCAATCTGTTTTGCCGGGGGTTATGTACATTTGGCGTTCTGAGCCACAGGTCTAAGTTGTACATATTATGTAAAGTCTGTGCACATTATGCATGCTGCTTAATGTGGGCGAGACCACAACGTCTCAGCAAATGTCGCCCAGAATCAAAACTAACACTCATAAAAGTCATGTTTATCATCCAATGAACAATTATTAAAAATATTGCAACGACTTGAATTTATAAACACCTTCAAATTGTTCCAGTTCCATGAAATACGTTTCAGGAACATTACCAAATGAAACTTCAACCAATCATAGACGTGAGGGCAGGAAGGCGACTGAAACATTTTGGATGGTTGATTAGAAAGACTGACTTAAAGGAGGAAATGGAGATGGAGAAGTGGAGATGTTTAGTGATGGAATTCGAGTGTTTGGCACCCAGACAGCTGAAGATACAGCCACCTCTGGTGGAAGGATTAAACACAGTGAGAAGTCTCACAATACCAGGTTAAAATCCAACAGGTTTATTTGATGAAGGGACAGCACTCTGAAAGCTAATGGCTTTTGCTACCAAATAAACCTGTTGGACTTTAACCTGGTGTTGTGAGACTTCTTACTGTGTTTACCCCAGTCCAATGTCAGCATCTCCACATCACGGAAGGATTAAAGTCAGGAGTGTGCGTGAGGACAAAGTGAAATTTGTACAGGTCTAGAGAACTCAGCGAGTAACTGCTTTGTGTGGACATGACCACACAGACTGACTGATCCCAAACTGAAACCCTGAGGGCCATCATGTCATTGCTGGAAGATGCAAGTGGATTTTACATTGGCTCCTCACTGTCTTTTGTGAGCTGTCAGACAGATTGAGAGCTGTGTCCCAATCCCAGGCACCCTGGAACAACAACTAACATTTCCTCAATGATGGGTCTTAATGCAAAGTGATTTTCTGAAGCAGAATATAGAAAGATATTGTCCAAAACCCTCTACATTCTCTGAACCGGCCGGGGTGATTGTCCTTCAACAACAATCAGCAACACAAATTCTCTGGTGATTGTGGTTTTTATTTACATGACCCTGTAAAGTCTCCCGCAGTGCAACAGAGACATTATTTTGGAAATATTTCTGTGAATAAGTGCTTGGAGATGCCGAGGTCATTAAACAAATGCAACTCTCTCTGTTCCTTCTTTATTCTGAAAGTAGATGTGCGCCCCTGCAAAATAATTATGGTGATGAAGGAAGCAGATTGAGAGAAGCATCAATTGAAAATAATTCTGGATAATGAAACTGTAATTATGCAATTTTATGTACACATCCTCACCTCGTTATCTCAATACAAGCTCTCATTTGGTTATTTACAGGGACACAGAGCAGCCTTTTCTCACACTGGCTTTTGTCTTTATGAAAACCAAACTCGGAATTGTCAAAACCTCATTTTTTAATCTATTTTTTCTCCTAATTTACGACCTTCTTCCTGATGGTGTTTGGGGCTGGAGCAATGACCCAACACCAAGAGAGTCGAAACTTAGGCAAACTGGGCTTTAATTTCTTCATTTTTATTTTATTTCGGACCAGGACCAGAAGCAATGAACTTACTTATGTTGATGAACCATTTGACAACCATGGTTCAGTTGCTGACACTGTGATCTCTGAAGCAGAAAGCTGTGGGTTACAGTTCAGAAACAGATGTTGCAGTTCAGTTAATCCAAGTTCATTGGAGCAACTTCCCATCATTCCACATCTAAATCTATCAGCAGAATCCTCAATTCCAGTAGTTCCCAACCTTCTGAACACCATCGCTTATCTTTCACTCAGGCACACCTGCTATTTTCTCCAACTGAGCTGCCTTCAGTAAAAGCCTTTTATCTCTAAAACCTCCTAAAATCACAACCAGTACCATCGAATACCATTTGTGTTAGTCTAAGAAATTTACAGTAACATCAGTTGCATGTCAAATACAATATCTCTGATTGAAAATGTAAACAATTTCAAAATGCTTCCCAGTAAAATATTCAGTTGTTTTCAGTATTTTAAAAGTCTGCAGGGAACGATCTTCCCAAAAAAACAATAATCCATCACACAAACCAGCCTCCCATCCACTGACACTGTCTACACTTCCCGCTGCCTCAGCAAAGCAGCCGGCATAATCAAGGACCCCACGCACCCCGGACATTCTCTCTTCCATCGGGAAAAAAATACAAAAGTCTGAGGTCCCGTACCGACCGACTCAAGAACAGCTTCTTCCCTGCTGCTGTCAGACTTTTGAATGGACCCACCTTGTGTTAAGTTGATCTTTCTCTACACTCTCGCTCTGACTGTAACACTACATTCTGCACTCTCACGTTGCCTTCTCTATGAACGGTATGCTTTGTCTGTATGGTGTGCAAGAAACAAATGGTTTACAGCATGGAAACAGGCCCATTAGCCCAACTTGTCTATGCCACCATTTTTTTGTCATTCAGTTAGTCTAATTACCCACACTCGGCCCACATCTCTCAATAACCATCTCAACCAATGTAATTCTCTAAATGCTTTTTAAAGACAAAATTGTACCCGCCTCTATTACTACCTCTGGTAGCTTGTTCTAGACACTCACCATCCTTGTTTAAAGTGGAAAAGTGTGAGGTAATTCACTTTGGTAAGAATAACAGGAGTGCAGAATATAGGGTAATGGAAGGACTCTTGGTAGTGTCGTCGAGCAGAGAGATCTCGGGGTACATGTGCATAGCTCCCTGAAAGTTGGCACCCAGGTTGATAAGGTTGTTAAGAAGGCGTACGGTGTGTTAGCTTTTATTGGTAGAGGGATTGAATTTCGGAGCCGTGAGGTCATGTTACAACTGTACAAAACTCTGGTGCGGCTGCACTTGGAGTATTGCGTACAGTTCTGGTCACCGCATTATAAGAAAGATGTAGAGGCATTGGAAAGGGTGCAGAGGAGGTTTACCAGGATGTTGCCTGTTATGGTGGGAAGGTCTTATGAGGAAAGGCTGAGGGACTTGAGGTTATTTTCATTAGAGAGAAGAAAGTTAAGAGGTGACCTGATTGAGGCATACAAGATGATCAAAGGGTTAGATAAGGTGGACAGTGAGAGCCTTTTTCCTCGGATGGTGATGGCTAACATGAGGGGACATAGCTTTAAATTGAGGGGTGGTAATTATAGGACGGATGTCAGAAGTAGGTTCTTTACTCAGAGGGTAGTAAGGGCGTGAAATGCCCTGCCTGCAGCAGTTGTGGACTCGCCAACTTTAAGGACGTTCAAATGGTCAGTGGATAGGCATATGGATAACATTGGAATAGTTTAGGTTAGAGGGTCATTAGATTGGTTCCACTGGTTGGAGCAACATCGAGGGTCGAATGGCCTGTACTGCGCTGTAATGTTCTATGTTTTATGTTCTACCCTCTGGACACTTTTGTATCTCTCCCCTCTCACCTAAAACTATGCCCTCCAGTTTTAGACTCCCCTATCTGTTGGAAAAGATGTTGACTATCTACCCTGATCTGTGCCCCTCATTATTTTACAGACCTATTTTATAAAATAAGCTTCCACCAAATAATTATTGGATTAAGTTTTCTTTACAGCAAAGGGATATAAACTGAACATCCCTATGAATATTTAATAATCCGAATGTACAATACAATTGGCAGCATTCAAATATTACCACAGCGAGAGTAGTGTTCAGTAAATGAGCACTCCTTCCTGTTCCATTTCATATCAAACCAACGGAAATTGTCACCAGAATGTTTTTCCCAGTGTTTTATTTATGATTGTTGCAAAAGAGAATTTACACTTGTTGAGTTCAGTAATTATAATTGTTGCTATGAATACAGATACAGTCTCTTTTCCTTATAGTTAATATTATTACTGGGAATATCATAGCAGAAGGAATCTGGGATTTCCCTGCTTAATGTTCCACTGGGATTCCTATGAAATTAAGGAATTTCCAATGAGATAGGAGATGCAGAGACAATCTCCAAACATGTTTAAAATGTTTCCTGTGAGCTGAGCATTGCGACCTGTTTCAGCACTGCCCGTCCCTATCGCCCACGGTGACAAGAAATTACTCCACTGCTCCCTCCCACACTCATTCTGGAAAAAGTATCTGTCCAGATGCTTCCAAACCCCTTTCCTGTACCTGCAATTTCTTGAGGAAGGAAATAATAGATTAAAACATCTATATTTATTTATCTCCCTCAGCCTGGTTACTTCATCAAATTATTTTTCTGCTGTTAAAAATGGACAAGTGCCATAATTGGCTGCTGCTGATCACACATTAGCTTCTGAAAGTTTCTAAGCAGTTTGAAAGTGGTCAAAGGCTATCACATGGAGGGCTTTCGAACACTCCTGACATCATATGAACATTCCAACAAAGACAACACAAGGGATTAGCAGAGGAGTTTTCCCCAGCTGTGGCCAAAGGCAGCTGTTTGTGACTCTCTCAGTGTGGTGCTAATGACCCCATCATTACCTGCTCCAAAGTTGGTTTTGAACCAGGGACAGCTTAGCCAAAAAGCTCAACCTGAAACGACCCTGTCACATGATAAAGACTTGAGCTTTTTGAACCCCTTTAATTATACAGCTTCAGAAACTGCTTGACCTCAGAAGAGGAATAGTGAACTATGCAGGTAGCCTGTTGTCCGGGTAAACAGTTACATTCACACTGTAAACTATTGGAAGATTGGGTCTGGAACTTGTGGTTTGAAGATTAGTTTAAGACTCCGTGCCTTCCCCCATTGTGTTTGTCTTCAATTGGGGATTGACCAATCAACTTCCGACAATCAGCCTACTAACATCAACAGGAATACCCAATTGGACGGTTGTTTCTCAGCTCTGGGTTCATGTGAAACCATAACTCATATTTCTACTGTGGTTTTATCCTGAACCCTGCTTGTCTTTCATCTCTGTAGACATGTTCCCAGCCTCCTAGTGTAAACTCTCTTTTAGATCCCCAATCAATCTTGCCCCTCCTTTCAAATTCCTTTGCCTAGGGAAGACTTTGGGATTGCTCTTGCTGTTGACTGCCAGCCTTATCTCATATTCCTTCTGGACTTCTCAGATGTGCTTTTTCACCTCCCCTCTGAACATTGGCCATTGTGAAATTCCTGTCAGTGTTTTGTGTGAATGTAAAATAAACCAATCTTCTCTCTCCAACTTGCCGTGAGAATTTTATTACAGATTTGGATCATACCAAACTGAAGAGTTGAGGAATGTTTGCCAGCACCTATAGAGGGGGCAATGGGGGGGGCGAGTCGGTAAGCTGGAGTGAGCCGAGAAATCGGGTTTGTTCCAGATTCCGCACCTTTCGCAATCTTACAGGCACCAGATATCCGACAAAGACAGCCTCATGCCCATTCCCGGTGCGGGGCTGGATATTTAAATCTGTTTTTGCATTGAATGAATTAGCCCGGGATGCAATTGCTCCAGCTCACTTGCCTCTGTGGCCTCATTGGGAGAGATTCCCCACAGGGAAATCACAGCCGGTTCCCAGCTCCATGGATGAGTTATGATGGACTCACCAGTGGAAGCACTAAGGCCCCTGGTGTGATGTCTTCCCTGGCGCTCCATCTCTCTGTTTCCCATGGTGGAAAATCCAGCTGAAAACCAAGGGAAATGCGGAAGGTTCAGAGGGGAGGTGAAAAAGCACATCCGAGAAGTCCAGAAGGAATATGAGATAAGGCTGGCAGTCAACAGCAAGAGCAATCCCAAAGTCTTCCCTAGGCAAAGGGATTTGAAAGGAGGGGCAAGATTGATTGGGGATCTAAAAGAGAGTTTACACTTGGAGGCTGGGAATATAGCTAAGGTATTAACTGAATACTTTGCATCCATCTTTAACAGGAGATAAATGCTGTGCAGGGCATCAAAATGCTGTCACTCCAGACTTTAAAATTGGCTTTAGCTCCTTAACACAATGACTTCCTGCTGCTCCTGTCAGCAGGTCTGCTCTCTTCTCTCTCCTTGAGGCTCTGGTCAGTCTGACTGTTTCCCCAATTCCATGTTCTGGTCCTTTTGTCACTATCAGGACTTCTGGATGACATCATCATGGTTTTGGCATTCACCACACTGCCACTTACCCTCACTGCTCTCTCTCTCTCTCTATTTTGTCTCACGCTATCTGGGTCTCCCTCTTTGCTTGCCAAGGACACTGCTCGGTGCAGAAAAAGGGCTGTTCTGCTCGGTGCTCCCCCCCAATATTACAAACTACTGTCAAAGACCACACCACAATTTTAACCGCCCAGCCTCAGTATCAATCTGCCTCTGTTTCCACCTGGTTCAGTGACAGCTCTGATCCAACCCAACCCCAACTCTGGAAGATGAGAATGTGAATGGGTTCACTTTGGGAAGTCAGGAGCGGAATGCCAGGAAATGGTCTGATTGGAATTTCCCAAAACAAATCTCCGACTACCTTGTAATTTCCAGTTTCTTCTTCCCTCTCAAACTATTACATCCAACAATTTTAGTTTGTACATAAATAAATATTGAAAAAAGGATGAACTCTTACAGATCTTGAATATATATCTGTCATTGTCTATTAATAATTATAAACTTGGCCTTCCCACTTCTATAACATTGAATTTTATATAAAATGTAGGTTTAGCTCAGCATGGAAACAGCTTTGTCCACTGCACTGCATGTTGCTTATTTCAATGTTTTAATCTTAGAAATGTATTTTGTTAAAACAGAATCCTAAAGTCTTGAAAAGTCAATGAGTCAGTTCTACCACACCCTCCTGACACAATCCTGAACCTCACAGAATGTGAAATGACCCCTGCTGAAACCTCTAATTATTAACATGCTGGGCAGGTCAAGGTTCATTAATTAAAAAGCCATTCATTTCAGAAGCAGAAGGTACACGCTGGGATGTTGTTGAATTGAAAGAGCTGCTTAAATATTAACTGTTTCGCAGTAGGGTCTATCATTCCCTGTCAGATTTAGTGAGGAAATGAGATCAGGAAGATAAATATTTGAGCCTCTCCACAGACAGTGTTAAAGGTCCCCAGCTCAGCAAAGTTCCTTATAGAGAGTCTGCAAAAACTCAGTTCTGCGTTTTCATAACCAGGTCATTAACTGATTACAAATAAACCCAACAAATACAAATACTGGCTGTGGGTTAATAACTCTATAGTAATACCACACAAAGGAATTTTACAAAGGGCCCTTCTCAGTGTCCAACTTGGAAACGCAATCTGCTTTTCGGGAGAATTTGTGGAGCCAGGAGGTTCTTTCAAACTACATTACTTGTTCAATTCTCTTGAATTTTGCAAGCCAAACCTTTTATTGCTTGCCTAGAATTATAAGAACATAAGAACATAAGAAATAGGAGCAGGAGTAGGCCATCTGGCCCTTCGAGCCTGCCCCGCCATTCAATAAGATCATGGCTGATCTGTCGTGACTCAGCTCCACCTTCCCGCCCTCTCCCCATAACCCTTAATCCCCTCTCTTATCAAAAACCCATCAACCCGTTTCTTAAAAATATTTAGCGAGGCAGCCTCCACCACTTCAACGGGCAGAGAATTCCAGAGATTCACCACCCTTTGAGTGAAGAAGTTCCTCCTCAACTCTGTTCTAAACCGCCCCCCCTTTATCTTGAGGCTGTGCCCCCTAGTCCTACTGTCTTTTTTGAGCGGGAACAGTCTCTCCACCTCTATCCTATCCATCCCATTCATCATCTTATACGTCTCAATGAGATCTCCCCTCATTCTTCTAAACTCTAACGAGTACAAGCCTAGTTTATTCAGCCTCTCCTCATAGCTCAATCCCCTCAACTCCGGTATCAGCCGAGTAAACCTCCTCTGCACTCCCTCCAGGGCCAAAACATCCTTGCGCAGGTGCGGCGCCCAAAACTGCACACAGTACTCCAGCTGCGGCCTCACCAATGCCCTATACAGCTGCAGCAAGACCTCCCTACTTTTATATTCAATCCCCTTCGCTATGAAGGCCAGCATCCCATTCGCCTTCCTGACCACCTGCTGCACCTGCAAGCTGGGTTTTTGCGACTCATGCACAAGGACCCCGAGGTCCCTCTGCACCGTCGCCTGCTGCAGTTTTTCGCCCCGTAAGTAATAGTCCTTCCTACCATTCCTCCTACCAAAGTGGACCACCTCACACTTGCCAACATTGAATTCCATTTGCCATTTCCTGGCCCATTCGCCCAGCCTATCTAGATCCTTCTGCAGACTCTCCACACCCTCCGCACAGCCTATCGAGTCTACACCAACTGACAGAGTATCTTACCCAGGCCCTGTCCCCCCTCCTATCTCTATAATCCCAACATTTGCCTTGGCCAATCCATCTAGTCTATACATCCTAGGACACTAAGGGACAATTTGAATGACCAATCCCCCTAATCTCACATCTCCAAAGATGTGGAGGAAACGAGAGCACCCGGAGAAAACCCACCCAGACACGGAGAGAATGTGCACACTCCACACAGACAGTGACCCAAGCTGGGAATTGAACCAGAGTCCTGGCATTGTGTGGCCACCCTGCTAACCACTGTGCCACCGTGCCATCACCATTGGGTGGCAGATGATATTGTCCATCACAAAGAGACATAATTTGCATCTGATGGACTGATGCTGCTGGTGGATTCAGTGAGTCTGGCTGGACAAGAACTTCTCAATATTGATGGGTAACTCATTCAACAATTAATGACTGGGACAATGTCAGCCTTAAAATCAAAACCAGCTCCTGATAAACATTCCTATTGGAAGACATTGTGCAGAAAGAATTCCACATTTCTCGAGTGAGCTTTGTGAAATTTCTCTTTACCTTCGAGAACTGAGGCAATTGTCTTAACATCAACTGGAGCCCAGCTGAAGGAGGAGGTGGGACCTGTACAAATTGGACAGGTTACACCTGGGTAGGACTGGGGCTCTTGTCCAGGGGCTTGGAAAGGATTTAAACTAATATGCCAGGGGGTGGGAACATAGATAAGGAGTCAGAATAGGAGGGAGCAAGGACAAAACGTGGGGACAAAGTTCCAACTACATCAAAAATCAGGAAAAAGTTAAAAGCAAGGAGAACTCAGGAGATGTTATCAATTGATGTGTTAACATTCAAAAAGAAGGTCCAAAAATTAGCATAAGGACACTTTATCTGAATGTTTGTAGCATTTGAAACAAGGTAAATGAGTTGACAGCACAAATCATTGCGAACGAGTATGATTTGGTGGCCGTTACAGAGACATGGTTATGGGATGGTCACGACTGGGAGTTAAATATCCAGGGGTATCAAACTGTTCGGAGGGAGCGACAGGGAGGTAAGGGAGGTGGTGTAGCTCTGATATTTAAGGATGATATCAGGGAGGTAGTGAGAGATGATATAGGTTCTACAGAAAAAAGGTTGAATCCATTAGGGTGGAAATTAGAAATAGTAAGGAGTAAAAGTCACTGATAGGCGTAGTCTATGGGCCACCAAATAATGATATCACCCTGGGGCGAGAAATACACAAAGAAATAACGGATGCGTGTAAAAATGGTAAAGCAATTATCATAGGGGATTTTAATCTACATATCAATTGGTCAAACAAAGAACAAAGAACCTCCAAGCCTGCATTGACCATGCTGCCCAACTGAACTAAAACCCCCGACCCTTCCAGGGACCATATCCTTCTATTCCCATCTTATTCATGTATTTGTCAAGGCGTCTCTTAAGAGTCACCACCGTATCCGCTTCCACTATCTCCCCTGGCAACGAGTTCCAGGTACCCACCACCCTTGGTGTAAAAAATCTGCCTTGTACATCTCCTTTAAACTTTTCCCCTCATATCTTAAAGCTGTGCCCCCTGGTAATTGACTCTTCCACCCTGGCAAAAAGTTTCTGACTATCCACTCTGTTGATGTCTCTCATAATCTTGTAGACTTCTATCAGGTGTCCCCTCAACCTCCGTTGCTCCAGTGATAACAAATCAAGGACCCACAAACTATCATTATCATGAAAGTGGTAGTATTGGGCAAGTTAATGGGGCTAAAGGTAGACAAGTCTCCTGGTCCTGGTGGAATGCATCCCAGCGTACTAAAGGAGATGGTGGGGGAAATAGCAAATGCACTAGTAGTAATTTACCAAAATTGCTGGACTCTGGGGTTCCTGCAGATTGGAAAATGTCAAATGTGACGCCACTGTTTAAAAAAGGAGGTAGACAAAAGGCAGGTAACTATAGGCCGGTTAGCTTAACTTCTGTAGTAGGGAAAATCTTGAACCCATCATTAAGGAAGAAATAGTGAGACATCTGGATCTAAATTGTCCCATTGGTAAGATGCAGCATGGGTTCATGAAGGGCAGGTCATGTTTAATTTGGTAGAATTCTTTGAGAACATTACATGTGCAGTGGACAAAGGGGAATCTGTGGATGTGGTATATCTGGATTTCCAGAAGGCATTTGACAAAGTGCCGCCCCAAAGACTACTGCATCAGATAAAGGTGCACAGAGGTAATGTATTAGCATGGATAGAAGATTGTTTAATTAGCAGACAGCAAAGAGTGCTGGTAAATGGGTGTTTTTCTGGTTGGCTATCAGTGACTAGTGGTGTGTCTCAGGGATCAGTGTTGGGACCACAATTGTTTACGATTTACATCGATGATTTGGAGTTGGGGACCAAGTGCAGTGTGTCAAAATTCACAGATGACACTGAGATGGGTGAAACAGCAAAGTGTGCAGAGGATGCTGAAAGTCTGCAAAGGGATATAGATAGTCTCAGTGAGTGGGTGAGGGTCTGGCAGATGGAGTACAATATTGATAAATATGAAGTCATCCATTTTGGTCGGAATAACAGCAAAATGGACTATTATTTAAATGGTAAAAAATTGCAGCATGCTGCTGTGCAGAGGGATCTGGGTGTCCTTGTACAGGAATCACAAGGAGTTGGTTTGCAGGTGCAGCAGGTAATTAAGAAAGCAAATGGAATTTTGTCCTTCATTGCCAGAGGGATGGAGTTTAAAAACAGCGAGGTTATGTTACAGCTGTATAAGGTGCTGGTGAGGCCACACCTGGAGTTACTGTGTACAGTTTTGGTCTCCTTACTTGAGAAAGGATCTACTGGCACTGGAGGGGGTGCAGAGGAAATTCACTGGGTTGATTCCAGAGTTGAGAGGGTTGGCTTGTGAGGAGAGACTGAGTAGACTGGGGCTATACTCATTGGAATTCAGGAGAATGAAGGGAGACCTTAAAGAAAAATATAAGATTATGAAGGGAATCGATAAGCTAGAAGCAGGGAAGTTGTTTCCACTGGTGGGTGAAACTAGAACTAGGGGGCATGGCCTCAAAATAAGGAGAAGCAGATTTAGGACTGAGTTGAGGAGGAACTTCTTCACACAAAGGGTTGTGAATCTGTAGAATTCCCTGCCCAGTTGAGGCTCCCTCATTGAATGTTTTTAAGGCAAGGATAGATAAATTTTTGAACAATAAAGGAATTAAGGGTTATGGTGAGCGGGTGGGTAAGTGGAGCTGAGTCCATAAAAAGATCAGCCGTGATCTTATTGAATGGCGGAGCAGGCTCGAGGGGACAGATGGCCGACTCCTGCTCCTAGTTCTTATGTTCAAAGAGTGAGTTACCATTGCGGCTTTGCCATGCCTGTTTCTGCTGGAAACATCAACTACACCAACTCGAGGAGAGACAATGCTGGGAAACCTTTTGTTTAAGAATATTGTTGATTTGTGTAGTAAGAAAATTAGCAAGAACTGTTATCATTTAAAAACAAGAATCAAAGCAACAATTATAATGTAAAACTCTTAATGAATATCTCTAATGTATTCCAATTAAAAACAAAACTCATAGACAAAACCATTTTCACAGGTTTAACACAGCACAGTCGAAAGCTCACTTGATACTGACTCAGAGCAGTTTGAAGACAGGACAGGTTCCCAAGGCCTGAGGGACTTTGTTCCGCCCCCAAAACAGCAAACTTCACCCTTTGGAAAAGCAAGATCTTGTTTTCAGCGAAACAGCAGAATTTCCAAAAAATGAAGAGGGAGGGAGTCGATGCTTTTTGCATTCCATCTCACAAACTGAAATGGAAAATTAAATTCCTGTCACCCCCATTGTCCAAAGTGAGGAGAAATTTCTTCACCAAGAGGGTGGGGAATTCACTCCCACAGAAAGTAGTTGCGGCCAAAACGTTGTCTGATTTTAAGAAGAAATTATCGCTTTTGGGACTCCAGAGATCAATGGATACGGGGGGAAGGGAGGGATCAGGGTATTGAATTGGATGATCAGCCATGATGAAAATGAATGACAGAGCAGGTTTGAAGGGGCCGAGCGCCCCATTGCTTCTCGTTTCTAAGTTCCTATTTTTCTATCTAGAGGGTGGTGGGGATCTGGAACGCGTTGTCTGGGAAGGTGGTGGAGGCTGGAAACCTTACAGCCTTTAAAAAATATTTGGATGAATATTTGAAATACCGTAACATTCAAGGATGTGGGGCATGTACTGAAAAATAGATTAACGTGCCTTTAGTAGTAGTTATTTTCCGTCTGGAGTTGATGGGCTGAAGGGCCTTTTCTTCACTGTTCTTTTAGCATTGCTTACCATATTAACTGGCTTTAACCGAGCAGCGACAGGCTCCCCCAAAGAATCACAGGCACTAGAGATTGAATTCCTATCTCTGAAAATTGCTGGCTAATAGACAAAGTTTTCCCAATATTCCCACCGTGTGGTTCCCCTTCCGCAGACAAGCCTATCAGAATATCCGTCTCTTTTTCTGAGGAACACACTAAAGAAATCACAGCAACATAAAACAAAGGAGGTATATCAGTTCCTTTTAGGGATCAGAATCGATATTATTGTATTGTGATAATTCAGTTTATCTTTATGTCATTCAGGAGATTATTAATACTCTTCTGTCACAGCCTCTTGCCGGACTTTCACTTTCCACATTAGTTAGAAATCCTGAGATGGTAAATCTGGGGACTCAGTTCCAGCAGGTTATTGTCAGTGCTGAGACGGACTCTGCGAGGTTTGCAGGGTGTTATCTGCTGTTATCAGACCTGCTTCAGGCTGAAGTGAACATTCTGTTCACAGCTGTTGGCCACACAGGGAGCTCAGTGTTTGACAGCCGTGTGACTGGGGGCATTCGGATGATAATGTGGAGCTGCCAGCATTTCCTCAGAGAAACCGTATACAAACCAATGAAGAAAGAGGAATGCTGAAACCTAGCTATAGGAGGAGGCCATTCAGCCCATCAAAACCTTGAGGTTATTTTCATTCGAGAGGAGAAGGTTACGAGGTGACCTAATTGAGGCACACAAGATGATCAGAGGGTTAGATAGGGTGGACAGTGAGAGCCTTTTACCTCGGATGGTGATGGGTAACTCGAGGGGACATAGCTTTAAATTAAGGGGTGGTAATTATAGGACGGATGTCAGAGGTAGGTTCTTTACTCAGAGGGTAGTAAGGGCGTGGAATGCCCTGCCTGCAGCAGTTGTGGACTCGCCAACTTTAAGGGCGTTCAAATGGTCAGTGGATAGACATATGGATAACATTGGAATAGTTTAGGTTAGAGGGTCATTAGATTGGTTCCACTGGTCGGCGCAACATCGAGGGCCGAAGGGCCTGTACTGCGCTGGAATGTTCTATGTTCTAAAACTACCCTGTTACTCAATTTGATCTTCAGTCCTTCCAATTAAACTGATTCCATAACGTTACTATACCTACCGTACGTCATACCTATTCTATCGAATATATCTACCTTCTATATACCATTTTGTTCATTCATCTGAGTGGACAAACATTTCTTGTCCATCCCTAAATGCATAGAATAAAAGTGAAAGTTTATTTATTAGTTATAAGCAAGCTTTCATTCATATTGCAATGAAATTACTGTGAAAATCCCCTCGTTGCCACACTCTGGCACCTGTTCGGGTACACTGAGGGGAAACTTAGTGTGGCCAATTCGTCTAACCAGCACATCTTTGGACTGTGGGAGGGAACTGGAGCACCCGGAGGAAACCCATGTAGACACAGGGGGAACGTGCAAACTCCACACAGACAGTCACCCAAGCTGGTAATTGAACACAGGTCCCTGGTGCTGTGAGGCAGCAGTGCTAACCACTGTACCATTGTCCCATCCCTAAAGTGCAGAAGAGGCCATTGGGCCCATCGAGTCTGCACCAACTCTCTGAAAGAGTATCTTATGCAAGTCCTCTTCCCTGTCTTATCTCAGTAGTTCCAGACATTTACCAGAGCTAATCCATCTAATTTACACATCTTGGGACATTAAGGGGCAACTCATCATCGCTAATCCACCTAACTTGCGCATCTTTGGTCTGTGGGAAGAAACTGGAGCACCCAGAGAAAACCCATGCAGAGATGGGGAGAATGTGCAGACTCCACAGTCACCCAAGGCCAGAACTGAACCCGGGTTCCTGGACCTGAGAGGTAGCAGTTCTAACCATTGTGTCACCATGCCACTGCATGCAAGAGTCAACTATAGATCTGGAGTCACATGCAGGTTATGTATCGTAGATTTAGCATTAGTGAATCAGATGGGTTTTTTTATCATTGGATTTTGATTTTGCCAGCTGCAGACAAATCAGCACCATGTTAAACAGAGCTGAGTTTTAAACATGCCCCTTACAAAAAAACATGATAAAGATACAGTTTTCAAAGCTCAGTATAATCACAAAGAGAATAGGCAGATTTCTAGACTGTGAGGGTGTCAGTGTGCAGGAGCAGAGTGTTGAGATAAAGGACTAAAGCACAAGGGATTGGAGGAAGTGCATTGAGATGGATAGAACACTATCCATCTCAATGGATAGTGTTCCCATTTTATAAATGACCTAGATGAGGGTGTAGAAGGATGGGTTAGTAAATTTGCTGATGACACCAAACTCGGAGGAGTAGTGGACAGTGAGGATGGATATTATAGTTTGCAGAGAGACATTGATAAGCTGCAGAGCTGGGCTGAGAGGTGGCAAATGGAGTTTAATACGGAAAAGTGTGAGGTGATTTACTTTGGTAAGAATAACAGGAGTACAGAATGTAGGGCTAATGGAAGGATTCTTAGTAGTGTTGACGAGCAGAGAGATCTCGGTGTACATGTGCATAGATCCCTGAAAGTTGGCCCTCAGGTTGATAAGGTTGTTAAGAAGGCGTACGGTGTGTTAGCTTTTATTGGTAGAGGGATTGAATTTCGGAGCCGTGAGGTCATGTTACAACTGTACAAAACTCTGGTGCAGCCGCACTTGGAGTATTGCGTATAGTTCTGGTCGCCGCATTATAAGAAGGATGTGGAGGCATTGGAAAGGGTGCAGAGGAGGTTTACCAGGATGTTGCTTGGTATGGTGGGAAGGTCTTATGAGGAAAGGCTGAAGGACTTGAGGTTATTTTCATTAGAGAGAAGAAGGTTACGAGGTGACCTGATTAAGGCATACAAGATGATCAAAGGATTGGATAAGGTGGACAGTGAGAGCCTTTTACCTCGGATGGTGATGGCTAACACAAGGGGACATAGCTTTAAATTAAGGGGTGGTAATTATAGGATGGATGTCAGAGGTAGGTTCTTTACTCAGAGGGTAGTAAGGGTGTTGAATACCCTGCCTGCAGCAGTTGTGGACTCGCCAACGTTAAGGATGTTCAAATGGTCAGTGGATAGGCATATGGATAACATTGGAATAGTTTAGGTTAGAGGGTCATTAGATTGGTTCCACTGGTCGGCGCAACATCGAGGGCCGAAGGGCCTGTACTGCGCTGGAATGTTCTATGTTCTATGTTAACACTGGTTGGCAGAGAGGAAACAAAGGTAGGAATTAATGGGTGCTTTACAAATTGACAGGCAGTAACTAGTGGGGTGACACAGGGATCGGTGCTGGGACCCCAGCTATTCATAATATATATTAATGATTTAGGTGAGGGAAAAAAATGTAACATCTCAAATTTTGCAGATGATACCAAGTTAGGTGGGAGGGTGAACTGTGACGAGGATGCAGAGATCCTTCAGAATGATCTGGACAGGTTGGGTGAGTGGGCAAATCAATGGCAGATACAGTATAATTTGGATAAATGTGAGGTTATTCACTTTGGAATCAAAAACAAGAAGGCAGATTACAACCTGAATGGCTGTAAATTGGGAGAGGGGAGTGTGCAGAGGGACCTGGGTGTCCTTGTTCACCAGTCGCTGAAGGTAAGCATGCAGGTGCAGCAGGTGGTAAAGAAGGTAAATGGTACGTTGGCCTTCATTGTGAGAGGTTTCGAGAACAGGAGCAGGGATGTGTTGTTCCAATTATACAGGGGCCTTGGTGAGGTCACACCTAGAGTATTGTGGGCAGTTTTGGTCTCCGTTTCTGAGGAAGGATGTTCTTGTTCTCGAGGGAACGCAGTGAAGGTTTACCAGGCTGATTCTGGGGATGGCGGATCTGATGTATGAGGAGAGATTAATCGGTTTGGATGTTTTTATATCCAAACCGATATAAAATGAATCAGATGAATGAGGAGGGATCTCTTGGAAATGTATAAAATTCTAACAGGACTAGACAAGGTAGATACAGGGAGGATGTTTCTGATGGTGGGGGAGTCCAGAACCCGAGGTTATAGTCTGAGGATTCAGGGTAGACCATTTAGGAGGGAGGTGCGGAGAATGGAGAGCCTGTGGAATTCATTACCACAGGAAGAAGTTGATGCCAAAACATTGAAAGTATTCAAGAGGCAGCTGGATAGAGCATTTGGGGCGAATGGAATTAAAAGTTATGGGAGAAAGCAGGTTTGGGATGTCGGATTGGGCGATCAGCGATGATAGTAATGAATGGCGGGACAGACTCAAAGGGCCAAATGGCCTCTTCCTGCTCCTGTTTTGTACAATATCTATAATTCTATGATATACCACATTATTCTGTGTGTATGCCTTTACTATACCGACTGTCCCAGTGTTGAAACTCCCAACTGAGCCACTAACAATTGCTTATAGATTTCCACTAGCCTTGGTGTGAATAACTGTTCCCTCACACCAACCCTGAACACTCTGGCTCCAATTTGAAGGTTTTGACCCATTATTATGGATTTCACAACACAGAAAGTGATTTCTACCGAGCCTATCATGTCCTTTAATGAATTCATACCTCAATTAGATTCTCCCCTCAATCCTCTCTATGCAGGGAAATACAAACCTCTTTATGTGAAAGCGTGGTTGCCAAACAATGGTGCATTTCCCAGAACTCAGTACAAATGCAAGCAAAGCAGAGGTTTACACAACAACGGAATCACTTCCTCCACTTTGTATTCCCATTCCCTTGCCCTTGAGATGAAAGCCAACAATCAACTTGCCTTTATTTTCAGAGAGCTAAACTCCCAGTGTCAGCTTATGTTCAATAATGCAGCCATTATATGAAAATACTCAAACAATGTGAATAATGGTGAATGTTTTCAGTTTGGCTGCAATGCTCCACAGGAAAAAATAATTTGGTTTTCCCACACTGCTGATGTGTCTTTGACACATTCACCCAGCAACGTCTGAGAGAGACATCTCACTGGCCAACAGCACAGCACAGTTGGATCTTTGATCTTATCTTTCCCAGAATCTTTCTCACCAAATCTTCCTTTGCAAGTTCTGACAAATGCAAATTGAACGGAATAATCTGAATAAAAAGATCAGTTTGTGTAAAAGAAAACAGGATTCACCTGATTTTTCAGGGACACCCACATGCGATGGTGCAAATCATTTAAATGTACAGAGTTGTGCGCAGCTATAATGTGACATCGATTAACATATACACAGATCTACAGGTGAAGATAACTACTATTGCACATTACAGAATCAGAGAGAATTACACCGGAGATAGAAAGAAATCAGTTCATTGGAAAACTCTCATCTTCCTGAGTGAAGAATCCACCTACTCCCAATCCATGAATCTTACACCATTGTTTTAATTTTGTTTTATTCCCTCATACATTTATTCCACTAATTTTAGAAAGCTATGATGATATTTGTGCTCCCACCATGTTCTCACACAATGCTGTTTGTTAAATCATCCCAAAGTTTTAGAATTCCATTCTCCCATGTGGAATTTCATCCCAATCATTTTTCCTGAATTATGGAGCCCAATTTTACCATCTTGATTCAAAGTGCTGGGCAGACTTAAAACTTGGAGCTTTTCAGATCTGACTTTTAGACCCATTCTCTGCCCCCGCCCCCCCACCATACGCACTTTGCCTGAAAAAATATCAACGATTCCAAATAGCGTGGAACAAACCAGTGGGTGGGATTTAACACACCTGAAACACTGCAGATCCAATTGGTGCCTCCAATCACACAAGCTCAGACAAAACTGATAGAAAAACACTCCCCTGCCAGATAATACCTCCCCCTGTCCCTCACAGAAATCCCCACAACATTTCTGACCCCTTATCCCCCACCCCCTCTGTCACCCAAACCCATCGAGGACCCCTTTCCCCATCACTGATCTCAAGAGAGATCCGTCAGACCCACCTCCCCCTTCCCCACCACCAGTCTCAAGCAGAGAGCCAGTGGACACTCAGTATTTACCTCCTCACTAACTGGGGCACCTGAATGGGAGTTTTGCTGAGCATAGAACATAGAACATAGAACATTACAGCGCAGAACAGGCCCTTCGGCCCACGATGTTGCGCCGACCAGTTACAAAACAATGACCCACTAACCTAAACCAATCCCTTTTCATCCATAAACCTATCCACAGATCTCTTAAACGCCCCCAAACTAGGTGCATTTACAACTGCAGCTGGCAGGGCATTCCAGTCCCTCACCACCCTCTGGGTAAAGAACCTACCCCTGACATCAGTCCTATAACTACCCCCCCCTTAATTTAAAGTCGTGCCCCCTCGTGCTAGCTTTCTCCATCTGAGGAAAAAGGCTATCACTATCCACCCTGTCTAAACCTCTAATCATTTTATATGTTTCAATAAGATCCCCTCTTAGCCTCCTTCTTTCCAGCGAAAACAACCCCAAATCTCTCAGTCTCTCCTCATAGGACCTCCCCTCCATACCAGGCAACATCCTGGTAAACCTCCTCTGCACCCTCTCCAAAGCCTCCACATCCTTCCTGTAATGTGGGGACCTGAACTGCACATCTGTATCTCTGTATATCTGTATCTCGCTGATTCTGGATGGGCGAACACAGTGGTAAAGGGAGAAGTGCCGGTAAGTTTAGGTGTGCAGCCCATTAAGTCAATTTAAATTCATGCAAATACATTTAAATGACTGTCGCGCCCGTTTTGGATGCAGTCCCGACTGTGGCCATTTTTAGGCCTTGATAAAGGGGGAGTGGGCACAGAGCTGGGTGTAGGTCACCCTACTCGCCTCATGCCCAACTTTATCAAGGTTCTGTGCCTGGAAAAAGGCACAACCTGATGGCAAAATCGGGCCCATGGAGTCATACAGGTTCACAAGACAGAGGAAGGCCATTTGACTTGTTGAAGTTGTACAAGACATTGGGAAGGCCACACGTGGAATACTGTGTACAATTCTGGTCACCCTATTATAGAAAGGATATTGTTAAACTAGAAAGAGTGCAGAAAAGATTTACTAGGATCTACTGGGACTTGATGGAATGAGTTATAAGGAGATGTTGGATAGACTGGGACTTTTTTCTGTGGAATGTATAAGGCTGAGGGGTGACCTTATAGAGGTCTATAAAATAATGAGGGGCACAGATCAGCAAGGTAGTCAATATCTTTTCCCAAAGGTAGGAGAGTCTAAAACTAGAGGGCATAGGTTTAAGGTGAGAGGGGAGGGATACGAAAGTGTCCAAGTTTTGTTGTTTCTATGATTGGATACAAGTGTCAGAGCTGGCAGCAACCCCCGGAGGAGCTCCTCTCTGCTCAGATGGTCAGGGCTGTGACCACCCTATGTTCTGTACAATGTACCAGTCTCCAGGTAGTGCCTCCATCTTGATTCACCCTCAGTAATAACCGTATAACTCCCAGCTCTCCCGATGGGAAGGACAGTTAGCCAAGGATTCAGGAGTTACCATTGGGTCAGCCTGTGTATCCTGCCCGGCCCCCATAACTGGTCAGGACTTCCAGGCACCGCGTACATTCACCCACTGAGAATGGTTTTGGTGCAGGAAGGTGTAAGACCATTCAATTGGCTAGTCCACCACCATCTCATATCACTACCCGCCAAACTCTCCCCAATATCAGAGAAATTTACTGAGCACTGAAATCGGCAGTTGGGGGTAGGGTGTTAGCGTGGATAGAGGATTGGTTGTCAAATAGGAGGCAGAGAGTGGGGGGTCAATGGGTGCTATTCGGATTGGCGGATGGTGACTAGTGGGGTGCCCCAGGGGTCAGTACTGGGGCCTCAGCTATTTACCATTTATATAGATGATCTGGAGGAGGGAACCGAGTGCAGGGTGTCGAAATTTGCTGATGACACCAAGATTGGGGGAAAGGCAATTGTGCGGAGGGTGTGGAGAGTCTGCGGAAGGATCTAGATAGGCTGGGCGAATGGGCCAGGAAATGGCAAATGGAATTTAATGTTGGCAAGTGTGAGGTGGTCCACTTTGGAAGGAAGAATGGTAGGAAGGACTATTACTTACGGGGCGAAAAACTGCAGCAGGCGACGGTGCAGAGGGACCTCGTGGTCCTTGAGCATGAGTCGCAAAAACCCAGCTTGCAGGTGCAGCAGGTGGTCAGGAAGGCGAATGGGATGCTGGCCTTCATAGCGAAGGGGATTGAATATAAAAGTAGGGAGGTCTTGCTGCAGCTGTATAGGGCATTGGTGAGGCCGCAGCTGGAGTACTGTGTGCAGTTTTGGGCGCCGCACCTGCGGCATACCTGCTGGATTGTTCTTTGTTCTTTGTTCAAAGATATTTTGGCCTTGGAGGGAGTGCAGAGGAGGTTTACTAGGCTGATACCAGAGTTGAGGGGGTTGAGCTATGAGGAGAGGCTGAATAAACTAAGCTTGTACTCATTAGAGTTTAGAAGAATGAGGGGAGATCTCATTGAGACGTATAAGATGATGAATGGGATGGATAGGATAGAGGTGGAGAGACTCTTCCCGCTCAGAAAGGACAGTAGGACTGGGGGGCACAGCCTCAAGATAAAGGGGGGGGCAGTTTAGAACGGAGTTGAGGAGGAACTTCTTCACTCAAAGGGTGGTGAATCTCTGGAATTCTCTACCCGTTGAAGTGGTGGAGGCTGCCTCGCTAAATATTTTTAAGACGCGGGTTGATGGTTTTTGATAAGAGTGGGGATTAAGGGTTATGGGGAGAGGGCGGGAAAGTGGAACTGAGCCACGACAGATCAGCCATGATCTTATTGAATGCCGGGGCAGGCTCGAAGGGCCAGATGGCCTACTCCTGCTCCTATTTCTTATGTTCTTATGATACGGGGGGTGTAGAGGGGTGGGGGGGGGCGGTGTTGGTGGGGGTGGGGGGAGTGTGTGGGGGGTTGGTGGGGGTGGGGGTGTTGGGGGGGGGGGGGGTGGGGAAGTGGGTGGGGGGTTGGTGGGGGGTGGGGGGGTTGGGGGAGTGGGTGGGGTGTTGGTGGGGATGTGGGGGTTGGGGGGGTGGGGGGGAGTGGGTGGGGGGTTGGTGGGGGGAGTAGGTGGGGGGTTGGTGGGGTGGGAGGGTTGGGGGGGTGGGGGGAGTGGGTGGGGGGTTGGTGGGGGGAGTAGGTGGGGAGTTGGTGGAGGTGGGGGGGGGGGTGGGGGGAGTGGGTGGGGGGTTGGTGGGGTGGGGGGGTTGGAGGGGTGGGGGGAGTGGGTGGGGGGTTGGTGGGGTGGGAGGGTTGGGGGGGGTGGGGGGAGTGGGTGGGGGGTTGGTGGGGGGAGTAGGTGGGGAGTTGGTGGGGTGGGGGAGTAGGTGGGGAGTTGGTGGGGTGGGGGAGTAGTGGTTGTTGCCCTGCACACATTGTGACCAACTCCATAAATACCAAATCCCTTCTGTCCCCTCGCCAAATGTACCTGACCCACACACATCCCCCACCCTCTTCCCCAGGTCCTTTGGGCTCGAGGATCCCTCCCCATCCTTAAACCCTGAGAGTGAGTTACCCAGGGCCGCCATGTTCCCTCTTCAACCTTCTTCCTGCAACCCCAGTGATTGGTCATGAGAGAATGATGGCCAATCACAATGGCTGGCTGATCATGTGGGTGGGGCCTCCTTCTAAGCGAGGCCTCAAAGCCCCCTGTGAGTGAACCTGACAGGCCTGGGGCAGGCAACTGGTCAACATTCCTTCCTGGGTGGGGAATTAATCCGCACCCACCCACCCCTCAATAAAATTCCAAGTAGTCCACCTCCTTGGCGATCCGCAGTGTCCCACACCAACCAGAATTCATCCTAAGGTCAGGCTCAGAACCTGAAACAAAAATACAGCCACATTCTCGTCTCAGTTAGAATAGAAATAGAACAGAATATTATAATTTGTTTTTGATCTGAATTCTACACAGTGTGTGTTCTTTCCCTCTGCTCCTCCTCTGGTGCCGTTGTGAGAAAGGTATCTGTAAATTGTTCCATTACCATTCGCAGCAGCACTTCACAAAACGAGTGAGAAAGTCCTGCCTTCCAGGAAAACGGGTGGTGATTAATGTCAGTGGCTGCTCTCTTGTTCTAAGCCACTGGTGATGGGAGTGAGGAATAATTGATGCCTACAGGAAGGTTATCACTCAAAAGAAAGGCAATTAGCAGGAAGAAACGAGACCTCGGACACTGTGCTGATATAAATTGTCTTCAGGCATCATCCAGTCAGCGTGATTTTATTGGACCAAAAAGAGGGACTCTACCGAATTATTCTTACCTTTAGGTTTAGCAGATATTTGGACATTAGACTCTGAGTAAAATTGCCACTGAATATTGCTTTGCCAGCTTTTGGTTGCTTCACTTTTTGGAATTTCATAGCTTCTTGTTAAAGATAATAAACTGATTAGATTCACAAGATTCTGTGATAAAATTCCCCTCCCCAACCTGAACAAATCATTCCAGCTCCCAGATACTGCACAAGCTTCTGCATTTTCAAAGATTTTTTCCATCCAGCGTTATATTTTTCACTGTTTATTTTTTGGTGAGTCACTGCACCGTTGTTCAAACACAGGAATGTTTCATCAGCAGAAAAACTAATTAAAAAATGTGGCCAGATAAACCGATTCAGTCAATGCAAAATTCTGCATCATCTCCATCCTCATTCCAGAGAACAGTATTGGTCACACTAAATTCCCCCTTAGTGTTCAGAGGTGTGTAGGTTGGGGGAAATTGTGGTGTAAATACACGGAGTTACGGGGATAGTGTGTGGGTCAGGTGTTATATCAGAGAGTCACTGCAGACTCAACCGCCAGATACTGCACTGTGGGGATTCTATAATTCTATCCAATGACTCCCACTTCCCCCTGTCATTAGATTTGATTGGTTGAAAATGGTGGCGCCCCACAAAGCAGGTGAAAAAGGCCACTCTCAGCTATCCTGGAGGATAGATCAGCTAAACAGCTAACATCTTCTCCCAAAGGTCAGGCAGCCTAAAACTAGAGGGCAGAGGTTTAAGGTGAGAGGGGACAGATGCAAAACGGTCCAGAGGGGCAATTTTTTCATACAGAGGGTGGTGAGCATCTGGAACAAGCTGCCAGAGGTAGTAGTAGAGGCGGGTACAATTTTATCTTTTAAAAAGCATTTAGACAGTTACATGAGTAAGATGGGTATCAAGGGATATGGGCCAAATGTGAGTAATTGGGATTAGCTTAGTGGTAAAATCTGGGCGGTATGGACAAGTTGGGCCGAAGGGCCTGTTTCCGTGCTGTAAACCTCGATGACTCTGTGACAGCTGTCTTTCATCACTTGACGATAAAACCATTGAATGGAACCAGCTGCACAAAAAACTCAATTTTACACAATTGCAAAGTGCCTCCCTGCTGCAGATGGTCCAGGTTGGATCACATGGGAGAAGTTATCCAATTGGTCTTGATTATGATGACGGAGGGGAATTGTACATGGCTGTAAATTGGGAGAGGGGAGAGTGCAGAGGGATCTGGGTGTCCTTGTGCACTAGTAACTGAAGGTAAGCGTGCAGGTACAGCAGGCGGTAAAGAAGGCAGATGGTATGTTGGTCTTCATTGCGAGAGGTTTCGAGTACAGGAGCAGGGATGTGTTGTTACAATTATACAGGGGCCTTGGTGAGGCCACACCTAGAGTATTGTGGGCAGTTTTGGTCTCCTTTTCTGAGGAAGGATGTTCTTGCTCTCGAGGGAGAGCAGTGAAGGTTCACCAGGCTGATTCCAGGGATGGTGGGGCTGATGTATGAGGAGAGATTGACTGGGTTAGGATTGTTTTCACTGGCGTTCAGATGAATGAGGAGGGATCTCATAGAGACTTATAAAATTCTATCAGGACTTGACAGGGTAGATGCAGGGAGGATCTTCCCAATGGTGGGGGAGTCCAGAACCAGGGGGTCACAGTCTGAGGATTCAGGGTGGATCATTTAGTACGGAAATGAGGAGACATTTCTTCACCCAGAGAGTGGTGAGCCTGTGGAATTCATTACCACAGGAAGTAGAACATAGAACATAGAACATTACAGCGCAGAACAGGCCCTTCGGCCCACGATGTTGCGCCGACCAGTTTTTTAAAAAAAAACACTGATCTACTAATCTAAACCAATCCCTTTTCGTCCATAAACCTATCCACAGATCTCTTAAACACCCCCAAAATAGGTGCATTTACAACTGCAGCTGGCAGGGCATTCCAATCCCTCACCACCCTCTGGGTAAAGAACCTACCCCTGACATCTGTCCTATAACTACCCCCCCTTAATTTAAAGTAGTTGATGTCAAAACATTGAACGTATTCAAGAGGCAGTTGGGTATAGCACTTGGGAGTGAACAGGACAACAGGTGATGGGGAAAAAGCAGGATCAGGCCATTGAGTTGGATGATCAGCCATGATGGCAATGCAGAGCAGACTCAAAGGACTGAATGTTCTTCTATATTTCTATCTCAGTCAGCATTTTTCCCAGTAACACAAGAGAAATACTACAGGGCAACATTTGGTGGGAAAAGGTTCCCTGTAAATATTATTCAACAACAGGAATGTACAGCTGCAGCATGGCCTGACATTTTTATACTCAATGCCCTGACCAAAGAACAAAGAACAAAAGAACAAAACAGCACGGGAAACAGGCCCTTCGGCCCAACGAGCCCGCGCCGCCGTCCCATGGTCAGTGACCTATTCATGACTCTAGTCTATGCCTAATGTGTGAGGATCAGGGAGTTCCAATATAGGGACAATTTGTTACCCAATCAATCAGCCTAAAAGCACATTTTTGGGATGTGGGAGGAAACCGGAGCACCCGGAGGAAACCCACGCAACCACGGGGAGAACGCGCAAACTCCCACGGACACAGGCCCAACTCCATGTGTCCGCACAGCAACAGAGATAGCCTCTGTGCTGCCATGATGCCCTCGAGATGGTAAGTGCCTGTGGATAAAAATTTCATTATTAAAGACTCTATATCCCTGAGACTAAAACTGACCCCAAGCCTACAATGCTTAATAAGGCCTGCTATATCCCCCTATATGTAAACTGCTCATGTGGCTGTCCAAGTGACTCTTGAACAACCCTAGCGTGCCTGCTTCCACCACCTTACTCGGCAGTGCATTCCACATCCCCACTACCCTTTGTGTGAAAAACTGCCCTCTAACATTAGTCTTATATCTAGCCCCCCTCACCCTAAGCCCGTGACCCCTCGTTCTATCCATTTCTAATAGCGGAAAAAGCTTATCACCATCTACTCTATCTGTCCCCTTCATAATCTTATAAACCTCTATCAAATCCCCCCTCAGCCGACGTCTCTCAAGGGAAAACAGCCCAAGTGCGTTCAATCTTTCCTCGTAAGACAGCCCTTCCATACCAGGCAACATCCTGGTAAATCTCCTCTGCACTCTCTCCAGGATCTCTACATCCTTCCGGTAGTACGGCGACCAGAACTGGACGCAGTACTCCAGGTGAGGCCTAACCAACGTTCTATACAACTGCAACATCAGACTCCTACTCTTATATTCTATACCCCTTCCTATGAAGGCTAACATGCCATACGCTTTCCTCATCACATTCTGCACCTGCACCGACACCTTCAGGGACTTGTGTACCTGCACCCCCAGGTCTCTCTGCGTATCTATACTCCGGATAGTTCTACCTTTTATCATATAACTCCCTTCCACATTATTCCGGCCAAAGTGCATCACCTCGCATTTCTCTGGATTAAATTCCATTTGCCATCTATCTGCCCAATCTACCAGCCTATCTATGTCCTGTTGCATTGCCAGGCACTGCTCCTCAGTACCCGCCAATCCAACCATCTTAGTGTCATCAGCAAATTTGCTGATCACACCACCTACCCCCTCTTCCAAGTCATTAATATATACTACAAATAGTAGAGGTCCTAGTACCGAGCCCTGCGGCACCCCACTGGTGACAGACCTCCAATTGGAAAAGGAGCCCTCCACTACTACCCGCTGTCTTCTCCTCCCAAGCCAGTTCTTCACCCATCTACATACCTGGCCTTGTATCCCATGAGCCTTCACCTTTTCTATCAGCCTACCGTGAGGGACCTTGTCAAACGCCTTACTGAAATCCATATAGACAACATCAACGGCTTGTCCTTCGTCAACCGTTTTTGTCACCTCTTCAAAAAATTCCAATAGATTCGTAAGGCATGACCTCCCTGTAACGAAGCCATGCTGCGTATCCCTGATCAGATTGCAGCGCTCCAGATGCTCATACATCCTATCCTTGAGGATCCTCTCCATTATCTTGCCTATAACTGAAGTCAAGCTCACTGGCCTATAGTTCCCTGGGTTATCCCTCTGACCCTTCTTAAACAACGGTACAACATTTGCAATCCGCCAATCCTCTGGGACCTCTGGGACCTCACCAATGAAGGCAGGCATGTCTTATGCTTTCTTGACTACCTTACCCACCTGCGTTGTCACTTTCAGTGATCCGTGGACAAGTACGCCCAGATTCCTCTGCCTGTCAATACTCTTAAGGCTTCTACTATTTACTGTATAATTCCTACATTCATTGAACCCTCCAAATGCATTATCTCACATTTGTCCAGATTAAACTCCATCTGCCATTTTTCAGCCCAAGTCTTCAACCAGTCCATATCTTGCTATATTCTCTAATAATCCTTTTCACTATCTGCAACTCCACCAATTTTTGTGTCATCTGCGAACTTACCAATCAGACCAGCTACAGTTTTAACCAGACACAGGTTTAAGGTGCTGGGGAGCAGGTACAGAGGAGATGTCAGGGGTAAGTTTTTCACACAGAGGGTGGTGAGTGAATGGAACCGGCTGCCGTCGGTAATAGTATAGGTGAACTCGCTGGGGTCTTTTAAAAGACTTCTGGATGAGTACATGGGATTTAGTGAGATTGGGAGTTACAGATAGTTCTATGGCCTGGTAGGTATGGATATGATCGATGCAACTTGTGGGCTGAAGGGCCTGTTTGTGCCGTAGTGTTCTATGTTCTATGTTCTATGTTCTATATACTCCAAACAACCAAGGTCCCAGAACTGATCCCTGTGGATCACCGATAGTCACAGCCTTCCATTCAGAAAAACACCCCTTTGTTGCTCTCCTCTGTCTTCTATGGCCAAGTAAAAAGTCTGACAACACCAGGTTTTAGTCCAACCGATTTATTTGATAATATTCTCACAAGCTTTCGAGGGGGCTGCCTCTTTGTCAGGTGAATGGACTGTGCTTCACCTATAGCCAATGAGGATACAAAGCTTTCTGTCTAAGCCCCAGTAATTTCCTCCATTACCTCCCTCAGTATTCTGGGGTAGATCCCATCAGGCCCTGGGGGCTTTTTAATGTTTTTAAGGTGCCCAACTCCTCCCTCTTTATGATATTGATTGGACCCAATACATCAACACACCCTACCCTAGCTTCTCATCTCTTTTTGGTGAATACTGAGGCAAAGTATTCATTTAGTATCTCACTCATTTGCTCTGGTTCCATGCATTGATTCCATCCACTATCCTTGAGTGGACCAACCTTTCTCTGGCTACCTTCTTGCTCTTTGCATATGTACATAATATCTGGATGGGTGCAGCTCCAACAACACTCAAGGAGCTTGACACCATCCAGGACAAAGCAGCCCGCTTGATTGGCATCACATCTACAAACATCCCTCACCACTGCTGGTCAATGGCAGCAGAATGTACCATCTACAGGATGAACTGCAGCAATTCACCAACGATCCTTCCAAACCCACCACCACTACTATCTAGAAGGACAAGGGCAGCAGATAAATGGGAATATCACCACCTGCAAGGTATAGGGAAGGTCAAACTGAACCTTTATCCAATGAAGGGTATGAGGACATTTCTGATAATCAGGGGCCTTTCAGTTTGACGTTAGTGTTGGATAAGGTTTTAGAAACACTAACCGGGGAAAAAAATCAACAGATATTTGGAGAGTTTGAGTTTATGAAGGAGAGCCAGCAGAGATTTGTAAAAGACAGCTTAATCTCATTGAAGTTTTTAATAATGTAAGAGAGAAGCTTAACGAGGAGAATGTGGTTTTCCATGTGGATCCTAAAAAAACATTCACCAGGCACTACTTAAAAATCTGGTTAACAAAATCACGGTTGATGAAATAGGAGGGCCAGAATCAGCCTGAACAACAAAACGGTCTTCAGGACCAAAAACAGTGAATCACGGTAATTGGTTATCTTTCAGTCTGGAAGTGATATTCCCCAGGGTTCAGTGTGGGGAGAACTGATTCTTTTGATAAACATAAATAACTTTGATTTTGGATGCAGAGTAAAACTTTAAAACCTGCCAATGATGTCAAAACGGGAAATGTGGCTGACAGGAGGGTAATCGATTGCAACGCGGAACAAAGTCATTCTGTAGAATGGGCAGATGGAGTTTATTACAGAGGAGTGTAAGATGATGCATTTTGGCAGAAGGGAGGCAAATCTAAACTCATTGGAGTAGGCCTAAAGAGCGTTCAAGGTCAGATTTCAGTTGCATCCATCTTTGAAAGTGACAGGACACATTGAGAGAATAGTTAGCAAAGCATCTGGGATTCAGGACTTTATGAACAAAGCACTGAGTACAAAAGTTGTGACGTGATGCTGAAACTTTCTGAGGGTGGAATTTAATGCCCTGTCTGCGGTGTGAATGGTGTGGAAAGCACATCTAGTGGCAATGTGGTAAATGTAGAACACACCATCTCCCCTCCTCTGTCTCAGTTAAGTGCATCATGGGAAGGTCTGTGCACAGTCTAACTCTTCCTCCATCCATGGAGTCTTCAGTGGGAGGTGAATGTGGGGCAGGAATCCATTGACTGGGAACTTGCCAACTGGAAAACCTGGAAAGCAAATCCTGGCATGTTTACGTGTGGAATTCCAGGAATTCCAGGATTGTCCCTTTATAAGACCCTTGTCAGGCCTCATTTGGAGTACTGTGCGCAGTTCTGGTCGCCTCACTATAGGAAAGACGTAGAAGCTATTGAAAGGGTGCAGAGGAGATTTACAAGGATGTTGCCTGGACTGGGAGGCATGCCTTATGAAGATAGGTTGAGGGAGCTGGGTCTCTTTTCCCTGGAGAGACGAAGGTTGAGAGGCGACCTGATAGAGGTTTATAAAATGTTGAGAGGAATAGATAGGGTGGACTCTCAGAGGCTATTTCCCCGGGTTGAAATGGTCGCTATGAGAGGACACAGATTTAAGGTGCGGGGAGGAAAGTACAGAGGTGATGTTAGGGGTAAGTTTTTCACTCAGAGGGTGGTGAGTGAGTGGAATCGGCTGCCGTCAGTGGTGGTGGAGGCAAACTCACTGGGGTCTTTTAAAAGACTTCTGGATGAGTATATAGGGTTTTATGGGATTGGGGGTTATAGATAGGTGTTGATGTGATCGGCGCAACTCGTGGGCCGAAGGGCCTGTTTGTGCTATGGTGTTCTATGTTCTATGTTCTATGTCCCTTGTGGTCAGTGTCTGATCGAGGGACCCACTGTCAAGAAGGGAGTGTGGTTACAAGTGGTGTGCCTCAGGAATCTGTTTTGGGGCCACTGCTGTTTGTAATTTTTATTAATGATCTGGATGAGGATATAGTTGGGTGGATTAGTAAGTTTGCTGATGACACCAAAGTCGGAGGTGTGGTAGATTGTGAGGAAGGGTGTCATAGTTTGCAGGATGACTTAGATAGGTTGCAGAGCTGGGCTGAGAGGTGGCGGATGGAGTTTAATGTGGAGAAGTGTGAGGTAATTCATTTCGGTAGGAATAACAGATGTGTTGAGTATAGGGCTAACGGGAGGACTTTGAATAGTGTGGAGGAGCAGAGGGATCTAGGTGTATGTGTACATAGATCCCTGAAAGTTGGGAATCAAGTGGATAAGGTTGTTAAGAAGGCATACGGAGTTTTGGCGTTTATTGGTAGGGGGATTGAATTTAGGAGTCGCAGCATCATGATGCAACTGTACACATCTCTGGTGCGGCCGCACTTGGAGTTTTGTGTGCAGTTCTGGTCCCCACATTACAGGAAGGATGTAGAGGCTTTGGAGAGGGTGCAGAGGAGGTTTACCAGGATGTTGCCTGGTATGGAGGGGAGATCCTATGAGGAGAGATTGAGAGATTTGGGGTTGTTTTCGCTGGAAAGAAGGCGGCTAAGAGGGGATCTCATTGAAACATATAAGATGATTAGAGGTTTAGACAGGGTAGATAGTGATAGCCTTTTTCCTAGGATGGAGAAAGCTAGCACGAGGGGGCACGATTTTAAATTAAGGGGGGGTAGTTATAGGACAGATGTCAGGGGTAGGTTCTTTACCCAGAGGGTGGTGAGGGACTGGAATGCCCTGCCAGCTGCAGTTGTAAATGCACCTAGTTTGGGGGCGCTTAAAAGATCTGTGGATAGGTTTATGGATGAAAAGGGATTGGTTTAGGCTAGTGGGTCATTGTTTTGTAACTGGTCGGCGCAACATCGTGGGCCGAAGGGCCTGTTCTGCGCTGTAATGTTCTATGTTCTATGTCAGTTTATTGAGAGTCCCTCATCCCCTTCACTCCCCCCCATCCCACCCTCACCCAAACCTCCAAGGATTTGCTACTGAGCCTTAAACATTGACTCTGCAACTGCCAGCCCCTCCCAGCATCATTCGCCAGTAGCCTGGAACCCTCAGCAATCTCAGGGTCAGGTAGGAGTGGAAATCGCCGTCTCTGAGCAATAGAGAGCTGCCAGTCTGGTCACCACATTGGCCAGTAGTTCTGGGTGGGTGGGATTCAGGCTCTGTGGTCCTCAATCCCAGGGAGGGTCCACTGCCACCAATTAAATATCTGATTAGCACTTAATGTGGTAAGCCCTGCTGAATACAGCAATGTTGTGCTCTCGCTGGTTTGTCAGTTGGCTGGCGAATCCCCCCATCTCCCTACCCCCTCCACCCCCCTCTCCCTCACCCTCACCTCCAACAAATGCAATCTTAAATCTTTGCTCATATCACAACTGCAGCGGTTCAGGACTCACCACTACCTTCTCAAAGGCAGTTGAGGATGAGCAGTGAATACTAACACTGACAGTACGTCCTATTTGAGAATTACGTGAAAAATGTAAAAACTAGAGTACTTTGTCCAGTTCTAGTCACCATCCTTCAGGAAGGTTCTGAGGGCCCTTGAGAAGCTGCAGAAGAGATTGACCAGAATGGTTCAGGGATGATTATTTGCAGAATTTGAGAGGCATCTGGACAGGTACATGAATAGGGAAGGAATAGAGGGATACACACTGAGTAAAGGCAGAAGGCTTTTTTGTAGTTTAGTTCTGGCATCATGATTGGCACAGGCTTGGAGGGCTGAAGAGCCTGGTCCTGAGCTGTACTGTTCTTTGCTCTTTGTGCTTTGAAGGGTTTCCGTGACAGAAACTGGGGTTGTTCCCTTTGGAGGTTTGATTCAAGGTAGATAAGATGATTGGTTTAGACAAGGTAAACAAACAAAAGCCCTTCCCATTGGCGAATGGTCCAAGAAATTGGTGACACATATTTAAGATTTTTGGGCAAGAGACCAAAGGTGGGAATGTCTGAAGAATGATTTGATCTATTATAGGATGGTATGTTAGCACAATGGTTATTGCTGCTGCCTCATAGTGCCAGGGAACTGGCCTTTGGTGAATGTGTGGAGTTTGCACATTCTCCCTGTGTCTGTGCGGGTTTCCTCTGGGTGCTCCGGTTTCCTCCCATAGTACAAAGGTGTGCAGATTAGGTGGATTGACCATGTCAAATTGCCCTTTAGTGTCGCAAGATGTGTAAGTTCGATGGATTGGCTGTGGTAAAATCCTCCACCTCCACACATAGGGTATGTTTTTGTGGGCTCTACTCATTCCTTATCTTCTTACTCTTAATAAAATATCTTTAGTTTCTCCTTGATTCTGCATGAGAATATTCCTTCATGCCCTCTGCTTGCTTTGTAAATTCTCATTTGAATTCATCCCTCCTCTATCTCCTGAGAATAACGGTGGCCATTGATTACACTCAAAATTAAGGAATTTCAAAAAATTATCCTCTTTCAATTTATATTTAATCCAATCCAATTCCCATTTGATTTTGAAATCTGTATCAAACCCACTATTTTAAAATTAGGGGAAATATTAAAGCATTTGAACAAACAACGTAACAAAAACATCCACACAAATATTTTATTAAATACACGCAGTCACACATGCAAAGCTTCCAACACATCATTCCACACTTTTCTTTCATTGAATCTTAACATTTTAAACTAGAATAAAAATAAAAATAAAACATGTAAAGAAACTAAAGAAATAGATTAAGACAATCACCTTTATATTTCTTTCTTTCAAACTGTAATCAATCTCAAAAAGGGTAAATTAAAAAAAACTTAAGTTTTAACAGTTTTAACACTTTCTTAGCCCTTTTGAAGTTAAACCAAAGTGTAAAGATTGCATTTATTACCCACAATAAACACTCTCCAAGAACAAGGCAATGGTTTTAATAACCCCTGCTCTCAGTCTAATACAACAACTACCTACATTTAACAAGAAATCAGACCACACAAACACACTGAAATACTCAAACAAACAGTTCAACTTCAGGTTTCCTTGAATCTTTTCTTTCATCTTCTTAATTAATTTACAATATTTCTCTGTTAAGGTGAAAGAACACAGATCCTTTCTCTCTTCATTCTGTAACGCCACACTGTGCACTAGCTCCCAAACCTTCACACAAAGGGTTGTGAATCTGTGGAATTCCCTGCCCAGTGAAGCAGTTGAGGCTCCCTCATTGAATGTTTTTAAGGCAAGGATGGATAGATTTTTAAACAGTAAAAGAATTAAGGGTTATGGTGTGTGGGTGGGTAAGTGGAGCTGAGTCCAAAGATTTGCCACCCTTTGAGTGAAGAAAGATTGAATACCCCCAAACATAAGAACATAAGAACATAAGAAATAGGAGCAGGAGTAGGCCATCTGGCCCTTCGAGCCTGCCCCGCCATTCAATAAGATCATGGCTGATCTGTCGTGACTCAGCTCCACCTTCCTGCCCTCTCCCCATAACCCTTAATCCCTTCTCTTATCAAAAACCCATCAACCCGTTTCTTAAAAATATTTAGCGAGGCAGCCTCCACCACTTCAACGGGCAGAGAATTCCAGAGATTCACCACCCTTTGAGTGAAGAAGTTCCTCCTCAACTCTGTTCTAAACCGCCCCCCCTTTATCTTGAGGCTGTGCCCCCTAGTCCTACTGTCTTTTTTGAGCAGGAAGAGTCTCTCCACCTCTATCCTATCCATCCCATTCATCATCTTATACGTCTCAATGAGATCTCCCCTCATTCTTCTAAACTCTAACGAGTACAAGCCTAGTTTATTCAGCCTCTCCTCATAGCTCAATCCCCTCAACTCCGGTATCAGCCGAGTAAACCTCCTCTGCACTCCCTCCAGGGCCACCACTTGCGCAGGTGCGGCGCCCAAAACTGCACACAGTACTCCAGCTGCGGCCTCACCAATGCCCTATACAGCTGTAGCAAGACCTCCCTACTTTTATATTCAATCCCCCTCGCTATGAAGGCCAGCATCCCATTCGCCTTCCTGACCACCTGCTGCACCTGCAAGCTGGGTTTTTGCGACTCATGCACAAGGACCCCGAGGTCCCTCTGCACCGTCGCCTGCTGCAGTTTTTCGCCCCGTAAGTAATAGTCCTTCCTACCATTCCTCCTACCAAAGTGGACCACCTCACACTTGCCAACATTAAATTCCATTTGCCATTTCCTGGCCCATTCGCCCAGCCTATCTAGATCCTTCTGCAGACTCTCCACACCCTCCGCACAATTTGCCTTTCCCCCAATCTTGGTGTCATCAGCAAATTTCGACACCCTGCACTCGGTTCCCTCCTCCAGATCATCTATATAAATGGTAAATAGCTGAGGCCCCAGCACCGACCCCTGGGGCACCCCACTAGTCACCAACCGCCAATCCGAATAGCACCCATTGACCCCCACTCTCTGCCTCCTATTTGACAACCAATCCTCTATCCACGCTAACACCCTACCCCCAACTCCATGTCCCCTGACCTTCTGCAATAACGTCTTGTGAGGTACCTTGTCAAACGCCTTCTGAAAATCCAGAAAGACCACATCCACCGGCTCTCCTCTATCCACTGCCCTAGACACATCCTCATAGAACTCCAGTAAATTTGTCAGACACGACTTCCCTTTAATGAAACCGTGTTGCGTCCGCCCTATCAAGCAATTCCCCTCAAGATGCCTCGCTATTTCCTCCTTAATGACGGTTTCTAACATTTTACCTACCACAGACGTTAAACTAACCGGCCTATAATTCCCCGCCTTTTGCCTGGCACCCTTCTTAAACAACGGCGTAACATTAGCCGTTTTCCAATCTTCTGGCACTTCCCCGGAATCCAGCGACGTCTGGAAAATAACCACCAAGGCATCCACTATCACCTCCGCCATTTCTTTCAGAACCCTCGGATGCATTCCATCCGGTCCTGGGGACTTGTCCACAATCAGCCCCTCCAGTCTGTCGAGCACCACCTCTCTAGTAACAGTAATGTCATTAAGACCCTCCATTCCTACCACCTTTCCATCGCTAACACCCGGCAAATTATTCACGTCCTCCTCCGTGAAGACAGAAACAAAAAAGTTATTCAAGACCTTAGCCATATCCCCATCCCCTACCACTAGCTTCCCTTTCTCATCCTCTAAAGGACCAACGTTTACCCTAGCCAGCCTCTTCCTTTTTATATATTTATAAAAACTCTTGCTATCCTTTTTTATATTAAGTGCTAGCCCAGCCTCATAGCTTCTCCTACCCTCCTTTATCAATTTCTTTGTCAATCTTTGTTGACATTTAAACCTTTCCCAATCCTCTTCTCGCCCACTGCTCTTAGCTACTCTAAACTCCTCCGCTTTTAATTTAACACTTTCCTTCACCTCCTTCGTTATCCACGGCTTATTACCTCTCCTCCTACTGTCCTTTTTAACCATCGGAATAAATTTCTGCTGAGCACCAAGAAAGATCTCCTTAAAGATCCTCCACTGCTCCTCAGCAGACCTACCTTCCAACGCGCTCCCCCAGTCCACATTCGCCAATTCTTCTCTCATCCTACCATACTCCCCTCTATTCAAACAAAGGACGCGTGTCTGGGAACCCACTTTCTCCTCCTCCATCTGCACCAGAAACTCCACCATACAATGATCACTCTCTCCAAGAGGATCCTTCACCGCAAGGTCCCTAATTCTACCCACCTCATTGCATAGCACCAGATCCAAGATAGCTCGCTCCCTCGTCGGCTCCAACACACACTGTTCAAGGAAATTATCCCGGCAGCATTCCAAGAACTCCTCCTCGAGTCCACCTCGTCCAACATGGGTCGACCAATCAATATGCAGATTGAAATCTCCCATAACTACTGCCGTCCCATTCCTGCACGCTGCACTTATTTGCGCGTTAACAGCCTGCCCCACCTCCAGATCATTATTCGGGGGCCTATAGACGATACCCACTAGCGTCTTCCTCCCTTTTCTGTTCCTAATCTCCACCCACAACGATTCCACTTTCTGCTCCTTGGCTCCGATATTATCCCTTGCTACCACCTTGATACTATTCTTAATCAGCAGAGCTACGCCACCCCCTCTTTCCTCCTGCCTATCCTTCCTAAACACTTGATAACCCTGTACATTCATCTCCCAGTCCCTGTCACCTTGCAGCCACGTCTCTGTAATGGCCACCAGATTGTATCCATTTGTGTCGATCTGTGCCACCAGCTCATCCACTTTATTCCGAATGCTTCGTGCATTCAGATAAAGCGCTTTCATCCCAGCCTTCACCTGGACCCTACTTGCCGTAACGCCACCAATTGGGACATCCTTGGCCTCTTCCCTTACCTGTACCCTATCCTTAACTTTAGACCTCATAGCGTCACCTACCCTCGCACCCTCCCCCCCCCCTAATTAGTTTAAAGCCCTGTCTACAGTCCTCTTTACTCGATTCGCCAGCACTCTGGTCCCAGCATGATTCAGACCAACCCCATCCTGCCCGAACAGGTCCCACCTACCCCAATACTGGTGCCAATGCCCCATAAATTCAAACCCATTCCTCCCACACCAATCCCTGAGCCACCCATTTACTTCCTTTATCCTATCAACCCTACGCCCGTCTGCCCTCGGTTCAGGCAGTAGCCCAGAGATAACCACCTTGTCGGTTCTACTTTTTAATTCCATTCCCAGCTTCTCATACTCCCTTCCCAGGTTCTCAGTCCGCATTTTGCCTACGTCGCCGGCACCCACATGTACTACAACGACCGGGTTCTCACCCTCCCACTCCAGATTCCTCTGCAGCCCAGCTGCGACATCCTGTACCCGAGCACCAGGCAGACAACACACCCTTCTGTGCACTTTGTCATTGTGACAAAGGACAGTGTCCATACCTTTCACCCCACTATCCCCAATCACTACTACGTTCCTTTTCCCCTTCTCTTTGCCTATGTCCTGCTGCATCACTGTACCGTGTGCAATTTGCTCACCAAAACCCTTCTGTAACAACCTTTCAAAAGGCGTTTGATAAGGTGCCTCATAAAAGATTGCTACAGAAGGTTAGGGCGCATGGAGTTGGGGGTAAGGTGGGGGTAAGGCGTGGATAGAGGATTGGTTGTCTAATAGAAAGCAGAGAGTTGGTATCAATGGGTGCTATTCTGGTTGGCGGTTGGTGACTAGTGGAGTGCTGCAGGGATCGGTGCTGGGGCCTCAACTATTTACCATTTATACAGATGATCTGGAGGAGGGGGCTGAGTGTAGGGTGTCGAAATTTGCTGTGTGGAAAAGCAAATTGCGTGGAGGGTGTGGAAAGTCTGCAGAGGGATCTGGATAGGCTGAGCGAGTGGGTGAGGACCTGGCAGATGGAGTTTAATGTTAGCAAGTGTGAGGTTATCCACTTTGGCAGGAATAATAGTAGGAGGGATTACTATTTAAAGGGCGAAAAGCTGCAGCATGCTACGGTGCAGAGGGACCTCGGGGTCCTTGTGCATGAGTCGCAAAAACCCAGTCTGCAGGTGCAGCAGGTGGTCAGGAAGGCGAATGGGATGCTGGCCTTCATAGCGAGGGGGATTGAATATAAAAGCAGGGAGGTCTTGCTGCAACTGTACAGGGCACTGGTGAGGCCACAGCTGGAGTACTGTGTGCAGTTTTGGTCGTCGCACCTGCGCAAGCATATTTTAGCCTTGGAGGGAGTGCAGAGGAGGTTCACTAGGCTGATACCGGAGATGAGGGGGTTGAGGGGGTTGGACAATGAAGAGAGACTAAATAGGCTGGGCCTGTACTCGCTGGAGTTTAGAAGGATGAGTGGGGATCTTATAGAGACGTATAAGATAATGAAGGGGATGGATAGGGTAGAGGTAGAGAGATTCTTCCCGCTTAGAAAGGACAGTAGTACTAGGGGGCACAGCCTCAAGATAAGGGGGAGGCAGTTTAGAACTGAGTTGAGGAGGAACTTCTTCACTCAAAGGGTGGTGAATCTCTGGAATTCTCTGCCCATTGAAGTGGTGGAGGCTACCTCGCTGAATATACTTAAGACACGGGTGGATAGGTTTTTGACAGACAAGGGAATTAAGGGTTAAGGGGAGAAGGCGGGAAAGTGGAACTGATCCACTTCAGATCAGCCATGATCTTATTGCATGGCGGGGCAGACTCGAAGGGCTAGATGGCCTACTCCTGCTCCTATTTCTTATGTTCTTAAACATATTGGGAATATATCGGCCATTCCTTCACTGTCACTGGGTCAAAGTCCTGGAACTCCCTCCACAACAGCACTGTGGATGTAACTACATCACACGGACTGCAGTGGTTAAAGAAGGTAGCTCACCATCATTTTCTCACGGACAATTCGAGATGGATAATAAATGTCAGCAACATTCATATCCCATGAATGAATAAAAAAATTAAAAATGCATCAAGATGTCTTGAGTTGCCATCTCCGCAAAGTAAATGCAAAACCCTTACTTATTTTTGGAAAGGTTCCAGTAAACTTTTCTTTTGTTTTCTCTGGTATTTTTAGATAATGTCTCATGACAATTGGTGCTTTACAGAATTTAAAGTTGAAATGGAACCAAAAACCACAGCAAAGTTTATGCCCTTGAGTGCTGCATGAGAAACTTCCTTTAAAACCTTATTGACTAAGTTTTTCTGGATCTTATCTGAGATCAACATTTCCCCAGGCTATCGAGATTTCTGATGGATTCTGTTACGTAATCTTGATATTATCCAGTGAGTTTTGATGAAAGCAGCTCGATACGGATCGATGAAGTCACTCTGTGATGAATGGAATGACTGGATCACAGGATTCCTATCGGGGAGAAGGTTTCTAAATGCAGTTTGACACAGGCTGCAATCTTAGTGCCAGGAATAAATCATTTTCACAGTTATTTTGCAATATTTCTCCTCTCCAGGAGACATCATTTCTTCCTGGTGCCTGGTTCCATCGTTCCTGAAGTACCTCATCCCAGGGAATTTTTCTAACTGAGGCTGAAATAATAATTTAGAATGTTAATGGAATGTTAACGTGAGCCAGACAGGCTCTGGGATAGAAAGGAACAAAGCTGTGATTTGATTGGAGAAAATAGACTATGAATCAAAGTTGAACAAACTTGGATTGTTTTCATTAAAGTGTGGGACGATGAAGGGGACATGATAGAAGTTTACAAATTACAACAGGCTTGGATAGAGTGGATAGTCAGAGTCTTCTTCCCAGGGTTGAAAGGTCAATTACTGAGGGGCACAGGTTGAAAGTAAGAGGGAAGAAGATTAAAAGAGATGTAAGGGGCAAGGTATCACCCAGAGGGTAGGGAATATCTGGAACGTGCTGCCAGAGGAGGTGGTGGAAGCAGATTCTATAACAATGAGGCATCTGGGTAGATACATGGATAGGGAGGGAATAGAGGGATATGGAGCACATAGAGGCAAGAAAGTATTAGATTTGAGAGGCATCTGGTCCAGCATTGACTTGGTGGGCCGAAGGGCCTGTACTATTTTTTGTTCTCCTTCCTTCTTTGATTGGTTCCAGAGTATTGCATTCAGTGCTGGGCACCACACTTCAGAAAGAATGTTCAAGAATAAGAGATTGGCAAATTCAACAGGGTGATCACACGGCCTAAATAGCTCACTCTTCAGGATAGGTTTCCATTCCCTTGAGTTTGGAGGATTAAAGGGAAATCTAACTGAGGTGTTTAAGATGATTAAAGGATTGAAAGAGTGAAACTGTTTCCTGTGATACGGGAACTCAGTGAGGGAGAGGCAGGTTAGTGCAAGATCTTTCAGGGTGGTTTAAGGAAATACTTCCTCACACAAACTGGGGTACAAATCTGAAACTCACTCCCCAAGATCTTTGCGGCCAATCAACTGAACATTTCAAAACTCAGATTAATAGATTTTCTTCAGACATGAATATTCAGTAATTTCGGAGATCGCAGATAAATGGTTTCAGGTCCAGATCAGTCACTGCCTAACTGACTATGTAACAGTCTGGAGGGTATGAATCTTCTTGTGGTGTTATGTCAGGAAAGCAGAGATTGTTTTCAGTGATTGATGTTTATACTGTTGGATCGTATCTGTTCAATCGTATCTGTTAAACGATTGAAAGTATTTATTGTTTCTGTCTAATAAAGGGTAAAACTTGAGTTAGATCCATGTTATAGAAAGGTGTTTGAGGGTTTTGGGTTTCATCATAAACCATGTCTCTATTACCTTAGAGAGGTAAACAAGAGCTTGGTGAAAGAATGAGCTGTTGCTTAGTAACCAGGAGCCACCTTGTGTTATTGGTTTAAATTAATCCATAGCAGAAGGAGCTTAGCAGCTAGAGAGAGAACAGTCTCTGAGCATCATCAGAAACAAAACAATGGAATAATGGACAAGGGAGCAAGTGAACTGGAATTTGAGCAGAAAATTAAACACAGACCCAGAAAGGGCAGATTGACTGAAAATGATCAGACAGAAGCTTCATTGTTCCTGAGGAGCAGTATCGAGAGGCAGCGATTTTTGGGCGTGAGAGGAGGCAGCAAAAAGGTACATTTTTTTGTTTATATTGTTTAACTTTTTATTTATAGTTTTAAAGTCGCGAGTTTCGGCGTTTTTTTTTAAAATTAGTTAGAAACCGGAAGTCGTTACTAGGACGCTTGCCGGTAGTTGTAGATAGTGAGGAAGGGTGTCATAGTTTGCAGGAAGACTTAGACAGGTTGCAGAGCTGGGCCGAGAGGTGGCGGATGGAGTTTAATGTGGAGAAGTGTGAGGTAATTCACTTTGGCAGGAATAACAGATGTGTTGAGTATCGAGCTAACGGGAGGACTTTGAATAGTGTGGAGGAGCAGAGGGATCTAGGTGTATGTGTACATAGATCCCTGAAAGTTGGGAGTCAAGTAGATAAGGTTGTTAAGAAGGCATACGATGTCTTGGCGTTTATTGGTAGGGGGATTGAATTTAGGAGTCACAGCGTCATGATGCAACTGTACACAACTCTGGTGCGGCCGCACTTGGAGTTTTGTGTGCAGTTCTGGTCCCCACATTACAGGAAGGATGTGGAGGCTTTGGAGAGGGTGCAGAGGAGGTTTACCAGGATGTTGCCTGGTATGGAGGGAAGGTCCTATGAGGAGAGGCTGAGGGATTTGGGGTTGTTTTTGCTGGAAAGAAGGCGGCTAAAAGGGGATCTTATTGAAACATATAAGATGATTAGAGGTTTAGATAGGGTGGATAGTGATAGCCTTTTTCCTCTGATGGAGAAATCTAGCACGAGGGGGCATGGCTTTAAATTAAGGGGAGGTAGTTATAGGACGGATGTCAGGGGTAGGTTCTTTACCCAGAGGGTGGTGAGGGATTGGAATGCCCTGCCTGCTGCAGTTGTAAATGCGCCTAGTTTGGGGGCGTTTAAGAGATCCGTGGATAGGTTTATGGACGAGAAGGGATTGGTTTAGGTTAGTGGGTCATTGTTTTTTAACTGGTCGGCGCAACATCGTGGGCTGAAGGGCCTGTTCTGCGCTGTAATGTTCTATGTTCTATGTTCTATGTTAAGCCAGATATCTGAAGCAGCTTTAATATGGGTGTGCTTATTGTCTTTGGAACAATACAGTATTCAGTTGGATATTGAGTACCTGAAAGAATGTGTGAAAGTTTGGAGGCTTATGGCTATTCAGGGCAAATGAATACTGAAAGGAGAGTTGGAAATTCTGGATGTGGATTCTTGCTGAAAACAGCTGAGGGAAACATTGTTCTTAAGAGGGTTGTAAAGAGAGACTTTCAAGAGTGGAGTTTGTGAACACTTGTGTTTGCGAATCCCTTCACAAGAGATTTTTCTATCATTTTTGAGAGAACCTGAAGTGTTTGTTGTAACAAAACATTTTTAAATGTTTATTTCCTCAACATTTCGTTATACTTACTTGTAGAATAGGATAGTATTTGAGTATTTTTGTTGAGGCTCTTATTTGGAGTCCTCAGTCTGTATCAAAAAAAGTGAGATTCTGGAGTGAAGATACCAGCCGTCCATTGATAATAATTACAGACAGAATAATACTGGGATTGGAAAGAGTAAAGCAAGAGACAACAGAAGCAGGAATTGTTCACCAGTTGTTTGAATTTCAAAGCTTCAAATTTACAAATGGAAGATAAAACCAGAAAAGAACTCCACAGTGTCAAGGGTCTGAGATAGAAGGAGTTAGATTAGAACACCATTAACTCAAAGGGACTGAATGACAGGTGGATTCTAAAATTAAATATCTTACACAATATTTATCCCTCAACACCAAAAACCTATTGTTTGGACATTGCACCTTGCTGTTGGTGGGATCTTGCTGTGTACAAAATGACCTCTGTGTTTCCTATGTTGTGACAACGACTTCACTTCACATCTGTGTCACTGGTGATTTTGGTTTTCTGGAGATTATAAAAGGTGCGAGATAATGCAATCTCTTTTCTCTTTTTCGATTATCGTTGATTGGCTATGCTAAATTTATTTTAGTGCCAGGAGGATTAAGAGGGTAAATATGAGGGGTTACAGGGATAGGGACTGGGTCGGATTGTGGTCAGTACAGACTCAATGGGCCTCTTCCTATCACCCAATCAGAGAAGGGGAAAATGACCAACATCAAAATTTATTCCTTTGACCCAATCATCAAATTCAAATTCTTGATCTGAGATTAATTCAGTCTGATTGCAACTTTCATATCAGGTTTGACTTTGAGAGAAGCTGCTCAGTCTCAGATTCATGCCATCAGCCAGACCACCTCCATAATACAGTCCAACCTCATCCTGTCTCAGCTGCTGGGACCTCAATCATTTCTTTAGAAAACATAGAAAGCATCAAAAACAGAAGCAGGAGGAGACCATTTGACCCTTTTGACCTTACTATTCCAAAGCAGTTCTGTCTGATCTCCCACATTCAACCTCTGTTATCGTGAGATCATCTAAATCTTTGCTGCGTTTGATTCTCTGTCAGAGCTGAGAGAGAGGGAACTGTGTTGGACATTAGCCTCTGGCTGAGGGACATTGCAAAGTCCTGGCCTATTATTTTAACATGTCTGTAGAAATATGTCACCAATAAATGGTGAATGTTCTAAACTTTCTAAACTGTTCTAAACTTTCCTCCTCAGTTTAGATCAGAGTTGAGGAGGAACTTCTTCTCTCAGAGGGTAGTGAATCTCTGGAATTCTCTGCCCGTTGAAGTGGTGGAGGCTACCTCGTTGAATATATTTAACTTACGGGTAGATAGGTTTCTGATCAATAAGGGAATTAAGGGTTATGGGGAGAAAGCGGGAAAGTGGAACTGAGCCACTTCAGATCAGCCGTGATCTTATTGAATGGCGGGGTAGGCTCGAAGGGCTAGATGGCCTACTCCTGCTCCTATTTCTTATGTTCTTATGTTCTTAACGTTCAATTTTCCAAGCCTCTGCATCTCCACGAGAGGTGCTGAACAAACAGTCGTGTGCGTGTGCTGAAATGTTCTCACAACATTCACTATCGATGGTAATGGCCCTGAGGCATTTCCTATCACCCATCTGCAATTTCCCCATCAGATTATTCCAGTTTTCCAAACAACTTTCACACAAACTGGAATCAATTTAAATATGACTCATCAAAAAGTTCATAAATATAATTGCAATTTACTGTGGATTCTAGGATCTGAAGAAGTTTATTAATGATGGGAATGTTTAGGATGATGATGAATAGATTGTTGTTGTGTAAAGAGATCGAGGGAAATGGAGGAATAGCAGCAAAATGGTGCATTTCGGCCATGATCTCGTTCAATGCCAGCGCAGACTCAAGGGGCTGAATGGCCTCCTCTTGTTCCAAATGTTTCTTTGTCACAATGGTGACTACTTTCCCACCCTTACACTGAAGCTGAGACAGTTTGCTGACAACAAGTTCAACTTGCCGTCTGCCAACTTGTATGTATCTGTTTGGCTGACAGGGGTTTCACAACATCAGATTAGAGTCCAACAGGTTTATTTAATAGTAATCCCACAAGCTTTCGGAAATGGTCTTCCTTCGTCAGGTGTGTGAAAGGTGCGGAAGGTGCTTGGAGAACATTCCGTGCACCTGACGAAGGAACATCATTTCCGAAAGTTTGTGAGATTACTGTCAAATAAACCTGTTGGACTTTAACCTGGTGTCGAGATAATTCTTACTGTATTTATCCCAGTCCAACACCGGCATCATGATAGGGGCTTACCAGGGGATGCAGAGGCATTTTTTAATCTCAAGACCAATTACCATCTCATTTATTTCCTAATCTGTCCTCCCTAAATCCCTGACCTTTCTCCTGGCATCAGGGAGATCCCTGTTTGTTTTGCTTCAGTCAATTTATTTTATCTGCATTTTTCTCATCTCTTGTACACCTGAGTCAAAAGCAGTCTGGGTGAAATTGTGTGAACATCACTCAATGAATAATTAAAGTCTGTTTTCTTTTTAATTCCTTCCCACCTCAGGGATGGGGATCTGCTAATGTCCCCTCGTGCTGCAGTTTCCCTTCTGCCTGAAACGGAAAACTTAATTCCTTTCTTGGAATTCTCAACAGGCTTTTGTTAAGAGGAACTGGATATCTATTTCAGGATTTCTCTACCATGGGGCTCAATTAGATAAATGCTTTCCTTTTGTACCATCCTGACTCTAGGCTGGACCTTCACAGCCTGATTCCAGCTCCACCCAAAAGCTGGACACTCTCAAAACATGGTCTGACTGCCCACTCTCCTTCCAGGCCTCTCCGGTTTCCCTGTGAGTGGGAGGATTGGCAGCCCCTCAACACCCCCACATTCTCCGAAACAAGAAAAGTCAAGTCATTGGAGCTTGTCCCGCAAACTTTCCGATCTACCTGGGGTCAGACAGTAGGCAGCAAGTGTCAGCCTCAGACCAGCTGTGAACAAATGAGAAAAATGTCAGGGATGAGTCATGGAAATGGGAAAAGATTCCCGATTTTCAATGCTGCAAGGATTTACATCTTTGAAGTTGCAGGTTAGAGTGGAGCTGGTGTAGTCACCCTCCTGGTATTGCCTAGCAATCAAATCGGCACATCTGTATGGACCCGGCTTCAACACCAGGAAGCTATTATACAATTTACTCCTTTAATGTTTGATTTATGTGAATGAAACGACCAATAGACAACGAATAGATATGTTGTGAATTGGAACTGGATCATCTGTACACAGCAAGACTACAGGAACAAGTTTCCATCTGTCTATTCACATTCTGGGTCAGATGAGATGTGACATCCTTTCCTCCAGTGACTCAATCTTTATTTACAATCTTTTAAAGCAATTCCATGACATCTCCCTGATTTTGCAAAGATATAAACATATCCCATTAATTAGAGAACAGATTTCCAATCTATGATGAGGCTGTGGTTCAGAGTAATTTTGCAAGAATAAAATAAACATACCGTAAAAAAAAAACTAAAAATCTCAAAATAATTGAGGCGGTCAATTTTGGCCAAATCTTGTGGTTGTAAATTGTTCAGAACAGTAATCATCTTCAAAACTCCTCCAATTCAGAACTTTCCTCAACCTGCTCTCTATCAACATCAAACCTCACCTCCGAACTGCTCTGTGATACAACAGGAGTGTCAGATGCACCAGAGTTCACCAGAATTTTCACCTTGTCAGGGTGACTGAGAAACCCCGTAAAAATGGATACAAAACCTGCTCGGTCACAGAAGACAGAGGGTAACAGTGGAAGGGTGTGTTTCTGAATGGAGGGCTGTGACAAGTGGTGTTCCTCAGGGATCAGTGCTGGGACCTTTGCTGTTTGTAATATATATAAATGGTTTGGAGGAAAATGTAACTGGATTAATTAGTAAGTTTGCAGACACCACAAAGGTTGGTGGATTTGTGGATAGCGATGAGGACCATCAGAGGATACAGCAGAATATCGATCAGTTGGAGACTTGGGCGGAGAGATGGCAGATGGAGTTTAATCCGGACAAATGTGAGGTAATGAATTTTGGAAGGTCTAATACAGATAGGAAATATACAGTAAATGGCAGAACCCTTAAGAGTATTGATAGGCAGAGGGATCCTGGGTGTACAGGTACACGGTTGACGAAGGACAAGCCGTTGATGTTGTCTATATGGATTTCAGTAAGGCGTTTGACAAGGTCCCTCACGGTAGGCTGATAGAAAAGGTGAAGGCTCATGGGATACAAGGCCAGGAATGTAGATGGGTGGAGAACTGGCTTGGGAGGAGGAGACAGCGGGTAGTAGTGGAAGGCTCCTTTTCCAATTGGAGGTCTGTCACCAGTGGGGTGCCGCAGGGCTCGGTACTAGGACCTCTACTATTTGTAGTATATATTAATGACTTGGAAGAGGGGGTAGGTGGTGTGATCAGCAAATTTGCTGATGACACTAAGATGGTTGGATTGGCGGGTACTGAGGAGCAGTGCCTGGCAATGCAACAGGACATAGACAGGCTGGTAGATTGGGCAGATAGATGGCAAATGGAATTTAATCCGGAGAAATGCGAGGTGATGCACTTTGGCCGGAATAATGTGGAGGGGAGTTATACGATAAAAGGTAGAACTATCCGGAGTATAGATACGCAGAGAGACCTGGGGGTGCAAGTGCACAAGTCCCTGAAGGTGTCGGTGCAGGTGCAGAATGTGATGAGGAAAGCATATGGCATGTTAGCCTTCATAGGAAGGGGTATAGAATATAAGAGTAGGAGTCTGATGTTGCAGTTGTATAGAACGTTGGTTAGGCCTCACCTGGAGTACTGCGTCCAGTTCTGGTCGCCGTACTACCGGAAGGATGTAGAGATCCTGGAGAGAGTGCAGAGGAGATTTACCAGGATGTTGCCTGGTATGGAAGGGCTGTCTTATGAGGAAAGATTGAACGCACTTGGGCTGTTTTCCCTTGAGAGACGTCGGCTGAGGGGGGATCTAATAGAGGTTTATAAGATTATGAAGGGGACAGATAGAGTAAATGATGGTAAGCTTTTTCTGCTATTAGAAATGGATAGAACGAGGGGTCACGGGCTTAGGGTGAGGGGGGCTAGATATAAGACTAATATTAGAGGGCAGTTTTTCACACAAAGGGTCGTGGGGATGTGGAATGCACTGCCGAGGAAGGTGGTGGAAGCAGGCACGCTAGGGTTGTTTAAGAGTCACTTGGACAGCCACATGAGCGGTCTACATATAGGGGGATATAGCAGGCCTTACTAAACATAGGCTTGGGGTTCAGTTTTAGCCTCAGGGATATAGAGTCTTTTAATAATGAATTTTTTATCCACAGGCATTTAAGTCCAGCAAGGGGCATGCGGGCGGCAGGTTGTGGTGGGCTGCTCTTGGATGTTGCTTCGGGAGTTGCCTACTGCTTCATGTCGTTGTTGTGCGTAAACTGGACCATCTCGAGGGCAACATGACAGCTCAGAGGCTATCTCTGTTGCTGTGCGGACACATGGATTTGGGCCTCTGTCCGTGGGAGTTTGCGCGTTCTCCCCATGGTTGCGTGGGTTTCCTCCGGGTGCTCCGGTTTCCTCCCACATCCCAAAAATGTGCTTTTAGGCTGATTGATTGGGTAACAAATTGTCCCTATATTGGACCTCCCTGATCCTCACACATTAGACGTAGACTAAAATCATGAATGGGTCACTGACCATGGGACGGCGGCGCGGGCTCGTTGGGCCGAAGGGCCTGTTTCCCATGCTGTGTTGTTCTTTGTACACAGGTCACTGAAAGTGGCAATGCAGGTGGAGAAGGGAGTCAAGAAGGCAGACGGTATGCTTGCCTTCATCGTCCGGGAGATTGAGTTTGAAAATTGGCAAGTCATATTGTTCCTTTATAGAACCTTAGCGAGGCCGCACTTGGAATATAGTGTTCAATTCTGGTCGCCACACTCCCAGAAGGATGTGGAGGCTTTGGAGAGGGGACAGAAAAGATTTACCAGGATGTTGCCTGGTGTGGAGGGCATTAGCTATGAGGAGAGTTGGAGAAACTTGGTTAGTTCTCACAGGAGCGACGGAGTTTGAGAGGAGATCTGATAGAAATCTACAAGATCATGAGAGGCATGGACAGAGTGGATAGTCAGAAGCTTATTCCCCGGGTGGAAGAGTCAATTACTGGGGACACAGGTTTAAGGTGCGAGGGGCAAGGTTGAAAGGAGATATACGAGGCAGATTTTTTACACAGAGGGCGGTGGGTGCCTGGAACTCGTTGCCGGGGGGAGAGAGTGAAACTGGATACAGTAGTGAGTTTTAATGAGCTTCTTGACAAATACATGAATAGGATGGGAATAGAGGGATATGGTCCCCAGAAGGGGAGGGGGTTTTGGTTCAGTCGGGGCAGCATGGTCAGTGCAGGATTGGAGGGGCCGAAGGGCCTGTTCCTGTGCTGGAATTTTCTTTGTTCTTTGTAATTCCAGAATTCCAAATCTCATTCCCGATTTGTCTCATTTTTTGGTGTGCCTTTAAAGAGTTCAGGCTCGTTCTTGTTGAAAAGCTCACATCCCACACTCCTGATCTAACTGACCCCATTGCTGAGAGTGAAACGTTCTAATCCTCTGCAATTGTCATGGAGTCAGACCAGGTTTTTAAAGAGTAATTGTTTGTGGCCCCTCAAACCAAAAATCCTAGTGTGCATGAAGGAACATGATAAAAAATAAGTTTAAAAGGTCCCCCTCATGCCATTAATGGCAAGTTCATGCCCATTGATCCAATGTACACTTTATAGAACCAATGAACACTCTGTATAATGGTTTGTGTGAAAAAAACTTTGCAAGTAATACATTATAGTTTTCTCCTGTACTGGGAAAAAAAATCTACACTGCAAACAAAAAGTGTCAATGATCCAGGCCCTTAAAGTTTCAAAAAACACTTGAAACCACTTAACTTACCTCAACACACATTGTGAAATTGACCACAGGGATCAGACAATCTGACCTGTCACTAAACTAATGTTTCCTTTGGGGTGCAGATGTTCTTGTATTAAAATAACTACCTGGGCTCTCAGTCAAAACTTTAATTTGCTTCCATTTTGTGTGCCCAATTTCATAAAATTTGCTGTCCGATAACAGACTTTTTTCTCTGGAGCGTAGGAGGCTGAGGGGTGATCTTATAGAGATCTATAAAATAATGAGGGGCATAGATCAGTTAGATAGTCAATATCTTTTCCCAAAGGTAGGGGAGTCTAAAACTAGAGGGCAGAGGTTTAATAGAACATAGAACACTACAGCACAAACAGGCCCTTCGGCCCACAAGTTGTGCCGATCACATCAATACCGACCAAGCCATAGAACTATCTTTAACCCCCAATCCCATTAAATCCCAAATACTCATCCAGAAGTCTTTTAAAAGACCCCAGCGAGTTCGCCTCCACCACCGACGGCAGCCAATTCCATTCACTCACCACCCTTTGAGTGAAAAAGGTTTAAGAGGAACGGTACAAAAGTGTCCAGAGGGGCAATTTTTTCAACCAGAGGGTGGTGAGTGTCTGGAACAAGCTGCCAGAGGCAGTAGTAGAGGCGGGTACAATTTTGCCTTTTAAAAAGCATTTAGACAGTTACATGGGTAAAGTGGATATAGAGGGATATGGGCCAAATGCGGGCAATTGGAATTAACTTACTCATTTTTTAAAACAAGATTGGCATGGAGAAGTTGGGCTGAAGGGCCTGTTTCTATGCTGTAAACCTCTATGACTCTATCACTTTCCAAAGACCCCAGTGAATCTGTTACACTGTTCACCACATTCCAAGTGATTACCAGTCTAACATTGCTGGAGGCCCGTTATATAAATGCAATGCTTATCTCCCAGAGAGAATCATTACTTTACACAGGGAATTTCACAGGAAGATAAAAAAAAACATTCAATTTGCCAAGAAAATGTTGCAATATTGAGGCTGGTAATTATTCCAGACGTCTATGTAAATATAAAGCTATCGAGGGAACTTGGTTTCACAGCACCAAAACTACTTATCCAATTAAAACATTCCTCCTGCTTTAAAACTTGCTGAAATTTGCATATTCATCTGAAAACCTTCACAATATTTAAAATTGTGTTTCAATGTCTTCACTGAAAGGAAAGACCTTTAGTCCATAAGATTGGAGAGTGAGAAAGGATGACACTGATCAGGCCATCAATGGAGTAAAAATCATTGCCCCAATCTTGCACCTTGAGGTATTATTTTAAACTGGAGGTGCTATAAGAATGCAGGTTTTTGGTGTTGATGCTATCTGGTCTTTGTTCCACTATTTTGCCCCACCATTCGTCCTTTTACTTGGTGGAAGTCATTAGTTTACATTTCAGCTTCATTTGAAGCAATTTTTTAAAGTGGTGTCTCGGCCTTTTGGCTAAGATGCAAATGAGATCAAGCCTTGGAGGAGGAGCTATGTCTACTTAAAGCTTTTTTAAAAAATTGTTTTTTGTCACCAGTTTAACACCTCCTTTAAAACAATGAGCAATCTCACAACAGGGAAAGGGAGCCAGTGTCCGTACACTGATGCTCACATCGAGATTCCCATATCCCTCTATTCCCATCCTAATCATGTATTTGTCAAGACACCCCTTAAAAGTTACTGTCATATCTACTTCCACTATCTCCCCGGCAACGAGTTCCGGGCACCCACCATCCTCTGAGTAAAAAACGTGCCTCGTACATCTCCTTTAAACCTTGCCCCTCACACCTTAAACCTCTGCCCTTCAGTAATTAACCCTCCACCCTGGGAAAAAGCTTCTGACTATCCTTTGTCAAATTAAGTATTGCCTTTCCACAATTGCATAACAACAAATGGGCATTCATAGAACATAGAACATTCCAGCGCAGTACAGGCCCTTCGGCCCTCGATGTTGCGCCGACCAGTGGAACCAATCTAATGACCCTCGAACCTAAACTATTCCAATGTTACCCATATGCCTATCCACTGACCATTTGAACATCCTTAAAGTTGGCGAGTCCACAACTGCTGCAGGCAGGGCATTCCACACCCTTACTACCGTCTGAGTAAAGAACCTACCTCTGACATCCGTCCTATAATTACCACCCCTTAATTTAAAGCTGGGTCCCCTCATGTTAGCCATCACCATCCGAGGAAAAAGGCTCTCACTGTCCACCCCATACAATCCTTTGATCATCTTGTATGCCTCAATCAGGTCACCTCGTAACCTTCTTCTCTCCAATGAAAATAACCTCAAGTCCCTCAGCCTTTCCTCATAAGACCTTCCCACCATACCAGACAACATCCTGGTAAACCTCCTCTGCACCATTTCCAATGCCTCCACATCTTTCTTATAATGCGGCGACCAGAACTGTACACAATACTCCAAGTGCGGCCGCACCAGAGTTTTGTACAGTTGTAACATAACCTCACGGCTCCAAAATTCAATCCCTCTACCAATAAAAGCTAACACACCGTACGCCTTCTTAACAACCTTATCAACCTGAGTGCCAACTTTCAGGGATCTATGCACATGTACCCCGAGATCTCTCTGCTCGCCCACACTACGAAGAGTCCTTCCATTAGCCCTATATTCTGTACTCTTGTTATGTAGAAGGATCTAGATAGGCTGGGCGAATGGGCCAGGAAATGGCAAATGGAATTTAATGTTGGCAAGTGTGAGGTGGTCCACTTTGGTAGGAGGAATGGTAGGAAGGACTATTACTTATGGGGCGAAAAACTGCAGCAGGCGACGGTGCAGAGGGACCTCAGGGTCCTTGTGCATGAGTCGCAAAAACCCAGCTTGCAGGTGCAGCAGGTGGTCAGGAAGGCGAATGGGATGCTGGCCTTCAAAGCAAAGGGGATTGAATATAAAAGTAGGGAAGTCTTGCTACAACTGTATAGGGCACTGGTGAGGCCGCAGCTGGAGTACTGTGTGCAGTTTTGGGCGCCGCACCTGCGCAAGGATATTTTGGCCCTGGAGGGAGTGCAGAGGAGGTTTACTAGGCTGATACTGGAGTTGAGGGGATTGAGCTATGAGGAGAGGCTGAATAAACTAGGCTTGTACTCGTTAGAGTTTAGAAGAATGAGGGGAGATCTCATTGAGACGTATAAGATGATGAATGGGATGGATAGGATAGAGGTGGAGAGACTCTTCCCGCTCAAAAAAGACAGTCGGACTAGGGGGCACAGCCTGAAGATAAAGGGGGGGCGGTTTAGAACAGAGTTGAGGAGGAACTTCTTCACTCAAAGGGTGGTGAATCTCTGGAATTCTCTGCCCGTTGAAGTGGTGGAGGCTGCCTCGCTAAATATTTTTAAGAAACGGGTTGATGGGTTTTTGATAAGAGAAGGGATTAAGGGTTATGGGGAGAGGGCGGGAAGGTGGAGCTGAGCCACGACAGATCAGCCATGATCTTATTGAATGGCGGGGCAGGCTCGAAGGGCCAGATGGCCTACTCCTGCTCCTATTTCTTATGTTCTTATTTCTTATGTTCTTATTCTTACCAAAGTGAATCACCTCACACTTTTCTGTATTAAACTCCATCTGCCACCTCTCGGCCCAGTTCTGCAGCTTATCTATGTCCCTCTGCAAACTGTAACATCCATCCATTCATATCGAACCTTAACCTGGAAAGTCTTTCCGAGGTGTTTACACAGTATGAAATCTTTTGACACCAGATTAAAGTTCAACAGGTTTATTTGGTAGCACGAGCTTTCCAAGCGTTTCGTCCTCATCAGGTGAGTGAAGAGTTGGGGTCGCAAACAGGGTATACTTAGACATGCTCAATTTACAAGATAATGATTGGAATGTGAGTTTTTGAAGGTAATGAAGTCTTTACAGGTGCAGACAATGTGAGCAGAGAGAAGATTAAGCACAGGTTAGAGGAGTGTGAATTGTCTCCAGACAGGGCAGTTAGTGAGATTTTGCAAGTTCAGGCAAGTCGTGGGGGTTACAGGTAGTGTGACATGAACCCAAGATCCCGATTCAGGCCTCCCTCATCTGTGTGGAATTTGGCTATCAGTCTCTGCTCAGCGACTCTGCGTTGTTGTGTGTTGTGAAGGCCGCCTTGGAGAACGTTTACCCAAAGATCAGAGGCTGAATGCCCGTGACTGCTGAAGTGTTCGCCAACAGGAAGAGAACATTCCAAATAAATCTGTTGGACTTTAACCTGGTGTTTTGAAACTTCTTACTGTCCTTAACACAGTCCAATGCCGGCATCTCCACATTAAGGTGGTTTGTCCAGAAAACATCAGATACAATGCACATCAAACTGAGAAAGGAGATATTAAGAACATAAGAACATAAGAAATAGGAGCAGGAGTAGGCCATCTGGCCCTTCGAGCCTGCCCCGCCATTCAATAAGATCATGGCTGATCTGTCGTGACTCAGCTCCACCTTCCCGCCCTCTCCCCATAACCCTTAATCCCTTCTCTTATCAAAAACCCATCAACCCGCTTCTTAAAAATATTTAGCGAGGCAGCCTCCACCACTTCAACGGGCAGAGAATTCCAGAGATTCACCACCCTTTGAGTGAAGAAGTTCCCCCTCAACTCTGTTCTAAACCGCCCCCCCTTTATCTTGAGGCTGTGCCCCCTAGTCCTACTGTCTTTTTTGAGTGGGAAGAGTCTCTCCACCTCTATCGTATCCATCCCATTCATCATCTTATACGTCTCAATGAGATCTCCCCTCATTCTTCTAAACTCTAACGAGTACAAGCCTAATTTATTCAGCCTCTCCTCATAGCTCAATCCCCTCAACTCCGGTATCAGCCTAGTAAACCTCCTCTGCACTCCCTCCAGGGCCAAAATATCCTTGCGCAGGTGCGGCGCCCAAAACTGCACACAGTACTCTAGCTGCGGCCTCACCAATGCCCTATACAGCTGCAGCAAGACCTCCCTACTTTTATATTCAATCCCCCTCGCTATGAAGGCCAGCATCCCATTCGCCTTCCTGACCACCTGCTGCACCTGCAAGCTGGGTTTTTGCGACTCATGCACAAGGACCCCGAGGTCCCTCTGCACCGTCGCCTGCTGCAGTTTTTCGCCCCGTAAGTAATAGTCCTTCCTACCATTCCTCCTACCAAAGTAGGTAGGTTTAAGGTGGCTGTTAAAAAGAAAAAAGAAATGTGAAGACACCAAGATGTTTAGCAAGAGTATCTCAGAGGAGCAATGGCTGAAGAGTCAATTCCTAATGAGGTGGATAGAGTCAGTAGAATAAAGAATCCCTGGGAAGGGAGAGGGTAAGCTAAGAAGGGATTTAAACTCAAGTCTGATGAGGGGGCCATGAATCAGTAGATAGCAGGAAGGACAGGAATGGAAAGCAAGGGGAACTAAGAGCATTCAGCCTCGAGGCAGCACAGTTTCAGATGAGCTGGAGCCCAGGTTTGGAAATCTGATAGACGCTGATCCTCACTCTGTCACAGATTGAGATCTGTCATGCAGACGGTCCCAATCCAGGAATCTGATGCATTGTTGTAATGAAGCTTCCAGCAGGGCAGAGACAAGGAAAGCCAAACTCTGGAATGTTTTACTTACTCTTTGTCAGACAAGTGCTCGTTCTTCAAGATTTAACCTCGAGCTCAGTCTTTACTGTGGGTTTGATACATGAAAATCTGATTAAAATAGGCAATTCTCAAAGGAAACCTGTGAAAGATCAATTTTTTATTATAAACTAAAATCAAAATCAGAGGTAACATTGATACAAAGACTCTTTTTGATTGGCTGGGTCTGTTTATTCATGGAGATTGGTGCAGTCCTGGGCTTGTACTGCCATCTACTGAGGCTTTTCCACACCATCACGGGTGATATGAGATAACTTTATAAAAGATACAATAACAGCTGAAATTCTCCAGTCTCGCCTGCTACCGGAATTGTAATGGACAAAACAGAAAATTAGCTCAAAAATGGAAAGATCTTGGATGGAAACTTCCAGTCTTGGGATTCGTGCAGCCAGAGATTCCCACCCAACAGCTGACATTTTTATTGTACCGTTATTGTAATAAAACAACCCAGTGCGACTCACAGGAACCTTATATATAATTTGATCTTGGCTACATGGCTAATCAGGACACATGACCAAACGTTTGGACAAAGATGTACATTGGAGCATTTCAAAGGAGGAGGGAGGTACTGAGGGCAAGAGGGTTATGTGATTTAATGACTATCAGCCGGTGACTCTGAAGTGCCTCCAAAGGTTAGTTATGGCACGAATCAATTCCAGCCTCCCAGGCTACCTGGATCCTTTATAGTTTGTCTACTGCCGCAACAGGCCCACAACAGACACCATTTCTCTCGCCCTGCACTCAACCCTGGAACATCTAGATAACATGGGCACTGATATCACACTCCTATTTATTGACTACAGCTCAGCCTTCAACACCATTAATCCCATGAAACTCATCTCCAAACTCCATGGCCTCGGACTCAGCATCTCCCTCTGCGACTGGATTCTGAACTTCCTAACCCACAGACCACAGTCAGTAAGGATAGGCAACAACACCTCCTCCACGATCATCCTCAACACCGGTGCCCAACAAGGCTGTGTTCTTAACTCCCTCCTACACTCCTTATACACCCATGACTGTGCGGCCAAATTCCCCTCCAGTTTGATTTTCAAGTTTACTGGCTACATCACCATAGTGGGTCGGATCTCAAACAATGACAAGACAGGGTACAGGAATGAGATGGAGAATCTGGTGAACTGGTGCAGGGACAATAATCTCTCCCCCAATGTCAACATAATGAAGGAGATTGTCATTGACTTCAGGAAGCGTAAAGGGGAACATGCCCCTGTCTACATCAATGGGGAGGAAGTAGAAAGGATCGAGAGCTTCAAGTTTTTAAGTGTCCCGATCACCAATAACCTGCCCTGGTCCCCCCCGATGCTGACACTATGGTTAAGAAAGCCCCACCAATGTCTTTCTCAGAAGACTAAGGAACCTTAGCATGTCAGCTACGACTCTCACCAACTTTTACAGATGCATTATAGAAAGCATTTTTTGTGGTTGTATCACAGCTTGGTCTGGGCTCCTGCTCTGCCCAAGACCGCAAGTAACTACAGAAGGTCATGAATGTAGCCCCAATCCATCACACAAACCAGATTCCCATCCATTGACTTCCCGCTGCCTCAGCAAAGCAGTCAGCATAACTAAGGACCCCCCACACACCCCGGACATTCTCTCTTCCACCTTCTTCCATCGGGAAAAAGACACAAAAGTCTGAGGTCACGTACCGACTGACTCAAGAACAGCTACTTCCCTGCTGCTGTCAGACTTTTGAATGGACCTACCTTGCATTAAGTTGATCTTTCTCTACACCCTAACTATGACTGTAACACTACATTCAGCACTCTCTCATTTCCTTCTCTATGAACGGTATGCTATGTCTGTATAGCGTGCCAGAAACAATACTTTTCACTCTATGCTAATACTTGTGACAATAATAAATCAAATCAAATCAAAAAAAGGTGAAATCTCCAGAGCCTACGGTTAAAGTAGCTGAAAGCTTGGCCTCTTAGTTACAGTCAAACATGAGATCAGGCATGACATGTGTTCTTTTCAGTTTGAATCTTCTTTGTCTCTCTGGTGGGGACCCTGACCTAGATTCATAGAACATAGAACATTACAGCACAAACAGGCCCTTCGGCCCTCGAGTTGCGCCGATCACATCAACCCCACCAATCTATAGACCTATCTATAACCCTCAATCCCATTAAACCCCATATACTCATCCAGAAGTCTTTTAAAAGACCCCAGCGAGTTCGCCTCCACCACCGATGACGGCAGCCGATTCCATTCACTCACCACCCTCTGAGTGAAAAACTTACCCCTAACATCACCTCTGTACTTCCCTCCCCGCACCTTAAATTTGTGTCCTCTCGTAGCGACCAATTCAACCCGGGGAAATAGCCTCTGAGAGTCCACCCTATCTATTCCTCTCTACATTTGTCCATGGAATCTCTGGAATTCTCTGCCCGTTGAAGTGGTGGAGGCTGCCTCGCTAAATATTTTTAAGACGCGGGTTGATGGGTTTTTGAAAAGAGAAGGGATTAAGGGTTATGGGGAGAGGGCGGGAAAGTGGAACTGAGCCACGACAGATCAGCCATGATCTTATTGAATGGCGGAGCAGGCTCGAAGGGCTAGATGGCCTACTCCTGCTCCTATTTCTTATGTTCTTATGTAAAGGATTGGCTGGTGTGAGAGAGATGGAAATGACAGTTTGTTCAGAGAATTAAACAGAATTTAGTCTTCCTGAGCCAGTGTTTATGCTGCTTTTCAGTCTCCTCTCATCCCTCTTCATTTCACCATTAAAAACACATCTTCACTTCTCCATCTACACCGCTGTCCCCATTATTCATCTAACTTCTCTTCAAATATATCTCCCTCAAGCACACCCCATGGCAATAAATTAATCACTGTCTGGATAAAGAGCTTTCTGACTATCAGATTTATTAGTGATTGCTTTACATTTATGATTCAATTTTAGCCTTTCCCAAGAGTGGGAATGTCTCCTCTTTGCAAACCCCACTGAAACCCTCCTTTAACCCTACTGTCAAGTCAACCCACAGACTTCTCGTTTGGAGAAAAAAACGAGCCTCAGCCGATTAAAACTGGTTTCTCTGTGATCACATCAGGAAAGATACGTGTCACCTTCTTCATCACACTCAGCTGGGTGGCAGTGTGTGCCATGGGGAAGATGCCAAGGGGCTGTAGGGTGACTTGGACAGGCTGAGTGGGTAAATACTTGGCAAATGCAATACAGTGTGGATAAATGTGAGGTTATCCAATTTTCTGGCAAAAGGAGGAATTACTATCTGAATGGCAGCAGTTTAGAAAAAAGGGAAGTGCAATGTGACCTGGGTGTGATGGTGGAACAGTCGCTGAAGGTTGATATGCAGGTACAGCAGGAGGTGAGGAAAGGTCCATGTGGGAAGAATGTTGCTGATGTTGGGGAAGTGCAGAACTAGGGGTCACAGTCTAAGAATAAGCGCTAAGCCAGAAGTTCTTCTGAGGAAGAACTTCTTCATTCAGAGAGTTGTGAACCTGTGGAATTCTCTCCCACAGAAAGCTGTTGGTCCCTGCTCATTAGATATGTTCAAGAGGGAGCTGGATGGGGCCCTTGTGGCTAAAGGGATCAAAGAGAATGGGGAGAGAGTGGGAGTGGGATACTGAAAATGCCTGATTATCCAGGATTATATTGAATGGTGCAGCAGGCTCAAAGGGCCAAATGGCCTCCTCTCACGCCTATTTTCTTTGTTTTTATTTCTTTGTTTCCAAATTCTTCTTCCTTTTGAGCTGCAACATGTCATTTATCTGATGTCTTCCTCTTTCTGGGATGGGGGGGTGGAGGGGGGATATGTGGGTGGGGGAGGGGGGTAATTGGCAAGGAGACGTTTGCAGATGTTGCCTTTATAGTTTCTATATTTCTCATTGAAGCAGGAACAGAGTTTCCTGGCCCAGATGGGTAGGTGTGAAGATTTAGATTGTAATTGACCAAGTCCACAATGCACATTGATTCTGCTGACATTATTTCTCAGTCTATGTGTAAACTTAGTCCAAAGTTATCATTGGCACAGTCAAACTGTGGGAGGGGATTCAGTAATAACTTTCAACAAGAAATAAAATAAATACTTGAGAAGGAAAGATTACAGACCGATAGAGAAAGGAGAACGGAATGGGAAACTGGCAAACTTTTTCAAAGATTTAATACAGGTGTGATAGAGTAAATGTTCCTCTCCGTTCAATCATCTTCTAACTCCACAACCAATCTAACATACCATTTATCCAAATGTTACCCAGAGTGCAAGGGCAGGTCAACTCCAGATGTGTTAACTATGAATATTTCCCATGCAGTGATTATTAACAGGGTCACCTCCCTGCATGAAGCTTGAATTATCTGAGGGAAGAGGACGGGGGGGAATGATGAACAGTTTATGGGGCCTGTCCTTAACCCATCAGAGCTCTGAAGGGGTGAGGTATTCTGTGTCCGAGCTTGCTGAGTGAGGGGTGGGGGTAGGGGCAGGGTGCCTGATTTGGGAAAGGGGGGGGGGGTGGAAAATCGGGGGAGATTCCCAGTAGGACCAGCTGATCTGTCGAATCATTCCCGGTTACTGGGCATCACTCAAATCTTCAACCAACACACACTGAAAAAGATCAAAGATTAAACTGTTCCAATTAAAATGACTCAATCTGAGTTCTTCTGCAGCAATGTAACTTGATTGTAAATGAGAATCATTAATTGATGGTATTTTTTAAAGGGCAATGCTACTGAGGTAAAATATTTGGTTAGAATGTTTTCATGTGGGACCTTGGTTTGTGACAGTGTGTTATTAGTGTGTTAGTCACTATATTGAAGTTGTTGTTTTAGTGTTTATCTCTTAGATTCTGTCACTTACTCTAGTAAGATTTACAATGATTCTGTTAACTTTTCATCAAACACTTCAATTCCTATTCCAGCAATGGGTCCAACTCGGAAACCCTGTCCGTATAAAGCCACTGCCCTGGGAAGGACCAGGAATCTTTGTTCATTATAAAGTGAATCAGAGTCAATCACTGTCTCGTGTAGCTGAAGCCCAGTCACAGAGCAATGGTTCCATAAATTCTCTTCATCCCAGGAAATGGAAAAGCAATTCCCAATCTCGAGCAAAGGCGTTGCAGAGATGCAGCATTGGAGACAAATGTAGAAAGTAATGAACAAGACTAGGAGGAGGCCAGTTGGCCCCTCAAACCTGCTCTGTCATCAATTTTACCTTCTCATCTGATCCACACATACCCGGTTCCATTAAAAAGAATGAACTGGAATTTATATCACATCCATCGTGACTCTCAGAGAATCCCAAATCCTTCGCAGGCAATAAAGTACAAATGAAGAGCAGTGCCTGATTGACACCAGAAATGTGGCAGTCATTTTACACACAATAAACTCCCACAAAGAGCGATTGGACTCAAGGGTGATTCCTGCAGATTGGAAAACAGCAAATGTGACACCACTGTTAAAAAAAGGAGGTAGACAAAAGGCAGGTAACTATAGGCCGGTTAGCTTAACTTCTGTAGTAGGGAAAATGCTTGAATCATCAAGGAAGAAATAGTGAGACATCTGGATCTAAATTGTCCCATTGGTAAGACACAGCATGAGTTCATGAAGGGCAGGTCATGTTTGTCTAATTTGGTGGAATTCTTTGAGAACATTACATGTGCAGTGGACAGTGGGGAACCTGTGGATGTGGTGTATCTGGATTTCCAGAAGGCATTTAATAAGATGCTGCACCAAAGACTGCTACATAAGATAAAGGTGCGCAGTGTTATGGATAGAGGATTGGTTAACTAACAGACAGCAAAGAGTGCTGGTAAATGGGTGTTTTTCTGGTTGGTGATCAGTGACTAGTGGTGTGTCTCAGGGATCAGTGTTGGGACCACAATTGTTTACGATTTACAGAGATGATTTGGAGTTGGGGACCAAGTGCAGTGTGTCAAAATTCACAGATGACACCAAGATGGGTGTCAGAGCAAAGTGTGCAGAGACGCTGAAAGTCTGCAAAGGGATATAGATAGTCTCAGTGAATGGGTGAGGGTCTGGCAGATGGAGTACAATGTTGGTAAATGTGAGGTCATGCATTTTGTAAGAATAACAGCAAAATGGACTATTACTTAAATGGTAAAAAATTGCAGCATGCTGCTGTGCAGAGGGACCTGGGTGTCCTTGTGCAGGAACCTCAGGGAGTTGGTTTGTAGGTGCAGCAGGTAATTAAGAAGGCAAATGGAATTTTGTCCTTCATTGCCAGAGGGATGGAGTTTAAAAACAGCGAGGTTATGTTGCAGCTGTATAAGGTGCTGGTGAGGCCACATCTGGAATTACTGTGTACAGTTTTGGTCTCCTTACTTGAGAAAGGATATACTGGCACTGGAGGGGGTGCAGAGGAGATTCACTGGGTTGATTCCGGAGTTGAGAGGGTTGACTTATGAGGAGAGACTGAGTAGACTGGGGCTATACTCATTGGAATTCAGAAGAATGAGGGGCGATCTTAATGAAACATATAAGATTATGAAGGGAATGGATAAGATAGAAGCAGGGAAGTTGTTTCCACTGGTGGGTGAAACTAGAACTAGGGGGCATAGCCTCAAAATAAGGGGAAGCAGATTTAGGACTGAGTTGAGGAGGAATTTCTTCACACAAAGGGTTGTGAATCTGTGGAATTCCCTGCCCAGTTGAGGCTCCCTCAGTGAATGTTTTTAAGGCAAGGATAGATACATTTTTGAAGAGTAAAGGAATTAAGGGTTATGGTGAGCGGGCGGGTAAGTGAAGCTGAGTCCATGAAAAGATCAGCCATGATCTTATTGAATGGCGGAGCAGGCTCGAGGGGCCAGATGGCCGACTCCTGCTCCTATTTCTTATGTTTTTATGATTTGAGATTGACCAGATCACTTATTTCAGTTACATTGGACAAGGGATAAATAATGGCCAGGACACCCCTGCTTTTCTTTCATCTCAGTGTAAGGAAGGAGTGGTAGAACCATAGAACACCACAACACCGAAACAGGCCTTATCTTGTCTCTGCCAAATGATTTTTCTGCCGAGTTCCACTGACCTGCACCTGGACCATATCCCTCCACATCCCTCTCATCCATGAACCTGTCCAAGATTTTCTTAAATGTTAAAAGTGACCCCGCATTTACCACTTTATCCGGCAGCTCATTCCACACTCCCACCACTCTCTGTGTGAAGAAGCCCCCCCTAATATTCCCTTTAAACTTCTCCCCCTTCACCCTTAACCCATGCCCTCTGGTTTTTTTCTCCCCTAGCCTCAGTGGAAAAAGCCTGCTTGCATTCACTCTATCGACACCCACCAAAATCTTATACACCTCTATCAAATCTCCCCTCACTCTTCTACACTCCAGGGAATAAAGTCCTAACCTATTCAATCTCTCTGTAACTCAGCTTCTCATGTCCCGGCAACATCCTTGTGAACCTTCTCTGCACTCTTTCAACCTTATTTACATCCTTCCTGTAATTAGGTGACCAAAACTGTACACAATACTCTAAATTCAGCCTCACTAATGTCTTATACAACCTCACCATAACATTCCAATTCTCATACTCAATACTTTGATTTATAAAGGCCAATGTACCAAAAGCACTCTTTACGACCCTATCCACCTGTGATGCCACTTTTAGGGAATTCTGTACCTGTATTCCCAGATCCATCTGTTCATCTGTACTCTTTAGAGTCCTACCAGAGACAGGATTTATAGTTATTTGGAAAGTAATGAGTTGATTAGAGACAGTCAGCATGGATTTGTAGCGGGTAGGTCATGCCTTACTAACCTTATCGAGTTCTTTGAGAAAGTGACCAAAGAGGTGGATAGGGGTAAGGCAGTTGATGTGGTGTATATGGATTTTAGCAAGGCGTTTGATAAGGTTCACCATGGTAGGCTTCTGCAGAAAATGCAGATGTATGGGATTGGGGGTGATCTAGGTAATTGGATCAGGAATTGGCTAGCAGATAGGAGACAGAGAGTGGTGGTTGATGGGAAATATTCGTCATGGAGTTCGGTTACAAGTGGTGTGCCTCAGGGATCTGTTTTGGGGCCACTGCTGTTTGTAATTTTTATTAATGATCTGGATGAGGGTATCGTTGGGTGGATTAGTAAGTTTGCTGATGACACCAAAGTCGGAGGTGTGGTAGATTGTGAGGAAGGGTGTCATAGTTTGCAGGATGACTTAGACAGGTTGCAGAGCTGGGCTGAGAGGTGGCGGATGGAGTTTAATGTGGAGAAATGTGAGGTAATTCATTTCGGTAGGAATAACAGATGTGTTGAGTATAGGGCTAACGGGAGGACTTTGAATAGTGTGGAGGAGCAGAGGGATCTAGGTGTATGTGTACATAAATCCCTGAAAGTTGGGAATCAAGTAGATAAGGTTGTTAAGAAGGCATCCGGAGTTTTGGCGTTTATTGGTAGGGGGATTGAATTTAGGAGTCGCAGCGTCATGATGCAACTGTACACATCTCTGGTGCGGCCGCACTTGGAGTTTTGTGTGCAGTTCTGGTCCCCACATTACAGGAAGGATGTAGAGGCTTTGGAGAGGGTGCAGAGGAGGTTTACCAGGATGTTGCCTGGTACGGAGGGGAGATCCTATGAGGAGAGATTGAGAGATTTGGGGTTGTTTTCGCTGGAAAGAAGGTGGCTAAGAGGGGATCTCATTGAAACATATAAGATGATTAGAGGTTTAGACAGGGTAGATAGTGATAGCCTTTTTCCTAGGATGGAGAAAGCTAGCATGAGGGGGCATGGCTTTAAATTAAGGGGGGGTAGTTATAGGATGGATGTCAGGGGTAGGTTCTTTACCCAGAGGGTGGTGAGGGACTGGAATGCCCTGCCAGCTGCAGTTGTAAATGCGCCTAGTTTGGGGGTGTTTAAGAGATCTGTGGATAGGTTTATGGACGAAAAGGGATTGGTTTAGGCTAGTGGGTCATTGTTTTGTAACTGGTCGGCACAACATCGTGGGCCGAAGGGCCTGTTCTGCGCTGTAATGTTCTATGTTCTATGTTCTATTTACCCTGTACATTCTACTTTGGTTTGTCCTTTCAAAGTGCAATACCTCACACTTGTCTGCATTGTATATTTTCCACAGTACATGTTGCGTTATTAAGATTGAATCTTTGCAGGAACATTTAAAAAATAGTTCCATCAGTATTTGGAAAGGAAGAACTTAAGAAAATATATTTTGAAGGAAAACGGCAAGGTTTTCTGATCTGTAACTAGTGGTATTCCACAGGGATCAGTGCTGGGACCTCTGCTGTTTGTAATATATATGAATAGAACATAGAACATTACAGCGCAGAACAGGCCCTTCGGCCCACGATGTTCTGCCGACCAGTTACAAAAACAATGACCCACTAGCCTAAACCAATCCCTTTTCGTCCATAAACCTATCCACAGATCTCTTAAACGCCCCCAAACTAGGTGCATTTACAACTGCAGCTGGCAGGGCATTTCAGTCCCTCACCACCCTCTGGGTAAAGAACCTACCCCTGACATCCGTCTTATAACTACCCCCCCTTAATTTAAAGCCATGTCCCCTCGTGCTAGCTTTCTCCATCCGAGGAAAAAGGCTATCACTGTCCACCCTATCTAAACCTCTAATCATCTTATATGTTTCAATAAGATCCCCTCTTAGCCGCCTTCTTTCTAGTGAAAACAACCCCAAATCCCTCAGTCTCTCCTCATAGGACCTCCCCTCCATACCAGGCAACATCCTTGTAAACCTCCTCTGCACCCTTTCCAAAGCCTCCACATCCTTCCTGTAATGTGGGGACCAGAACTGCACACAGTACTCCAAGTGCGGCCGCACCAGAGTTGTGTACAGTTGCAACATGACGCTGCGACTCCTAAATTCAATCCCCCTACCAATAAACGCCAAGACACCATATGCCTTCTTAACAACCTTATCTACTTGATTCCCAACTTTCAGGGATCTATGTACACATACACCTAGATCCCTCTGCTCATCCACACTATTCAAAGTCCTCCCGTTAGCCCTATACTCAACACATCTGTTATTCCTACCAAAGTGAATTACCTCACACTTCTCCACATTAAACTCCATCTGCCACCTCTCGGCCCAGCTCTGCAACCTGTCTAAGTCTCCCTGCAAACTATGACACCCTTCATCACAATCTACCACACCTCCGACTTTGGTGTCATCAGCAAATTTACTAATCCACCCAACTATACCCTCATCCAGATCATTAATAAAAATTACAAACAGCAGTGGCCCCAAAACAGATCCCTGAGGCACACCACTCGTAACCGAACTCCATGATGAATATTTACCATCAACCACCACCCTCTGTCTCCTATCCGCTAGCCAATTCCTGATCCAATTCCCTAGATCACCCCCAATCCCATACATCTGCATTTTCTGCAGAAGCCTACCATGGTGAACCTTATCAAACGTCTTACTAAAATCCATATACACCATGTCCACTGCCTTACCCCCATCCACCTCTTTGGTCACTTTCTCAAAAAACTCAATAAGGTTAGTAAGGCACGACCTACCCGCTACAAAACCATGCTGACTATCTCCAATCAATTCATTACTCTCCAAATAACTATAAATCCTATCCCTAATAATTTTTTCTAAAACCTTGCCCACAACAGAAGTGAGACTCACCGGTCTATAATTCCCGGGGAAGTCTCTGTTCCCCTTCTTAAACAATGTGACAACATTCGCTGACCTCCAATCTTCCGGTACTATACCAGAGACCAACGACGACCTGAAGATCAGAGCCAGAGGCTCTGCAATCACTTCTCTTGCCTCCCAGAGAATCCTGGGGTAAATCCCATCCGGACCAGGGGACTTACCTTTGGTCGCTACGAGAGGACACAGGTTTAAGATGCTGGGGAGCAGGTACAGAGGAGATGTCAGGGGTAAGTTTTTCACCAAGAGGGTGGTGAGTGAGTGGAATCGGCTGCTGTCGGTGGTGGTAGAGGTGAATCACTGGGGTCTTTTAAAAGACTTCTGGATGAGTATATGGGGTTTAATGGGATTGAGGGTCATAGACAGACCTGGTAGGTATGGATATGATCGGCGCAACTTGTGGGCTGAAGGGCCTGTTTGTGCCGTAGTGCTCTATGTTCTATATCCAAGTGTGGCCTAACCAAGATTCTATGAAGCTTCAACATGATTTGCCAATTTCTAAACTCAATATCCTGGCTGATGAAGGCAAGCATGCCACATGCCTTCTTGACTACCTTCTCCACCTGCACTGCCACTTTCAGTGCTCACACAGACACACACTCACACACACACTCACAGACACACATGTTCTCACACACATATGCTCACACACACACTCACAGACACATAAGAACATAAGAAATAGGAGCAGGAGTAGGCCATCTGGCCCTTCGAGCCTGCCCCGCCATTCAATAAGATCATGGCTGATCTGTCGTGACTCAGCTCCACCTTCCCGCCCTCTCCCCATAACCCTTAATCCCTTCTCTTATCAAAAACCCATCAACCCGTTTCTTAAAAATATTTAGTGAGGCAGCCTCCACCACTTCAACGGGCATGCTCACACACACACTCACACACACACTCACACACACACTCACAGACACACATGCTCAAGCACACTCACACACATACTCACACACACACTCACAGACACATACTCACACACACACACAGATACTCACACATATACTCACACACACACTCACACACACACTGACAGACACACATGCTCACGCACACTCACACACATACTCACAGACACACACTCACACACACACTCACAGATACACACTCACACACACACTCACAGACACACTGACAGACACACATGCTCACGCACACTCACACACATACTCACAGACACACACTCACACACACACTCACAGATACACACTCACACACATACTCACAGACACACACTCACACACACACTCACAGATACACACTCACACACACACTCACACACACACTGACAGACACACATGCTCACGCACACTCACACACATACTCACAGACACACACTCACACACTCACAGATACACACTCACACACACACTCACAGACACACTGACAGACACACATGCTCACGCACACTCACACACATACTCATAGACACACACTCACACACACACTCACAGATACACACTCACACACATACTCACAGACACACACTCACACACACACTCACAGATACACACTCACACACATACTCACAGACACACACTCACAGATACACACTCACACACACACTCACAGACACACTGACAGACACACTGACAGACACACATGCTCATGCACACTCACACACATACTCACAGACACACACACACACACACTCACAGATACACACTCACACACATACTCACAGACACACACTCACACACACACTCACAGATACACACTCACACACACACTCACACACATACTGACAGACACACATGCTCACGCACACTCACACACATACTCACAGACACACACTCACACACACACTCACAGATACACACTCACACACACACTCACAGACACACTGACAGACACACATGCTCATGCACACTCACACACATACTCACAGACACACACTCACTCACAGATACACACTCACACACATACTCACACACACACTCACACACACACATACTCACACACATCCTCACAGACACACACTCACACACACACACTCACAGACACACACACTCACACACACACACTCACACACACACACACTCACACACATAATCACTCACATGCTCACACACTCCCAAATTCATTCTCCTCAGTCCTCTCCCTCAATGTCAACAAAACAAAGGAAATTGTCAGCGGCTTTAGGAAGCGTAGTGGGGGACATGCCGCTGTCAACGGGGACAAAGTAGGAAGGATTGAGAGCTTCAGGTTGGTGTCCAGATCACAACAATCTGTCCTGGTCCCCCCCATGCCCAGGCGATAGTTAAGAAAGCCCCACCAATGCCTCTACTTTCTCAGAAGACTAAGGAAATTTGGCATGTCCGCTACGACTCTCACCAACTTTTACAGATGCACCACAGAAAGCATTCTTTCTGATTGTATCACAGCTCGGTCTGGGCTCCTGCTCTGCCCAAGACGACAAGGAACTACGAAAGATTGTGAATGCAGCCCAATCCATCACACAAACCAGCCTCCCATCCATTGACTCTGTCTACACTTCCCGCTGCCTCGGGGAAAAGCAGTCAGTATAATTAAGGACCTCACGCACCCCCAGACATTCTCTCTTCCACCTTAGAACATAGAACATAAAACATTACAGCACAAACAGGCCCTTGGCCCTCGAGTTGCGCCGATCACATCAACCCCACCAATCTATAGACCTATCTATAACCCCCAATCCCATTAAACCCCATATACTCATCCAGAAGTCTTTTAAAAGACCCCAGCGAGTTCGCCTCCACCACTGATGACGGCAGCCGATTCCATTCACTCACTACCCTCTGAGTGAAAAACTTACCCCTAACATCACCTCTGTACTTCCCTCCCCGCACCTTAAATCTGTGTCCTCTCGTAGCGACCATTTCAACCCGGGGAAATAGCCTCTGAGAGTCCACCCTATCTATTCCTCTCAACATTTTATAAACTTCTATCAGGTCGCCTCTCAACCTTCGCCTCTCCAGGGAAAAGAGTCCCAGCTCCCTCAACCTATCTTCATAAGGCATGCCTCCCAGTCCAGGCAACATCCTTGTAAATCTCCTCTGCACCCTTTCAATAGCTTCTACGTCTTTCCTATAGTGAGGCGACCAGAACTGCGCACAGTACTCCAAATGAGGCCTGACGAGGGTCCTGTAAAGTTGCAGCATTACCTCCCGACTCCTAAACTCAATCCCTCGATTAATGAAGGCCAGTACACCATACGCCTTCTTGACCACCTCCTCCACCTGCGAGGCCGATTTAAGAGTCCTGTGAACCCGGACCCCGAGATCCTTCTGCTCTTCAACGCTACTAAGACCCCTGCCCTTAATAGTGTACTCGTTCATCCCGTTGGTTCTGCCGAAATGGACTACTACACATTTATCCGCGTTGAAGTCCATCTGCCACTTCTCCGCCCATTCCTGCATCCTATCTATGTCCTGCTGCAACTTTTGACATCCTTCCAGACCATCCACAACACCGCCGACCTTCGTGTCATCAGCGAACTTGCTAACCCATCCCTCCATTTCCTCATCCAGGTCATTTATGAAAATGACAAACAACAAGGGCCCCAGAACAGATCCCTGGGGCACCCCACTGGTGACTGACCTCCATTCCAAAAAGGACCCATCCACAACCACTCTCTGCCTTCTGCAGGCAAGCCAGTTCTGGATCCACAAGGCCAAAGGCCCTTGGATCCCATGCCCTCTCACCTTCTCAAGAAGTCTTGCATGGGGGACCTTATCAAAAGCCTTGCTGAAGTCCATGTACACTACGTCCACGGCACTTCCTTCGTCAATGTGTTCAGTCACATTATCGAAGAACTCAACTAGGCTCGTAAGGCACGACCTGCCCTTGACAAATCCATGCTGACTATTCCTGATCATGTCAAACCTCTCCAAATGCTCGTAAATCTTGTCCCTCAGAAGCCTCTCCATCAGCTTACCAACCACTGAGGTCAGACTCACCGGGCGGTAATTTCCCGGGCTATCTCTGTTCCCTTTCTTGAAAATAGGGACTACATCCGCAATCCTCCAATCTTCCGGAACCTCTCCCGTCTCCATTGACGACGCAAAGATCATCGCCAAGGGCTCTGCAATCACTTCCCTGGCCTCCCACAGTATCCTGGGGTACATCCCATCTGGTCCCGGCGACTTATCTACCTTGATAGAATTCAAAAGTTCTAACACATCCTCCTCCTTAATGTCCACGTACTCAATCTTTTCCACCTGCTGCAAGTCCATAGCAAGATCTCCCAAATCAGCTTCCACTGTGAATACTGATGCAAAGTACTCATTAAGCACCTCCACCATTTCTTCTGGTTCTACACAGACCTTTCCCCCTTCACCTTTTATAGGTCCTATCCTTTCCCTTCTCACCCTTTTACCTTCTTCCATTGGGAAGACGATAATAAAGTCTGAGGTCACGTACCAACCTATTCAGGAACAGCTTCTTCCCTGATGCTGTCAGACTTTTGAATGGACCTACCTCGCATTAAGTTGATCTTCCTCTATACCCTCGCTGTGACTGTAACACTACATTCTGCACTCTCTCCTTTCCTTCTCTATGAATGGTATGTTTTGTCTGTATCGTGCACGAGAAACAATACTTTTCACTTTATGTTAACACATGTAGCAATCATAAAATCAAAGCAAATCAAACACTCACACGCACTCACACATTGACACTCACAGTTGCTGTAATTCAGATACTCACCACGAGAGGACAGCAACACCTCAGTTTTCCATGAAGGACTTTGCTCAGTAATTCATTCAGACTCAGGGATTTGCTGTTTCTCAGTAATTGCAGTAAAAAGTCTGACAACACCAGGTTTTAGTCCAACCTATTTATTTGATAATATACTTACAAGAAGCCAGAACTCTTCATTCACCTGACGAAGGGGCTAACCCCGAAAGCTTGTAAGATTATTATCAAATAAATCGGTTGGACTAAAACCTGGTTTTGTCAGACTTTTTACTGTGTTTACCCCAGTCCAACGCCGGCAAACCCACATCCTGACCACTCTCAGTAATTGTACATCTTCTGCTGTCTCACAACCTGTTGTTTTAATGTTTGCAAAGCTGACAGTGTGGGAGGGTTTTAATATTGACAGGAGCAGCAATGGGAGAGCGATTGGAAACATCTCCAGGGGGATTTAATTGTTGAGATTTCGGGGGAACATTTACCCCAACCTGAACCAGGCAGAGTCCATCCTTCATTCTGTATCGAGAGAGAATCAGCCCACATCAAGCTGCACACTGCTCAAGGCAGTAGTGAGCAGGGCAGTATGAGCAGGATAGTAGTGCGTAGAACAATAGTAAGCAGGACACTAGTGAACAAGGCAGTAGTGGGCAGGGCAGTAGTGAACAGGGCAGTAGTGGGCAGGGCAGTAGTGGGCAGGGCAGTAGTGAGCAGGGCAGTAGTGAACAGGGCAGTAGTGAACAGGGCAGTAGTGAGCAGGGCAGTAGTGAGCAGGATAGTAGTGGGCAGGGCAGTAGTGAGCAGGGCAGTAGTGAACAGGGCAGTAGTGAACAGGGCAGTAGTGGGCAGGGCAGTAGTGAGCAGGGCAGTAGTGAGCAGGGCAGTAGTGAGCAGGGCAGTAGTGAACAAGGCAGTAGTGGACAGGGTAGTAGTGGGCAGGGCAGTAGTGAACAGGGCAGTAGTGGGCAGGGCAGTAGTGAACAAGGCAGTAGTGGACAGGGCAGTAGTGAACAGGGCAGTAGTGGGCAGGGCAGTAGTGAACAAGGCAGTAGTGGACAGGGCAGTAGTGAACAGGGCAGTAGTGGGCAGGGCAGTAGTGAGCAGGACAGTAGTGAGCAGGATAGTAGTGCGTAGAACAATAGTAAGCAGGACACTAGTGAGCAAGGCAGTAGTGGGCAGGGCAGTAGTGAACAGGGCAGTAGTGGGCAGGGCAGTAGTGAACAGGGCAGTAGTGAACAGGGTAGTAGTGAACAGGGCAGTAGTGAACAGGGCAGTAGTGAACAAGGCAGTAGTGAACAGGGCAGTAGTGAGCAGGGCAGTAGTGAACAGGGCAGTAGTGGGCAGGGTGAATGGTGACTGGGTCTTGCTCCTACTGCAGTTGGAGGTGCTTTTTCTACTCATTTGGGGATGTGGGCTGCTGAGTCAGCATTTATCGTCCATCCCTAGTTGCCCTAGGAGGGTAATTGAGAGTCACGCACATTACTGTGGCTCTGGAGTCACATATAGACCAGACCAGGTAAGGACTGCAGATTTCCTTCAATAAAGGACATTACTGAACCAGATGGGTTTTTCCGAAAATCAACAATGGTTTCACGGTCATCAGTAAAGTCTTAATTCCAGATGTGTTTTATTGAATTTGAATTCAGCTCCCTTCCCCCTCACTCCCACCTCCTGGACTAACATCCACAACACAACATTGCAATATCGCTACGAATCCACCTCCCTCAATTTACACCCATTCTAGTAATAATCTACCTTCTTGTTACCCCCGACAGTCACGTTCACCCCCCCCCCCCCCACCCCATTGACACTCTGTTTAAAGAAAGGACAGAAGGACAGGATTGGCAGCTCAATATTTCAGGGTACAGATGTTTCCGGTGGGATAGAGGGGGATGTGAAAGGGGTGGGGGAGTTGCACAGATCTTGAGGAGAATATCACAGCTATACTGTGGAAGAACACCTCGGACTGGGAGGCATGCCTTATGAAGATAGGTTGAGGGAGCTGGGACTCTTTTCTCTAGAGAGGCGAAGGTTGAGAGGCGACCTGATAGAGGTTTATAAAATGTTGAGAGGAATAGATAGGGTGGACTCTCAGAGGCTATTTCCCCGGGTTGAAATGGTTGCTATGAGAGGACACAGATTTAAGGTGCGGGGAGGGAAGTACAGAGGTGATGTTAGGGGTAAGTTTTTCACTCAGAGGGTGGTGAGTGAATGGAATCGGCTGCCGTCGTCGGTGGTGGAGGCGAACTCGCTGGGGTCTTTTAAAAGACTTCTGGATGAGTATATGGGGTTTAATGGGATTGGGGGTTATAGATAGGTCTATAGATTGGTGGGGTTGATGTGATCGGCGCAACTCGAGGGCCGAAGGGCCTGTTTGTGCTGTAATGTTCTATGTTCTATGTTCTAACTCCCCTATCATGTTCTACACACTTGGTGACCTCCTGAAAGAATTCAATCAAATTTGTGAGGCAGGACTTACCCCTCACAAAACCGTGCTGACTATCCCGGATCAAACCGCATCTTTCCAAATGGTCATAAATCCTGTCCCTCACGACCTTTTCCATTAACTTACCGACCATCAGAGTAAGACTAACTGGCCTATAATTACAATCTTTGGACTGTGGCTGTAAACTGGAGCACCCAGTTAACTCGTTCAGCACTAACCATAATAGCAGAGATATTGATCCCGTTACTTGCAGCACAGACATGAGCTGACCTAATGAAATATTTCCAGAACTTTTGATTTATTTCACATGTTTATGATCAAGTCATTTAAATCTCAGCACATTCCAGATTGAAAATGAAAAACCGTTGATAGTCAGCAAGGCTTCATTGTCAAAAAGAGCAAAGAACAAAGAAAATTACAGCACAGGAACAGGCCATTCGGCCCCTCCAAGCCTGTACTGACCATGCTGCCCCGACTGAACTAAAACCCCCTCCCCTTCCAGGGAACATATCCCTCTATTCCCATCCTATTCATGTATTTGTCCAGATGCCCCTTAAAAGATACAATTATATCTGTTTCCTTTCCCTCCCCCAGCAGCGAGTTCCGGGCACCCACTACTCTCTGTGAAATAAACTTGCTTTGTACACCTCTTTTAAACCTTGCCCCTCACACCTTAAACTTGTGCCCCCTAGTAATTGACTCTTCCACCCTGGGAAAAAGCTTCTGACTATCCACTCTGTCCATGCCTCTCATAATCGTGTATATGTCTATCAGGTCGCCCCTCAATCTTCAATGTTCCAGTGAGGACAAACCAAGTTTCTCCAACCTCTCCTCATAGCTAATGCCCTCCATACCAGGCAACATCCTGGTAAATCTTTTCTGTATCCTCTCCGAAGCCTCCACATCCTTCTGGTAGTGTGGTGACCAGAATTGAACTCTATATTCCAAGTGCAGCCTCACTAAGGTTCTATGAAGCTGCAACATGACTTGCCAATTTTTAAACTCAGTACCCCGGCCGATGAAGGCAAGCATGCCGTATGCCTTCCTGACTACCTTCTCCTCCTGCATTGCCACTTTCAGTGACCTGTGTACCTGTACACCCAGATCCCTCTGCCTATCAATACTCTTAAGGGTTCTGCCATTTACTGTATATTTCCTATCTGTATTAGACCTTACAAAATTACCTCACATTTGTCCAGATTAAACTCCATCTGCCATCTCTCTGCCCAAATCTCCAACTGATCTATATCCTGCTGTATCCTCTGATGGTCCTCATCGCTATCCACAAATCCACATATTTTGTGTCATCCGCAAACTTACTTATCAAACCAGTTACATTTTCCTTCAAACCATTTATATATATTACAAATAGCAAAGGTCCCATTGGGTGGCCTATAGTAAATGCATCCTTCCACTGCTACCCTCTGTCTTCTTTGACCGAGCCAGTTTTGTATCCACCTTGCCAGCTCACCTCTGATCCCGATCGACTGCACCTTCTGCACCAGTCTGCCATGAGGGACCTTGTCAAAGGCCTTACTGAAGTCCATGTAGACAACATCCACTGCCCTACCCTCATCAATCATCTTCATCACTTTCTTGAAAAACTCAATCAAATAAGTGAGACGTGACCTTCCCATCAAGAACCATGTTGCTTCTCACTAATACGTCCATTTATTTCCAAGTGGGAATAAATCCTGTCTGGAAGAATCCTCCCTAATAGTTTCCCTACCACTGATGTAAGGCTCACCGGCCTGTAATTACCTGGATTATTCTTGTTACCCTTCTTAAACAAAGGAACAAAATTGGGTATTCTCCAATCCTCTGGGACCTCCCCTATAAGAAGCGTCACAGCACCGGGTTAAAGTCCAGTAGGTTTATTTCAGAGCGCTGCCCCTTCGTCGGGTGAGTGGGAGTTCTGTTCACAAACAGGGCATGTAAAGACACAAACTCAATTTACAAAATACTGATTGGAATGCGAGTCTTTACAGGTAATCAAGTCTTAAAGGTACAGACAGTGTGAGTGGAGAGAGGGTTAAACACAGGTTAAAGAGATGTGTATTGTCTCCAGACGGGACAATTAGTGAGATTTTGCAAGTCCAGACAGGTGGTGGGGGTTACAGATAGTGTGACATGAACCCCAATACCTCCTTTTTGCTCTCGAAATGACTCAAACTATCTACATAGCCTTTCCCAGGGTCATCATACACCAAGTCCTTCTCTCTGGTGAATACTAACGCAAATACTGATTTAATACCTCACCCATTTCCTCTGGCTCCACACATAGATTCCCTCTCTTGTCCTTGAGTGGGCCAACCCTGAATCACAAGTGAATTGTGGTCACTGTTCCCAAACTGCTCCCCTACTGAAACATCAACCATCTGGCTGAGCTCATTCCCCAATACCAGGTCCTGTACGGCCCTTTCCCTATTTGGACTATCTACAAACTGTTTCCGGAAGCCCTCCTGGATGTTCCTTATAAACTCTGCACCATCCACGCCCCGAGCACTAAGTGAGTTCCAATCAAAATTAAAATCTCCCACCACAGCAGGCCCTGTTACTTTTACACTTTGCTAAAATCTGCCTACATTTCTGTTCCTCTATCTCCCACTGGCAGTTGGGTGACCGATAGTAAACATTGTGACCACACCTTTCCTATTCCTGATCACTACCCATTTTGCCTCACAATTCAGTCAGCTTTAATGTCCAGATGGATAAAGTGTTGTCCTCAAGTTAAACTGTTAAATTGTCATCCATAGAACATAGAACATTACAGCATAAACAGGCCCTTCGGCCCTCGAGTTGCGCCGATCACATCAACCCCACCAATCTATAGACCTATCTATAACCCCCAATCCCATTAAACCCCATATATTCATCCAGAAGTCTTTTAAAAGACCCCAGCGAGTTCGCCTCCACCACCGACGACGGCAGCCGATTCCATTCACTCACTACCCTCTGAGTGAAAAACTTACCCCTAACATCACCTCTGTACTTCCCTCCCCGCACCTTAAATCTGTGTCCTCTCGTAGCGACCATTTCAACCCGGGGAAATAGCCTCTGAGAGTCCACCTATCTATTCCTCTCAACATTTTATAAACTTCTATCAGGTCGCCTCTCAACCTTCGCCTCTCCAGGGAAAAGAGTCCTAGCTCCCTCAACCTAACTTCATAAGGCATGCCTCCCAGTCCAGGCAACATCCTTGTAAATCTCCTCTGCACCCTTTCAATAGCTTCTACGTCTTTCCTATAGTGAGGCGACCAGAACTGCGCACAGTACTCCAAATGAGGCCTGACAAGGGTCCTGTAAAGTTGCAGCATTACCTCCCGTCTCCTAAACTCAATCCCTCGATTAATGAAGGCCAGTACACCATACGCCTTCTTGACCACCTCCTCCACCTGCGAGGCCGATTTAAGAGTCCTGTGGACCCGGACCCCGAGATCCTTCTGCTCTTCAACGCTACTAAGATTCCTGCCCTTAATAGTGTACTCGTTCATCCCGTTGGTTCTGCCGAAATGGACGACTACACATTTATCCGCGTTGAAGTCCATCTGCCACTTCTCCGCCCAGTCCTGCATCCTATCTATGTCCTGCTGCAACTTTTGACATCCTTCCAGACCATCCACAACACCACCGACCTTCGTGTCATCAGCGAACTTGCTAACCCATCCCTCCACTTCCTCATCCAGGTCATTTATGAAAATGACAAACAGCAAGGGTCCCAGAACAGATCCCTGGGGCACCCCACTGGTGACTGACCTCCATTCCGAAAAAGACCCATCCATAACCACTCTCTGCCTTCTGCAGGCAAGCCAGTTCTGGATCCACAAGGCCAAAGGCCCTTGGATCCCATGCCCTCTCACCTTCTCAAGAAGTCTTGCATGGGGGACCTTATCAAACGCCTTGCTGAAGTCCATGTACACCACATCCACGGCACTTCCTTCGTCAATGTGTTCAGTCACATTATCGAAGAACTCAACTAGGCTCGTAAGGCACGACCTGCCCTTGACAAATCCATGCTGACTATTCCTGATCATGTCAAACCTCTCCAAATGCTCGTAAATCTTGTCCCTCAGAAGCCTCTCCATCAGCTTACCAACCACTGAGGTCAGACTCACCGGTCGGTAATTTCCCGGGCTATCTCTGTTACCTTTCTTGAAAATAGGGACTACATCCGCAATCCTCCAATCTTCCGGAACCTCTCCTGTCTCCATTGGCGACGCAAAGATCATCGCCAGGGGCTCTGCAATCACTTCCCTGGCCTCCCACAGTATACTGGGGTACATCCCATCTGGTCCCGGTGACTTATCTATTTTGATAGAATTCAAAAGTTCTAACACATCCTCCTCCTTAATGTCCACGTACTCAATCTTTAAAGGGGAAATTAGGAGAGCCAGAAGGGGTCATGAGAAGACCTTGGCGGGTAAGATTAAGGAAAATCCCAAGGCCTTCTATAAATATGTGAAAGGTAAAAGGATGAGAAGGGAAAGGATAGGACCTATAAAAGGTGAAGGGGGAAAGGTCTGTGTGGAACCAGAAGAAATGGCGGAGGTGCTTAATGAGTACTTTGCCTCAGTATTCACAGTGGAAGCTGATCTGGGAGATCTTGCTATGGACTTGCAGCAGATGGAAAAGATTGAGTACGTGGACATTAAGGAGGAGGATGTGTTAGAACTTTTGAATTCTATCAAAATAGATAAGTCACCGGGACCAGATGGGATGTACCCCAGTATACTGTGGGAGGCCAGGGAAGTGATTGCAGAGCCCCTGGCGATGATCTTTGCGTCGTCAATGGAGACGGGAGAGGTTCCGGAAGATTGGAGGATTGCGGATGTAGTCCCTATTTTCAAGAAAGGTAACAGAGATAGCCCGGGAAATTACCGACCGGTGAGTCTGACCTCAGTGGTTGGTAAGCTGATGGAGAGGCTTCTGAGGGACAAGATTTACGAGCATTTGGAGAGGTTTGACATGATCAGGAATAGTCAGCATGGATTTGTCAAGGGCAGGTCGTGCCTTACGAGCCTAGTTGAGTTCTTCGATAATGTGACTGAACACATTGACGAAGGAAGTGCCGTGGATGTGGTGTACATGGACTTCAGCAAGGTGTTTGATAAGGTCCCCCATGCAAGACTTCTTGAGAAGGTGAGAGGGCATGGGATCCAAGGGCCTTTGGCCTTGTGGATCCAGAACTGGCTTGCCTGCAGAAGGCAGAGAGTGGTTATGGATGGGTCTTTTTCGGAATGGAGGTCAGTCACCAGTGGGGTGCCCCAGGGATCTGTTCTGGGACCCTTGCTGTTTGTCATTTTCATAAATGACCTGGATGAGGAAGTGGAGGGATGGGTTAGCAAGTTCGCTGATGACACGAAGGTCGGTGGTGTTGTGGATGGTCTGGAAGGATGTCAAAAGTTGCAGCAGGACATAGATAGGATGCAGGACTGGGCGGAGAAGTGGCAGATGGACTTCAACGCGGATAAATGTGTAGTCGTCCATTTCGGCAGAACCAACGGGATGAACGAGTACACTATTAAGGGCAGGAATCTTAGTAGCGTTGAAGAGCAGAAGGATCTCGGGGTCTGGCTTCACAGGACTCTTAAATCGGCCTCGCAGGTGGAGGAGGTGGTCAAGAAGGCGTATGGTGTACTGGCCTTCATTAATCGAGGGATTGAGTTTAGGAGTCGGGAGGTAATGCTGCAACTTTACAGGACCCTTGTCAGGCCTCATTTGGAGTACTGTGCGCAGTTCTGGTCGCCTCACTATAGGAAAGACGTAGAAGCTATTGAAAGGGTGCAGAGGAGATTGACAAGGATATTGCCTGGACTGGGAGGCATGCCTTATGAAGATAGGTTGAGGGAGCTGGGACTCTTTTCCCTGGAGAGGCGAAGGTTGAGAGGCGACCTGATAGAGGTTTATAAAATGTTGAGAGGAATAGATAGGGTGGACTCTCAGAGGCTATTTCCCCGGGTTGAAATGGTCGCTACGAGAGGACACAGATTTAAGGTGCGGGGAGGGAAGTACAGAGGTGATGTTAGGGGTAAGTTTTTCACTCAGAGGGTGGTGAGTGAATGGAATCGGCTGCCGTCATCGGTGGTGGAGGCGAACTCGCTGGGGTCTTTTAAAAGACTTCTGGATGAATATATGGGGCTTAATGGGATTGGGGGTTATAGATAGGTCTATAGATTGGTGGGGTTGATGTGATCGGCGCAACTCGAGGGCCGAAGGGCCTGTTTGTGCTGTAATGTTCTATGTTCTATGTTCTATGACCCTCTAACCTCTCTGCTCATCCACACTACCAAGAGTCCTTCCATTAGCCCTATATTCTGTAATCCTGTTACTCCTTCCAAAGTGAATCACCTCACGCTTTTCCACATTAAACTCCATTTGCCACCTCTCAGCCCAATTCTGCAGCTTATCTATGTCCCTCTGTAACCTGCAACATCCTTCCTCACTGTCCACATCTCCACTGACTTTAGTGTCATCCGTAAATTTACTAACCCATCCGTCTACAACCTCATCCAGGTCATTTTTAAAAAAGACAAACAGCAGTGGCCCCAAAACAGATCCCTGTGGTACACCACTAGTAACTGAACTCCAGGATGAATATTTTCCATCAACCACCACCCTCTGTCTTCTATCAGCTAGCCAATTCCTGATCCAAACTGCTAAATCACCTTCACTCCCATGCATCTGTATATTCTGCAGTAGCCTACTATGGGGAACCTTATCAAAATCTGTCTTGTCTTTGCCCCTCATTATTTTATAGACATCTATAAGGTCACCCTTCAGCCTCCTACGCTTCAGAGAAAAAAGTCCCAATCTATCCAGCCTCTCCTTATAATTCAATCCATCAAGTCCCAGTAGCATCCTAGTAAATCTTTTCTGCACTCTTTCTAGTTTAATAATATCCTTTCTATAATAGGGTGACCAGAATTGCACACAGTATTCCAAGTGTGGCCTTCCCAATGTCTTGTACAACTTCAACAAGACGTCCCAACTCCTGTATTTGATGTTCTGACCGATGAAACCAAGCATGCCGAATGCCTTCTTCACCACTCTGTCCACCTGTGACTCCACTTTCAAGGAGCTATGAACCTGTACCCCTAGATCTCTTTGTTCTGTAACTCTGTTCTGTAAGAGGGGTTAAAGTTTGTGAATGCCCCCCCCCCCCAGTTGATCTACGCAGGATCTGAGTGCTCGTTCGTGTACCCAATCCGGGCAAGTTGCTTTCCGTTGGTTGACTTTTAGACAAAGCTTAAGGAACAACAGATTGCCAAGAATGGGAAAAGCTGCAAGAAAGTATCGAAAGGAGAAGTGGCCCAAGTGGGTGGAGCAGGACCAGGACTGAGATCCCTGGGTGAGAGACATTGGCAAGAAGCACGTAGAGTACAAAGGAAGCATGTTTCTAAACTCAGTAAGATGACCACAATAACCGAGTGGTTATGAGGAAAAGAATCAGAGAGAGTGAAGTTAAAAGATGAGTTTGAAAATATGATAATAAAAGGGAGAACCGTGGTGGAAGGTGAGATAGGAGATGACCCCAGTGAATTACTGTGGGATACAGGGTGTTCTCATAATATCCTCAACACATCCAAAGATATTGGTTTATCTGAGTGAAAGAAAGAATGGTTATTTTGAGTGGGTTTACAGAACCATAACATTCAGGGCTGTGGGCCAAGAGCTGGCAAGTAGGATTGGTGGGCAGGTCAGCGCATTTCATGCATCGGTTCAGACTCGATGGGCCAAATGGCCTCATCTGCACTGTAGTACTCTGTGATTCTGTAACATTTACAGGAAGGATTTTAAAATGAGCCTGATAGAGTTTCAGCTGGGGATGTAGTTTGTTATCGCCTGGCTACATCTCCCCCACGGCAGAGCAATTTTGGTTTGGGATTTTACGGTATGCTAGCCTTTATAGGAAGGGGTATAGAGTATAAAAGCTGCCGTCTAATGCTTCAGTTGTACAGAACGTTGGTTAGACCGCATTTGGAGTACTGCATCCAGTTCTGGTCACCTTACTACCGGAAGGACATGGAGGCTCTGGAGAGAGTGCAGAGGAGGTTTACCAGGATGCTGCCTGGTATGGAAGGACTGGGTTATGAGGAAAGATTGGGTAAACTGGGGCTGTTTTCCTTAGAAAGACGGAGATTGAGGGGGGATCTGATAGAGGTGTACAAGATAATGAAGGGTATAGATAGAGTAAACAGTGGCAAGCTTTTTCCTAGATTGGAGACAAATATTACAAGGAGCCACAGGCTTAAGGTGAGGGCGTAGAGTATAATTTGGATGCTAGAGGGAGGTTTTTCACACAGAGGGTCTTAGGGGTATGGAATGCACTGCCAAGTAAGGTGGTGGAGGCAGGCAAGCTGGACTTGTTTAAGGTTTACTTAGATAGACACATGAGCGAAACAGGGTTGGAGGGATATAGGAGACTGTTTTAAATAAGGGTCAGAGCCTCGAGACGTTCCTGGAAATCAACTGTTACATGTGCTGATGTTTTTCTCTTTCACTCCACAGGTGTGTCGGTCCATCTTGTTGTCTAACGAGGGGCATGCACACGGTGGGTCGTGCGTGGGCTGCTCTTGGATGTTTCGAGAGTAGCCTAGTACTTCACGTTGTTTGTGTGTGCTTAAAACTGGACCACCATGACAGCTCAGTGACTATCACTGTTTGCTGTGCGGATACATGGATTTGGGCCGGTGTCTGTGGGAGTTTGCACATTCTCCCCGTGCTTGTGTGGGTTTCCTCCGGGTGCTCTGGTTTCCTCCCACACCCCAAAGATGTGCTCTTAGGCTGATTGGTGTAACAAACTATCCCTAAATTATTCTCCCCTTAATCTGGTTTCCAATGGGGGTACCATAAGCATAGACACGGGTCAAGGGTGGAGGAGGAGAAGCACATTGTTAAGATGGCGGTGCGGGCTCGTTGGGCCGAAGGGCCTGTTTCCCGTGCTGTGTTGTTCTTTGCTCTTTGTTATGAGTATATGTAATCAGACTTCAACCCGGCAAATTGTTGCTTGTGGCAGATGGGTGATGTGAGTGAAGTGTCATTAGAACATAGAACATTACAGCACAAACAGGCCCTTCGGCCCTCGAGAGATGTTCACAGGGACTTTTGCAGACATGAGCTGTACGGTGGGGAATTTTGGCTCAAATCCGATTGATTTAACAATACAGGAGATTGTTGCTAACCGTGCAGCTGGGTTTGTGATGCATGGACATTACTGATGGTGAATAATGGCTGATAGAAGTGTAGAGAGCTCTGACCCAAAACCTCGAGAACCATGAGGTTTTCCTGAACAAATAGGAGAGATTGCAGAAGTATTTCTGAGTCTGTTGCAACAGAGGGTTTTACAATCTGTAGCTTCCATAAAGAATTCACCAATTTGGCCAGTTCGGAATCCAGTTGGTTCTTGGAGACTGACAATTGATTACAAAGAGAGTTAAATCAAGTGACTCCATTCACAGCAGCAAGTGTAGCAGCTAATCCCTGGACAAGAATGGAACAAGATCCACAGTGCGGTGTTTTACTAATCTGATATTAGTAATTGGTTCTGGGCTATTCCTTCAATCAACAATGTCAGTATAAATTTGCTTTTACGTTTCAGGATCAGCAATATATATGGATTTGTTTACCCCAAGGGTTCTATAATTCTCCATCAATCTTCAATTGTAGGCTGGCTGAAATGTGGGAGAGTTTTTCACAAATCCTCTGTTTAATCCAGTATTTAGACAATGCCCTTCTCTAAACTGATATTTCTTCAATTACTGGATGAATTATTAACTCTCCTCACTTTGTTCGGACTTCACATAAACGTTCAGAAGGTTGAAATGATCAGGTGGTGTATTTGGGAGCTATGGTAACCCATATTCCACATTGAATCCACTGTCCAGTTGCCCCTTTACAACCACATGAACTTGTCTGATCTTCTTTGGGATTAGTAGGGTATTGTACAAATCATATTGATGGTTTTACTACTAACGCTGCCCCACAATCAGATCTTTTAAAGAAGAATGCTGTGTGCAGTGGACTGGGCAGCACACACCAGCTGTTTCAGAACTAAAATTGGCTTTAGTCACAGCTCCAGCTGTACAGGTACCTGATCCAGAACTCCCTTCGCATTGGAGCTCACTGCACCCAACTCAGCGTTTGCAGCTTTTGCAGGAACACCAATGGGACATCAGACCGATGGCTTCGGCTCCAGGTTTCTGAGCCCAAAGATTCACAATGTGAGAAAGACATCTTCTTGCCATGTTCAGAGTGGTGAAGCATTTTCCCTCTATAATTGGGCACACTGACAGAACATGCTCCCATTCAGCTCTTGTTAGGTGGAAAACTAAAGATGGTACAATCAATTAAATTCACATAACACTTTACAGGTTAACAGTTCAGGGTGCAGATATCACAGTTAAACAGACTAAATTCCCCACTTTCTTAGGTGACAATCTAAATTATAGCAGTGAGTCTCCTGAGTGTCAAACAGTGGAAACAAGTGATTACAAGTGAGCGTTTGTTCCAAAACAAAATGGGGAAAGATCCTTATAGTCTACTAGATCTGGATTAATATCTGACATACCTGTACAGAGGGAAGCCACAAAATGGTATTTGAATATTTTTGTTGATGAAACTTCCATGGTGCAGAATAACAATAGAAAGACAGGATGCGGAATGTGTGTCAGGATCATCGAGGAATACCAATTATTGAATTACTGATTGGGAGATTTCTCAAGCAGCTGAATTAGTCACCCCGATAAGGTTCTAGCAGCAGCAGATATAGACTCAAACAGCATGTATCTGCAATTCCACTGGCTTCCAGTCATTCTGGGAGGTGACAGGTTTTGTTTCAACAGAGGTCGGCACCCTCACTGAAATATATTTTCCAAACTGCCCAAGGAAGGGAATAAGGGATTATTCAGCAAAAGGCAAATCATATATCTTCTCCAGTTGGGAATTCTCGAGCAGCATTGAGGGTCGAAGGGCCTGCACTGCAATATTCTTTGTTCAGATGAATGGGCAAAACAGGATTGTCGGGAGGGAGAGCTATGGGAGCCTCAAAGGTGTGAGTAGATAGATGCTGCTTCCTGTGACAAAGCATATCCTGCTTCCTGTGACAAAGGGAAGGATAAATGATAACTCCAAGTTGGGATTGTTCTTAAAGATGGACAATATGCAGTTCCAACCCAGGATCATCATCAGATTATTTCCTCCAGCATGATGTTCAGAGTCATCAGGGAGAAGAAAAGATCAGATCAAGGAACAATGTTGGTGGCCGATTGTGGGTAATAATGTGAAGCACTGTGTGGATATAAGTTTAACATGTGCAGAAAATAACCCATAAGCAAGGAGGAATTGACTGAGACATACAAGACCAACCGAAGGACAATGGAGTAATTTACAAATTGATTATGTGGGTCATTTAGCACCATGTCAAGGAGGATATAAATATATCCCAGTGATAATTACCACTTTCAGTAAATGTGTTGAAGCATTGCCTACCCGATGTAATACAACTAGTGAGGGCTGATTTCCTGGTACAAGTCATAAAGTTAGAGAGATTTATAGCATGGAAACAGGCCCTTCGGCCCATTTCGTCCATGCCACCCTTTATTTTGAAACTCCTAAACTAATCCCAATTGTCCACATTTGGCCCCTGTCCCTCTATACTCATCATACCCATGTAACAATCAAAGTGTTTTTTAAAAGATAAAATTGTAACCCCACTACAATTTTATAAACTCTATAAACACAAGTATCTAGTGTTTATTAGATAGGGACTCTCACGTGGTATTGAATCAGATCAAGGCACTCGTTTTACTGCCCAATGCAGAATGTCATGACCTTGTTTGGGATCAACCAGAGGTTCCATATTGTTTATCATTTTCAATCGAAGGAGACAGTAGAAAAATATAGATCAGACTTTAAAAACCGATTCGGAAAACTGAACAGCAAACTAATTCCACTTGGAACGTAATATTACCAATTTGTTCTGATGATAGTGAGAAACGTAATCTCAGGATCAACTGGATTTAACCTTTGTTTTAATGGCCATAAGAAATAGGAACAGAATTTGACCATTTGACTGGACGTCCCATGAGGAGGAGTGAACGTCTTTTAGGATTGATTTTTTTCTGAATCTGAAATGATTGCCTTTAATAATGAGAGAACTGGATGGTTCTAATGTTCCAACTGCCCAGATTTGAACCACTGTCAAAATGGAACATGGGAGGAAGCAGAGTTCGGTTTAACATAGAACATAGAACATTACAGCACAAACAGGCCCTTCGGCCCTCGAGTGGCGCCGATCGCATCAACCCCACCAATCTATAGGCCTATCTATAACCCCCAATCCCATTAAACCCCATATACTCATCCAGAAGTCTTTTAAAAGACCCCAGCGAGTTTGCCTCCACCACCGACGACGGCAGCCGATTCCATTCACTCACCACCCTCTGAGTGAAAAACTTACCCCTAACATCACCTCTGTACTTCCCTCCCCGCACCTTAAATCTGTGTCCTCTCGTAGCGACCATTTCAACCCGGGGAAATAGCCTCTGAGAGTCCACCCTATCTATTCCTCTCAACATTTTATAAACTTCTATCAGGTCGCCTCTCAACCTTCGCCTCTCCAGGGAAAAGAGTCCCAGCTCCCTCAACCTATCTTCATAAGGCATGCCTCCCAGTCCAGGCAACATCCTTGTAAATCTCCTCTGCACCCTTTCAATAGCTTCTACGTCTTTCCTATAGTGAGGCGACCAGAACTGCGCACAGTACTCCAAATGAGGCCTGACGAGGGTCCTGTAAAGTTGCAGCATTACCTCCCGACTCCTAAACTCAATCCCTCGATTAATGAAGGCCAGTACACCATACGCCTTCTTGACCACCTCCTCCACCTGCGAGGCCAATTTAAGAGTCCTGTGAACCCGGACCCCGAGATCCTTCAGCTCTTCAACGCTACTAAGACCCCTGCCCTTGATAGTGTACTCGTTCATCCCGTTGGTTCTGCCGAAATGGACGACTACACATTTATCCGCGTTGAAGTCCATCTGCCACTTCTCCGCCCATTCCTGCATCCTATCTATGTCCTGCTGCAACTTTTGACATCCTTCCAGACCATCCACAACACCGCCGACCTTCGTGTCATCAGCGAACTTGCTAACCCATCCCTCCACTTCCTCATCCAGGTCATTTATGAAAATGACAAACAGCAAGGGTCCCAGAACAGATCCCTGGGGCACCCCACTGGTGACTGACCTCCATTCCGAAAAAGACCCATCCACAACCACTCTCTGCCTTCTGCAGGCAAGCCAGTTCTGGATCCACAAGGCCAAAGGCCCTTGGATCCCATGCCCTCTCACCTTCTCAAGAAGTCTTGCATGGGGGACCTTATCAAAAGCCTTGCTGAAGTCCATGTACACTACGTCCACGGCACTTCCTTCGTCAATGTGTTCAGTCACATTATCGAAGAACTCAACTAGGCTCGTAAGGCACGACCTGCCCTTGACAAATCCATGCTGACTATTCCTGATCATGTCAAACCTCTCCAAATGCTCGCAAATCTTGTCCCTCAGAAGCCTCTCCATCAGCTTACCAACCACTGAGGTCAGACTCACCGGTCGGTAATTTCCCGGGCTATCTCTGTTCCCTTTCTTGAAAATAGGGACTACATCCGCAATCCTCCAATCTTCTGGAATCTCTCCCGTCTCCATTGACGACGCAAAGATCATCGCCAAGGGCTCTGCAATCACTTCCCTGGCCTCCCACAGTATCCTGGGGTACATCCCATCTGGTCCCGGCGACTTATCTACCTTGTTAGAATTCAAAAGTTCTAACACATCCTCCTCCTTAATGTCCACGTACTCAATCTTTTCCACCTGCTGCAAGTCCATAGCAAGATCTCCCAATTCAGCTTCCACTGTGAATACTGAGGCAAAGTACTCATTAAGCACCTCCGCCATTTCTTCTGGTTCTACACAGACCTTTCCCCCTTCACCTTTTATAGGTCCTATCCTTTCCCTTCTCACCCTTTAACCTTTCACATACTTATAGAAGGCCTTGGGATTTTCCTTAACCTTACCCGCCAAGGTCTTCTCATGACCCTTTCTGGCTCTCCTAATTTCCCTTTTAACCTCCTTTCTACAGTCCTTATATTCTTCAAGATCCTTAAACTCTCCTAGTTCCCTGAACCTTTTGTACACCTTCCTTTTCCTCCTGACTAGGTTCAACACAGCCTTCGTGCACCACGGTTCCCGCGACCTACCAAAACCCCCTTGCCTTATCGGAACATTGTCATGCAGAGCGCCAGACAAACATTCCTTGAATATCCGCCACCTTCCTTCGGTACTTTTCCCTAAGAATGCCTCCTTCCAGTTTATTTGTCCAAGTAACTTCCTGACTTCTTCGTATCTCCCCTTACTCCAGACAAACACCTTCCTAGCCTGTCTGATCCTATCTCGTTCCAATGCAATTGTGAAGGAGATAGAATTATGGTCACCATTCCCAAGATGCTCTCCTACCGAGAGATCCATCACCTGCCCTGGTTCATTCGCCAGTACCAGGTCAAGTACAGCCTCTCCCCTCGTAGGCTTGTCCACATACTGTGTCAGGAAACCTTCCTGAACACACCTAACAAACTCCTCTCCAGCCAAACCCCTTACTCTAGGGATATTCCAGTCGATGTTTGGGAAATTGAAGTCTCCCATCACGACAACTCTGTTTTTAATACATTTCTCCAGAATCTGGTTCCCTATCTGCACTTCAACTTCCCTGTCACTATTGGGCGGCCTATAGAATACACCCAGCAAAGTTTTCGACCCTTTGCTGTTCGTAACTTCCACACACAGAGATTCTGTAGAAAGTCCCTCCACGGCATCCTCTTTCTCTGCAGCCATGACACTGTCCCTTATTAACAGTGCCACTCCACCACCTCTTCTGCCAGCCTCCCTGTCCTTCCTGAAACATCTGAAACCTGGCACCTGAAGTACCCAGTCCTGTCCCTGAGACATCCAAGTCTCCGTAATGGCCACCACATCACATTCCCAAGCAGCTATCCACGCCCTAAGCTCATCTACCTTATTTACTATACTCCTTGCATTAAAATATACACACTTCAGCCCCTCAGTCTGGGCATTTCCCTTCTCCACCTCCTGTCTAACCTCCCTCCCATGTTTCCTGCGGTCCTCCCCTACCTTTAAAGTATTAAAGCACATGCATTTCAAACCCTGCTCCGCCCCACCCCCACTACGCCGTGCCTTGCATTCCCCATCTATGCCCCCCTCCCTTTCACCCCCTCTACTCAATATCCCACCCCCCCCCCCAAATCAGTTTAAACCTCCCCGCATAGCCTTTGCAAATTTACCCCCCAGGATATTGATTCCCCTCTGGTTCAGGTGTAAACCATCACTCATATAGAGGTCCCACCTTCCCCAGAATGAGCCCCAATTGCTTAAGTACCTGAACCCCTCCCTCCTGCACCATCCCCTCAGCCACGAGTTCAAACTTTCCCTCTCTCTATTCCTCTCTAAACTATCCCGTGGCACAGGCAAGAGTCCGGATATAACTACTCTTCCAGACTTGGCCTTTAGTTTCCACCCCAACTCCATAAATCTTTGCTTAATATCCCCTTCCCTTAATCTCCCTATGTCATGTGTCCCCACATGAACTATAACTTGGGGTTGATCTCCCTCTCCCCTAAGAGTCCTGAATACCCTGTCCGATACATCCCGGACCCCAGCCCCAGGTAGGCAACACACCAGCCCCGAGTCCCTACCCTTACCTCCAACTCTCCTATCCGTCCCCTTAACTGTGGAGTCCCCAATCACGAGGCCCAACCTCTTACCCCTAACCACCTGAGGTTTCCCAATAGGCTCACCCCCAGAGACCTGCTCCCTTTGGCTATCCCCAGTTGATTCCTTCTCAACTGTAGCCTCCAGGACCGAAAACCTATTTTGGAGGGGAACAGCCCCAGGGGATTGACCCCCCAACTGCTTCTTTCCCCTCTAGCTGACAGTAACCCAAGACTCATTTCTAGGAGTAACTATCTCCTTATAACTCCTTTCTATGTTCTCCTCCACTTTCCGGATTATGCGGAGCTCCTCTAATTCCACCTCCAGCTCCTTTACACGCTCCTCCAGAAACTGCAATTTTACACACTTCCGACAAGTAAAATCACCTGAAACACTGCTGGACTCCCTCACTACATACATCCCACAGGAGATGCAGCTTACAGCCTGAACTGCCATCCCTGAAACAATTACCAGCAGAAAAATAAAAATATTTAAAAAAAACTTACCCACACTTATAATTAGGTTAGAGGAGGTGGGAGGGTGGGATTCTCTACCAGTGTAGAGAATCGGGTATCCTCTCTGCACTAATTTATAGGGTTAGGGGCCCGAGAAATAAAAACTACAAGTACCGGCAAGCGCCCTAGTGACGACTTCCGGTTTCTAACTAATTTTTTTAAAAAACGCCGAAACTCGCAACTTTAAAACTAAAATAAAAAGTTACCCAGTATAAACTGAAAAATATACCTTTTTGCTGCCTCCTCACTCGCCCAAAAATCGCTGCCTCTCAACTCTGCTCCACAGGAACAATGAGGTATTTTGATAGTAAAGTGAATCTTATGGAGTATAAGGTGGGATAACAGGTTATGGTTCAAATTAATGCCAGATCTTGTCTCCCAGATATTTTGGACTTTATTTTATTGTAGATAAAGTGAGTCCATCTGTGCATAAGGTGTGAATGGATTCTGGAAAGACTGGATAGTATTTTGTAAATTAAATGAAAGCATATGGTACAGAGTGTAATCATCCATATTGTGATGGTGGGAGCATTGGATCCATACACTCTTTCTATTTCTCTTTAGATTGATTATTTTCCAATTGATTCTTTATTAACACAGAGATAAGAACATAAGAAATAGGAGCAGGAGTAGGCCATCTGGCCCTTCGAGCCTGCCCCGCCATTCAATAAGATCATGGCTGATCTGTCGTGGCTCAGTTCCACCTTCCCACCCTCTCCCCATAACCCTTAATCCCCTCTCTTATCAAAAACCCATCAACCCGCTTCTTGAAAATATTTAGCGAGGCAGCCTCCATCACTTCAACGAGTACAGAATTCCAGAGATTCACCACCATTTGAGTGAAGAAGTTCCTCCTCAACTCCGTTCTAAACCACCATCCGCCAATCCGAATAGCACCCGTTGACCCCCACTCTCTGCCTCCTATTTGACAACCAATCCTCTATCCACGCTAACACACTATCCCCAACTCCAAGTCCCCTGACCTTCTGCAATAACCTCTTATGAGGTACTTTGTCAAACGCCTTCTGAAAATCCAGAAAGACCACATCCACCGGCTCTCCTCTATCCACCTCCCTAGACACATCCTCATAGAACTCCAGTAAATTTGTCAGACACGACTTCCCTTTAATGAAACCGTGCTGCGTTTGCTCTATCAAGCAATTCCCTTCAAGATGCCTCGCAATTTCCTCTTTAATGACGGATTCTAACATTTTACCTACCACAGACGTTAAACTAACCGGCCTATAATTCCCTGCCTTTTGCCTGGCACCCTTCTTAAACAACGGCGTAACATTAGCCGTTTTCCAATCTTCCGGCACTTCCCCGGAATCCAGCGACGTCTGGAAAATAACCACCAAGGCATCCACTATCACCTCCGCCATTTCTTTCAGAACCCTCGGATGCATTCCATCCGGTCCTGGGGACTTGTCCACAATCAGCCCCTCCAGTCTGTCGAGCACCACCTCTCTAGTAACAGTAATGTCATTAAGACCCTCCAGTCCTACCACCTTTCCATCGCTAACACCCGGCAAATTATTCACGTCCTCCTCCGTGAAGACAGAAACAAAAAAGTTATTCAATACCTGAGCCATATCCCCATCCCCTACCACTAGCTCCCCTTTCTCATCCTCTAAAGGACCAAAGTTCACCCTAGCCAGCCTCTTCCTTTTTATATATTTATAAAAACTCTTGCTATCCTTTTTTATATGAAAAGGTGAGATTTTCCAGCCGCATTTGCCCCAAATCTGGAAAGTCCCACCTGAGGTTAATGGACCTTTCTATGCTCCATCCATCACCTGCTCCAATTCCCATGGTGGCTGGGATGGTAAAGTCACTCTATAGTTTGTCAGATAGTTGGACAGTTTGTCAGATAGTTCATCAATCCAGTCACAGGGATCAGTGAAACAAGGCTGGGTACAAGATGGGCAAAATTGTTCAGTTAGAATGAGAGACTCAGGGATCACCCAACAGATGTTTAGATTGTAAAAACTGAGGACAAGGGAAACCTGTAGAGAATGACCTGATTCAGTAAGATATTGACCAAGACCTTAAGTAAGTTATTGAGCAAGTTTAAATGATGAGAGTGTGCACAGAGTGTGCAGGATAAACTGTTTCTGATATCCAAGAAACATAGAAAATTTTCATTTTTCTTGGTTTTGGACTGGTAGCCATCATTGCCATGTATGTGAAGTGTTGATTTTGATGCTTTAGATATACATTTGTTGTTGCTGGTAACTTGAAAGTTGAGCTCAACTTCCCTGTGTCGATCTCAATGATTGGTGAATCTCTGTGAATTATGACGTGGTGTATTTACTGCCAACATGCAGCTCACTTAATTAGTCTTCTCAAGTTCAGCTTTTAGCTTTTTGGGAAATCTTACATCAGAGATTTTATCATTAATGACTCTATTCACTGGTAAAGGCTGTGTACTGTTTCTGCAAATTAAGAAGTTCAAATAAGGAACTGACTGTAAGCTGAACAGAACGGCAGGTACGACCTTGATTCTATTATGGAACGATTGAAGATGGAGTTCTTCATGAAAATCATTCTCAGTTTGGTGACAAACACATTATCAGAGTGAGCGAGCGTCCCTAGTTGAACATACTGAAGACCAGATGGCAGATCCATGGTTTATTCCAGGGAACACAGGATATTATGAGGATGGACATTTATGAGTAATGTTTAGTACGAACATCGATTTGTGGGAGGTTCTTTTGTCAGATGGTACAATGGATCCTATTGTGACAGGATTCGGACCAATCTGCCTCAGATCAATATCATTGTGTCTTGTTGGCTTCAAATTGATTACATTTTGTAATTTGATGTAAAACGTATTTCCCACAAGGTGGGAGAGGTGATTTTAAACAGAGAATTCAGAATATTCCTCATGATGATGAAGATAGGGGCAGCACGGTGGCACAGTGGTTAGCACTGCTGCCTCACAGTGCCAAGAAGTCCAGGTTCAATTCCCAGCTTGGGTGACTGTGTGGAACATAAGAACTAGGAGCAGGAGTCAACCATCTGGCCCCTCGAGTCTGCTCCGCCATTCAATAAGATCATGGCTGATACTTTTGTGGTTTCAGCTCCACTTACCCACCCGCTCATCATAACCCTTAATTCCTTTACTATTCAAAAATTTATCTATCCTTGCCTTAAAAACATTCAATGAGGGAGCCTCAACTGTTTCACTGGGCAGGGAATTCCACTGATTCACAACCTTTGTGTGAAGAAGTTCCTCTTCAACTCAGTCCTAAATCTGCTTCCCCTTATTTTGAGGCCATGACCCTTAGTTCTGGTTTCACCGGCCACTGGAAATAACCTCCCTACTTCTATCTTATCTATTCACTTCATAATCTTATATGTTTCTATAAGATCTCCTCTCATTCTTCTGAATTCCAATAAGTATGGCCCCAGTCTATTCAGTCTCTCCTCATAAGCCAACCCTCTCAACTCCGGAATCAACCTAGTGAATCTCCTCTGCCCCCCCTCCAGTGCCAGTATATCCTTTCTCAAGTAAGGAGACCAAAACTGTACACAGTATTCCAGGTGTGGTCTCACCAGCACCTTATACAGCTGTAACATAACCTCACTGTTTTTAAACTCCATCCCTCTGGCAATGAAGGACAAAATTCCATTTACCTTCTTCATTACCTGCTGCACCTGCAAACCAACTCCTTGTGATTCCTGCACAAGGACACCCAGATCCCTCTGCACAGCAGCATGCTGCAATTTTTTACCATCTAAATAATAGTCCATTTTGCTGTTATTCCTGCCAAAATGGATGACATCACATTTACCAACATTGTACTCCATCTGCCAGACCCTGGCCCACTCACTTAGACTATCTATATCCCTTTGCAGACTTCCAGTGTCTTCTGCACACTCTTTGCTCTTCCACCCATCTTGGTGTCATCTGCGAATTTTGACACACTGCACTTGGTCCCCAACTCCAAATCATCTGTGTAAATCATAAACAATTGCGGTCCCAACACTGATCCCTGAGGCACACCATTAGTCACTGATCACCAACCAGAGAAACACCCATTTACCCCCCACTCTTTGCTTTCTGTTAGTTAACCAATCCTCTATCCATGCTAATACATTACCCGTAACACCGTGCGCCTTTATCTTATGTAGCAGTCCTTCATGCGGCACCTTGTCAAATGCCTTCTGGAAATCCAAATACACCACAGTTTGCACATTCTCCCTGTGTCTGCATGGGTTTCCTCAGGTGCACTGGTTTCCTCCCACAGTCCAAAGATGTTCAGGTTAGGTGGATTGTCCATGCTAGTATCAGGAAGACTAGCTAGTGTAAATGCATAAGGTTACAAGAATAGGGCCTGTGTGGGATTGTGATCAGTGCAGACTCAATGGGCCAAATGGCCTCCTTCTTCACTGTAGGGTTCTATGATTCTATAGGGATTGCTCAAAAGAGATGATTATTATGTTTTTTGGAAAATTAAGAAGAAATGTAACCCTACCTCTCCTAAACCTAGTGTACATAGAACATAGAACATTACAGCACAAACAGGCCCTTCGGCCCTCGAGTTGCGCCGATCACATCAACCCCACCAATCTATAGACCTATCTATAACCCCCAATCCCATTAAACCCCATATACTCATCCAGAAGTCTTTTAAAAGACCCCAGCGAGTTCGCCTCCATCACCGATGACGGCAGCCGATTCCATTCACTCACCACCCTCTGAGTGAAAAACTTACCCCTAACATCACCTCTGTACTTCCCTCCCCGCACCTTAAATCTGTGTCCTCTCGTAGCGACCATTTCAACCCGGGGAAATAGCCTCTGAGAGTCCACCCTATCTATTCCTCTCAATATTTTATAAACTTCTATCAGGTCGCCTCTCAACCTTCGCCTCTCTAGGGAAAAGAGTCCCAGCTCCCTCAACCTATCTTCATAAGGCATGACTCCCAGTCCAGGCAACATCCTTGTAAATCTCCTCTGCACCTTTTCAATAGCTTCTACGTCTTTCCTATAGTGAGGCGACCAGAACTGCGCACAGTACTCCAAATGAGGCCTGACAAGGCCTCATTTGCAGCATTACCACCCGACTCCTAAACTCAATCCCTCGATTAATGAAGGCCAGTACACCATACGCCTTCTTGACCACCTCCTCCACCTGCGAGGCCGATTTAAGAGTCCTGTGGACCCGGACCCCGAGATCCTTCTGCTCTTCAACGCTACTAAGACTCCTGCCCTTGATAGTGTACTCGTTCATCCCGTTGGTTCTGCCGAAATGGACGACTACACATTTATCCGCGTTGAAGTCCATCTGCCACTTCTCCGCCCATTCCTGCATCCTATCTATGTCCTGCTGCAACTTTTGACATCCTTCCAGACCATCCACAACACCGCCGACCTTCGTGTCATCAGCGAACTTGCTAACCCATCCCTCCACTTCCTCATCCAGGTCATTTATGAAAATGACAAACAGCAAGGGTCCCAGAACAGATCCCTGGGGCACCCCACTGGTGACTGACCTCCATTCCGAAAAAGACCCATCCACAACCACTCTCTGCCTTCTGCAGGCAAGCCAGTTCTGGATCCACAAGGCCAAAGGCCCTTGGATCCCATGCCCTCTCACCTTCTCAAGTAGTCTTGCATGGGGGACCTTATCAAACGCCTTGCTGAAGTCCATGTACACTACGTCCACGGCACTTCCTTCGTCAATGTGTTCAGTCACATTATCGAACAACTCAACTAGGCTCGTAAGGGACGACCTGCCCTTGACAAATCCATGCTGACTATTCCTGATCATGTCAAACCTCTCCAAATGCTCGCAAATCTTGTCCCTCAGAAGCCTCTCCATCAGCTTACCAACCACTGAGGTCAGACTCACCAGGCGGTAATTTCCCGGGCTATCTCTGTTCCCTTTCTTGAAAATAGGGACTACATCCGCAATCCTCCAATCTTCCGGAACCTCTCCCGTCTCCATTGACGACGCAAAGATCATCGCCAAGGGCTCTGCAATCACTTCCCTGGCCTCCCACAGTATCCTGGGGTACATCCCATCTGGTCCCGGCGACTTATCTACCTTGATAGAATTCAATACTTCGAACACATCCTCCTCCTTAATGTCCACGTACTCAATCTTTTCCATCTGCTGCAAGTCCATAGCAAGATCTCCCAAATCACCTTCCACTGTGAATACTGAGGCAAAGTACTCATTAAGCACCTCCGCCATTTCTTCTGGTTCCACACAGACCTTTCCCCCTTCCCCTTTTATAGGTCCTATCCTTTCCCTTCTCACCCTTTTACCTTTCGCATATTTATAGAAGGCCTTGGGATTTTCCTTAATCTTACCCGCCAAGGTCTTCTCATGACCCCTTCTGGCTCTCTTAATTTCCCTTTTAACCTCCTTTCTACAGTCCTTATTCTCTTCAAGATCCTTAACCTCTCCTAATTCCCTGAACCTTTTGTAGCTCCACCAACAATACCTACACCTGCTGTGGACACTTGTCTGAAAGTAAGCTCAAGGCCGCACAATGAATTAGTTACAAACTAGTGAAATTCTATACAATAATGTCCATCATCAATTAATAACCGTTGTGTTAGATATAAATGGGATTCAATTATTGAAATAATGTCCTCCTCAAATAAGAGATCTAGGGGTACAGGTTCATTGCTCCTTGAAAGTGGAGTCACAGGTGGACAGAGTGGTGAAGAAGGCATTCGCCATGCTTGGTTTCATCGGTCAGAACATTGAATACAGGAGTTGGGACGTCTTGTTGAAGTTGTACAAGACATTGGTAAGGCCACACTTGGAATATTGTGTACAGTAATGGTCTCCCTATTATAGAAAAGATATTATTAAACTGGAAAGAATGCAGAAAAGATTTACTAGGATTACCGGGACTTGATGGATTGAGTTATAAGGAGAGGCTGGATAGACTGGGACTTTTTTCTCTGGAGCGTAGGAGGCTGAGGGGTGACCTTATAGAGGCCTATAAAATAATGAGGGGCACAGGTCAGCGAGACAGTCAATATCTTTTCGCAAAGTTAGGGGAGTCTAAAACTAGAGGGCATAGATTTAAAGTAAGAGGCGAGAGATACAAAAGTGTCCAGGGGGGCAATTTTCTCACAAGAGGGTGGTGAGTGTCTGGAACAAGCTGCCAGAGGCATTAGTAGAAGCGGGTACAATTTTGTCTTTTAAAAAGCATTTAGATAGTTGCATGGGTAAGATGGGTATAGAGGGATATGGGGCAAACACGGGCAAATGGGACTCGCACGGCATAGAGGGTCTGGTTCCATGCTGTAAACCTCTATTTCCATTTGACTCAGAGATTGTTAGAGCAAAACACAGGAAATGGTGAAAGGGAAGGACAATGTGAATTTGAACTGCACAATGGAAGCTAAGAGTCTTGATATGGTTATTACACAGATAGTTTATAATCGGGAGGGACTTTTTCTTTAATATCATTCATGGGACATGGGCATCTCTGGCTGGCCAACATTTATTGCCCATTCCTAGTTGCCCTTGAGAAGGTGGTGAGTTGCAGTCCATGTGCTGTGGGCTGACCACAATGTCATTAGGAAGGGAAATCCAGGATTCAGATCCAGCCACTGCGAAGGATATATTTCCAAGTCAAGACGATGAGTGGCTTGGAGGAGAACTCGCATGTGGTAATGTTCCCCATGTATCTGCTGCCCTTGTCCTTCTAAATGGAAGCGGTCCTGATTTGGAAGATGCTGTCTAAGGATATTTGGTGATTTGCATTACAGGAAGGATGTGGAAGCCATTGAAAGGGTGAAAAGGAGATTTACAAGGATGTTACCTGGATTGGGTGACATGCCTTATGAGGATAGGTTGAGAGAGCTCGGTCTTTTCTCCTTAGAGAGACGAAGGATGAGAGGTGACCTGATAGAGGTTTATAAGATGTTGAGAGGTATTGATCGGGTGGATTCTCAGAGGCTATTTCCTAGGCCTGAAATGCCTGCTACAAGAGGACACAGGTTTAGGGTGCTGGGGAGCAGGTACAGAGGAGATGTCATGGGTAAGTTTTTCACTCAGAGGGTGTTGTGTGTAAGGAATTGGCTGCCATCAGTGGTGGAGGAGGCAAATTCATTCGGGTCTTTTAAGAGACTTCTGGATGAGTATATGGGACTTAATAGGATTGAGGGTTATAGGTAAGCCTGGTAGATATGGATATGATCGGCACAACTTGTGGGCCGAAGGGCCTGTTTGTGCTGTAGTTTTTCTATGATTCTAACTCACTGAAGGAATATTAATACAGTGCATTGTTATGTAATATTACCAACACTATTTTTTACTTAAATCCTCATATACCAGCTAGGATAGCTTGTCTTGGATTAATTGACACACAGAAAAGAGAGGAAGTTTCTTTTAATGTTACTTGTGACCCATAACGGATGTTGGGTAACTACTTTGAAAAATATGACCCTATTGTTGAACTTTTACCAAAGAATCTGATACAAATTAGGGCGATGTTAGCTAATATTAAAAAGGATATTAAGATCTCCAGGTGACTAATTAGTAGGGTGATTTATGGAACGAGGATACAAATATGCTGATTCATCGATGTCACATGTTGCAGTATTAATAATATTGTGCACTTTAATTGATTTGATATTATTTATGATTCAGTTTGTTTAATGGGAAAAGGAGATAACGCAAAGTTGAATATAGAATTGATGTATCATGGACAAGAATTTAGATAATAGAGGTCATAGAATCCCCACAGTGCAGAAGGATGCCATTCAGCCCATCGAGCCTGCACTGACAGCACCTTACCCAGGCCCTATCACCGTAACTCTACATATTACCACACTAATCCCCTAACCTACACATCGAGGGATACTAAAGGGCAGTTTAGCATTGCCAATCCACCTATTTGCACACCTTTGGAGTGTAGGAGGAAACCCACGCAGACATGCAGAGAACATGAAAACTCAACAGAGTCACCCAAGGTGGGAATTGAATCCGGGTCCCTTGCGCTGTGAGTGCTCGGGCTACTGCTGTCTCCGATCCTCTAGATGGTAGAAACTGCAGACTTCACAGTGCTGTCAAAGCCAACCCCTAGCACTTATCAGAAAATTCTGATTTATGTCAGGAGTGTGTTCTTTAAAGTTGTTGCTGACCAGGTTTGCTACTGATCCCGATCATCTCGGATCCAGGTGAGGGTAGGATGATTCTGTCAGGTTCTGGGGTTAAAGCAATCGGCAATCACTCCAGGGTCCCAGGATCTAGTTACACAATCACACCTGCTGTTAGAATTGAGGTTTCAGAATTAGCTTTAAACATTAACATGTTTTAAATGGAAAGGTTAAGGTGCCCCTTTCATCTCTCTCTGTCACATGAAGCACATTGCTCACTGGAGACAGTACATCTATTACCCATTCAATAACATTTGCATAATTTACCACTTGATTGGAGTTTTTTGAAGAGGGTACAGAAAGACTGGATGAGGGTAATACAGTTGATGCGGTGTACATGGACTCTTAAAAGGTATTTGATACAGTGCCACACAACAGACTTGTGACAATATTTATAGTTCCCCATAAAAGGGATGATAACGAATTGGCTGAATAATGAGAAGCAGAGAGTAGTGGCTGATGGATATTTTTCGGGCCACAGGAAGGTTTGTAATAGAGCTCCCCAGAGCTCTGAATTAGGACCTTTGCTTTTCCTGATCTATGGCGTTTATTGGTAGGGGGATTGAATTTAGGAGTCGCAGCGTCATGATGCAACTGTACACAACTCTGGTGTGGCCGCACTTGGAGTTTTGTGTGCAGTTCTGGTCCCCACATTACAGGAAGGATGTGGAGGCTTTGGAGAGGGTGCAGAGCAGGTTTACCAGGATGTTGCCTGGTATGGAGGGGAGGTCCTATGAGGAGAGACTGAGGGATTTGGGGTTGTTTTTGCTAGAAAGAAGGCGGCTAAGAGGGGATCTTATTGAAACATATAAGATGATTAGAGGTTTAGATAGGGTGGATAGTGATAGCCTTTTTCCTCGGATGAAGAAAGCTAGCACGAGGGGGCATGGCTTTAAATTAAGGGGGGGTAGTTATAGGACAGATGTCAGGGGTAGGTTCTTTACCCAGAGGGTGGTGAGGGACTGGAATGCCCTGCCAGCTGCAGTTGTAAATGCACCTAGTTTGGGGGCGTTTAAGAGATCTGTGGATAGGTTTATGGATGAAAAGGGATTGGTTTACGCTAGTGGGTCATTGTTTTGTAACTGGTTGGCGCAACATCGTGGGCCGAAGGGCCTGTTCTGCGCTGTAATGTTCTATGTTCTATGTTCTATTACATTCTGCACTCTCTCATTTCTTTCTCTATGAATGATATACTTTGCATAGTGTGCAAGAAACAATACTTTTCATTATATACTCATTTATATAATAATAAATCAAATCAAATTAAAGCTGCATTCAAAGGTACATATTTGATTTGATTTATTACTGTCGCATGTATTGACATACAGTGAAGAGTATTGTTATCTAGATGTTCCAAGGTTGACTGCATGGCCAGGGAGATGGCACCTGCCGTGGAACCGCTTAGAAAGGACAGCAGGACTAGAGGACACTCTGGGTATGGAACGCGCTACCGAGTAGGGTGGTGGAGGGAACGTTGGACTCATTTAAGGTTCAGTTAGATAGGCACATGAGTGAAACGAGGATGGAGGGTTATGGTAGGGGTTATTAAATAAGGGTTAGAACCTCGGGAGACACCGAAAAGGCAGGCTTGTGATTAACGTTTTTGTCTTTTATTCCACAGGTGGAGGTCCACCTCGTTGTCAAACGAGGGGCATTCACACGGAGGGTCGTGCCTGGGCTGCTCTTGGAAGTTCCAGGAGTGGCCTAGTACTTCATGTCGGTGTGTGTGCTTGATCCTGGACCGGTAGACGGGCGCCGCAACAGCTCAGTGACTATCACTGCTGGCTGTGCAGGCACATGGATTTGGGCCTGTGTCTGTGGGAGTTTGCGCATTCTCCCTGTGGTTGCGTGGGTTTCCTCCGGGCGCTCCGGTTTCCTCCCACACCCCAAAAATGTGCTCTCAGGCTGATTGGTTTTACCAAATTGACACTATTCTCTCCTGAATCTGGCTAAGTCAGGGGTTCTATTCGTAGACATATAGGGTAGAATAGGTGTAGGGTGATGCGGCGGCGCGGGCTCGTTGGGCCGAAGGGCCTGTTTCCCGTGCTGGGTTGTTCTTTGTTCTTTGACACAGCCTCAAGGTAAGGGGGTGCAGTTTAGATCGGAGTTGAGGAGGAACTTCTTCACTCAAAGGGTGGTGAATCTCTGGAATTCTCTGCCCATTGAAGTGGTGGGGGCTGCCTCGCTAAATATTTTTAAGTCAAGGGTAGATAGGTTTTTGACAGACAAGGGATTAAGGGTTATGGGAAGAAAGTGGGAAAGTGGAACTGAGCCACGACAGATCAGCCATGATCTTATTGAATGACGGGGCAGGCTCGAAGGGCTAGATGGCCTAATCCTGCTCCTATTTCTTATGTTCTTATGTGACTGTTGCCGTGATAGGCAAACCATAGTGGATCCAGATAGTCCGGGAGGCTGGAATTGATTTGTGCCGTGACTAGCCTTTTAAAGCACTTCATAATGAAGGATGTCAGAGCCACGGGCCGATTGTCATTGGTTTTTCTTAGGTACCAGGATGATGGTCGTCTTCTTGGAGTCATCGAGGTTTACAGCACGGAAACAGGCCCTTCAGCCCAACTTGTCCATACCACCCTTTTTTTTAAACCCCTAAGTTCATCCCAATTGCCTGCATTCAGCCCATATCCCTCTATACCCATTGTACCCATGTAACTGTCGAAATGCTTTTTAAAAGACAGAATTGTACCCCTTCTACTACTGCCTCTGGCAGCTTGTTCCAGACACTCACCACCCTCTGTGTGAAAAAATTGCTCCTCTGGACACTTTTTTATCTCTCCCCTATGCCATCTAATTTTAGATTCCCCTAACTTTGGGAAAAGATTTGACTATCTAACTGATCTGTGCCCCTCATTATTTTATAGACCTCCATAAGGTCACCCCTCGGCCTTCTACACTCCAGAGAAAACAGTTCCTATGTATCCAGCCTCTCCTTATAACTCAAACCATTGAGTCCTGGTAGTATCCTAGTGAATCTTTTCTGCACTCTTTCTAGTTTAATAATATCCTTTCTATAATAGGGTGACCAGAATTGTATACAGTATTCCAAGTGTGGCCTTACCAATGTCTTGTACAACTTCAACAAGATGTCCCAACTCCTGTATTCAATGTTCTGACCGATGAAACCAAGCATGCCGAATGCCTTCTTCACCACTCTGTCCACCTGTGACTCCGCTTTCAAGGAGCTATGAGCATGTACCCCTAGATCTCAAAACATTTGCTCTGTTCTCTCTCCAGAGCCACTGACAAGCCTGCTGAGGTTTTCGAGCATTTTCTGTTTTTGTTTCAGATTCCAGCATCCACAGGTTTTCGTGATTATCTTTTGATTGGTAGATAGAAGTGATGTTAGGGGTAAGTTTTTCACTCAGAGGGTGGTGAGTGAATGGAATCGGCTGCCGTCAGCCAATTCCATCGGTGGTGGTGGAGGTGAACTCGCTGGGGTCTTTTAAGAGACTTCTGGATGAGTATATGGGGTTTAATGGGATTGGGGGTTATAGATAGGTCTGTAGGTTGGTAGATGTTGATGTGATCGGCGCAACTCGTGGGCCGAAGGGCCTGTTTGTGCTGTAGTGTTCTATGTTCTATATTGACTTCCAAAAGGCAGTTGATAAAATGCCCCATAACACACTTGTGAGCAAAATCCGAGCTCATGGAATAAAAAGGAAAGTCGAAATGTGGGTGCAGAATTGGCCCATTGATAAAACACAGAGATAAATTGTTATTCCTTGGAATGGTGGAAGGTTTACAGTTGACTTCCCCGGGATTGATGTAACGACTCCCGTCCAAAGATGTGCGGATTAGGTATATTGGCCATGCTAAATTGTCCCTTGGTGTCAGAGGGATTAGCAGGGTAAATACATGGGGTTAGGGGTCAGGGTCTGGGTGAAATTGTTGTTGGTGCGGACTTGATGGGCCAAATGGCCTCCTTCTGCAATGTAGGGATTCTGTGATTCTTATTTAAATATTATAGTGGCCTTGACCTTGGTGTGAAACCTGCAATTGTTAAATTTGCAGATGGTGCCAAACTCAGCAGCGTTGTGAACTGTGAGGAGAACGATGGCGAACTTCAACTGGACATCAAAGGAAAGGATTGTAGATGCTGGGAATCTGAATCAGAAATAGAAAATGTAGGAGATAGCAGCAGCACGGCGAGAGTTTCGGAAGTAGATTGTATTGCCTGAGAGTTAGGTGAAGGCAGGATCACTGCAGGCTTTTGAAAGAACATTATCTGAAGAAGAAAACATTTCGAGGTACAGGAAAAGGCTGGGGAATTGCTCTAACAGAGGGCCAGCACAGACAGTGTTGGTCAAATGGCCTCCTTCTGTGTAGTAACCATTCTACAATTACATGATATAAATACTGTGGCAACAAGAGCAGGTCAGAGGCCAGGAATCCTGCCGCGAGTAACTCACCTCCTGACCCCCAAAGCCTGTCCACCATTTACAAGGCTCAAGTATGACAATGTCCTGGACGTTACCTTGAATATTTCCATTTTCACAGGTGTGAATCATGGGCACAGGCCTGTCTTCAATATCGTCCCCATGGTGTTGGTGCTTCAGATGTATTCTTTCTGATACCGTGAAATAGTTGTAGCTTAAGTCCAGCAAGGGGCATGCGGGCGGCAGGTTGTGGTGGGCTGCTCTTGGATGTTGCTTCGGGAGTTGCCTACTGCTTCATGTCGTTGGTGTGCGTAAACTGGACCATCTCGAGGGCATCATGACAGCTCAGAGGCTATCTCTGTTGCTGTGCGGACACATGGATTTGGGCCTGTGTCCGTGGGAGTTTGCGCGTTCTCCCCGTGGTTGCGTGGGTTTCCTCCGGGTGCTCCGGTTTCCTCCCACATCCCAAAAATGTGCTTTTAGGCTGATTGATTGGGTAACATTGGGAGATCCTATGAGGAGAGACTGAGAGATTTGGGGTTGTTTTCGCTGGAAAGAAGGCGGCTAAGAGGGGACCTTATTGAAACATATAAGATGATTAGAGGTTTAGATAGGGTAGATAGTGATTGCCTTTTTCCTAGGATGGAGAAAGCTAACACAAGGGGGCACGACTTTAAATTAAGGGGGGGTAGTTATAGGACTGATGTCAGGGGTAGGTTCTTTACCCAGAGGGTGGTGAGGGACTGGAATGCCCTGCCAGCTGCAGTTGTAAATGCGCCTATTTTGGGGGTGTTTAAGAGATCTGTGGATAGGTTTATGGACGAAAAGGGATTGGTTTAGGCTAGTGGGTCATTGTTTTGTAACTGGTCGGCGCAACATCGTGGGCCGAAGGGCCTGTTCTGCGCTGTAATGTTCTATGTTCTATGTTCTATGATACAAAAATAGGTGGATAAAGACAAAATACTGTGGATGCTGGAATCTGAAACAAGAACAGAAAATGATGGAAAATCTCAACAGGTCTAACTGTATTTGTGGAGAGAGAACAGAGCCCATGTTTTGAGTCAGGATGACACTTTATTAGAGCTCTGCATCAGGATGCTACACTCTGAACAGCATTGATGTACAAAGTGATCTTGGGGTTCAAGCCCATAGCTCCCAGAACGTGGCCACACAAGTAGATAGGATGGTGAAGGAGGTATGTGTCATGCTTGCCTTTATTAGTCAGGGCACTGAGTACAAGAGTCAAGATATCATGTTCAATTTTATAAAACTTTAGTTAGGTCGCAAAGATATTTTGGCCTTGGAGGGAGTGCAGAGGAGGTTTACTAGGCTGATACCAGAGTTGAGGGGGTTGAGCTATGAGGAGAGGCTGAATAAACTGGGCTTGTACTCGTTAGAGTTTAGAAGAATGAGGGGAGATCTCATTGAGACATATAAGATGATGAATGGGATGGATAGGATAGAGGTGGAGAGACTCTTCCCGCTCAGAAAGGACAGTAGGACTAGGGGGCACAGCCTCAAGATAAAGGGGGGAGCAGTTTAGAATGGAGTTGAGGAAGAACTTCTTCACTCAAAGGGTGGTGAATCTCTGGAATTCTCTGCCCGTTGAAGTGGTGGAGGCTACCTCACTTAATATTTTTAAGACGCGGGTTGATGGGTTTTTGATAAGAGATTGGATTAAGGGTTATGGGGAGAGGGCGGGAAGGTGGAACTGAGCCACGACAGATCAGCCATGATCTTATTGAATGGCGGGACAGGCTCGAAGGGCTAGATGGCCTACTCCTGCTCCTATTTCTTATGTTCTTATGTTCTTAGGCTGCACTTAGAGTATTGTGTTTAATTCTGGTTGCCAGATTACAGGAAAGGTGTGGAGGCTATGGAGACGGTGCAGAAGAGGTTTATCAGGATGCTGTCTGGATTTTTGAGTTTGACTTACAAGAAGAGGCTGAACAAACTGGGGTTATTTTCCCTGGAGTGACGGAGGCTGAGGGGAGAAGCATAGACAGGATTAGAACATACAACATTACAGTGCAGTACAGGCCCTTCAGCCCTCAATGTTGCACCGACCTGTGAAACCAATCTAAAGCCCATCTAACCTACACTATTCCAATATCATCCATATGTTTATCCAATGACCATTTAAAAGCCCTTAATGTTGGTGAGTCCACTACTGTTGCAGGCAGGGCATTCCACACCATTACTACCCTCTTGAGTAAGAACATAAGAACATTCTAAAACTCCATTCTAAAACGCCCCCCCCCCTTTATCTTGAGGCTGTGCCCCCTAGTCCTACTGTCTTTTTTGAGCGGGAAGAGTCTCCCCACCTCTATCCTATCCATCCCATTCATCATCTTATACGTCTCAATGAGATCTCCCCTCATTCTTCTAAACTCCAACGAGTACAAGCCTAGTTCATTCAACCTCTCCTCATAGCTCAACCCCCTCAACTCCGGTATCAGCCTAGTAAACCTCCTCTGCACTCCCTCCAAGGCCAAAATATCTTTGCACAGGTGCGGCGCCCAAAACTGCACACAGTACTCCAGCTGCGGCCTCACCAATGCCCTATACAGCTGCAGCAAGACCTCCCTACTTTTATGTTCAATCCCCTTCGCTATGAAGGCCAGCATCCCATTTGCCTTCCTGACCACCTGCTGCACCTGCAAGCTGGGTTTTGTAATAAGCCGTGGATAACGAAGGAGGTGAAGGAAAGTGTTAAATTAAAAGTGGAGGAATTTAGAGTAGCGAAGAGTAATGGGCGAGAAGAGGATTGGGAGAGGTTTAAATGTCAACAAAGATTGACAAAGAAGTTGATAAAGGAGGGTAGGAGAAACAATGAAGCTGGGCTAGCGCTTAATATAAAAAAGGATAGCAAGAGTTTTTATAAATATATAAAAAGGAAGAGGCTGGCTAGGGTGAACGTTGTCCTTTAGAGGATGAGAAAGGTGACCTAGTGGTAGGGGATGAGGATATGGCTAAGGTATTGAATAACTTTTTTGTTTCTGTCTTCACGGAGGAGGACGTGAATAATTTGCCGGGTGTTAGCGATGGAAAGGTGGTAGGACTGGAGGGTCTTAATGACATTACTGTTACTAGAGAGTAAAGAACCTACCTCTGTTGTCTGTCCTATATCTATCACCCCTCAAGTTAAAGCTATGTCCCCTCATGTTAGCTATCACCATCCAAGGAAAAAGGTTCTCACTGTCCACTCTATCTAATCCTCTGATCATCTTGTACCCCTCAATTAGGTCACCTCTGAACCTTCTTCTCTCTAATGAAAACAGCCTCAAGTCCCTCAGCCTTTCCTCATAAGACCTTCCCACCACACCAGACAACAACCTGGTAAACCTCCTCTGCCCCCATTTTCAGAATCTTTTTCCTGGAGTTGAAATATCTAATACTAGGGGGTCTGTGCTTTAAGGTGAGAGAGAGAAAGTTCAAAGGAGATGTGAAGGGTAAGTTTTTTTATGTGCAGAGTGGTAGGTGTCTGGAACGTGCTGCCAAGGCTGGTGGTGGAGGCAGATACGATAGGGGTGTATAAGGGGCTTTTAGATAAGCTCATGAATATGCAAAGGATAGAGAGATATAGAGCAAGGGCAGGTAAAAGGGATTAGTTTAATTTGACTTCATGTTCAGCACAACATTTTGGGCCAAAGGGACTGTTTCTGTGCTGAACCGTTCCATGTTCAATGTTAGAACAAAGAACAAAGAACAACACAGCACAGGAAACAGGCCCTTCGGCCCAACGAGCCCGCGCCGCCGTCCCATTGTCAGTGACCTATTCATGATTTTAGTCTATGCCTAATGTGTGAGGATCAGGGAGGTCCAATATAGGGACAATTTGTTACCCAATCAATCAGCCGAAAAGCACATTTTTGGGATGTGGGAGGAAACCGGAGCACCCAGAGGAAACCCACGCAACCATGGGGAGAACGCGCAAACTCCCACGGATACAGGCCCAAATCCATGTGTCCACACAGCAACAGAGATAGCCTCTGAGCTGCCATGATGCCCTCGAGATGGTCCAGTTTACGCACACCAACGACATGAAGCAGTAGGCAACTCCCGAAGCAATATCCAAGAGCAGCCCACCACAACCTGCCACCCGCATGCCCCTTGCTGGACTTAAATGCCTGTGGATAAAAAATTCATTATTAAAAGACTCTATATCCCTGAGGCTAAAACTGAACCCCAAGCCTACAATGTTTAGTAAGGCCTGCTATATCCCCCTATATGTAGACCGCTCATGTGGCTGTCCAAGTGACTCTTGAACAACCCTAGCGTGCCTGCTTCCACCACCTTACTCGGCAGTGCATTCCACATCCCCACTACCCTTTGTGTGAAAAACTGCCCTCTAATATTAGTCTTATACCTATCCCCCCTCACCCTAAGCCCGTGACCCCTCGTTCTATCCATTTCTAATAGCGGAAAAAGCTTACCACCATTTACTCTATCTATCCCCTTCATAATCTTATAAACCTCTATTAGATCCCCCCTCAGCCAACGTCTCTCAAGGGAAAACAGCCCAAGTGCGTTCAATCTTTCCTCGTAAGACAGCCCTTCCATACCAGGCAACATCCTGGGAAATCTCCTCTGCACTCTCTCCAGGATCTCTACATCCTTCCGGTAGTACAGCGACCAGAACTGGACGCACTACTCCAAGTGAGGCCTAACCAACGTTCTACACAACTGCAACATCAGACTCCTACTCTTATATTCTATACCCCTTCCTATGAAGGTTAACATGCCGTACGCTTTCCTCATCACATTCTGCACCTGCACCGACACCTTCAGGGACTTGTGTACCTGCACCCCCAGGTCTCTCTGCGTATCTATACTCTGGATAGTTCTACCTTTTATCATATAACTCCCCTCCACATTATTCCGGCCAAAGTGCATCACCTCGCATTTCTCCGGTTTAAATTCCATTTGCCATCTATCTGCCCAATCTACCAGCCTGTCTATGTCCTGTTGCATTGCCAGGCACTGCTCCTCAGTACCCGCCAATCCAACCATCTTAGTGTCATCAGCAAATTTGCTGATCACACCACCTACCCCCTCTTCCAAGTCATTAATATATACTACAAATAGTAGAGGTCCTAGTACCGAGCCCTGCGGCACCCCACTGGTGACAGACCTCCAATTGGAAAAGGAGCCCTCCACTACTACCCGCTGTCTCCTCCTCCCAAGCCAGTTCTTCACCCATCTACATACCTGGCCTTGTATCCCATGAGCCTTCACCTTTTCTATCAGCCTACCGTGAGGGACCTTGTCAAACGCCTTACTGAAATCCATATTGACAACATCAACGGTTTGTCCTTCGTCAACCGTTTTTGTCACCTCTTCAAAAAATTCCAATAGATTCGTAAGGCACGACCTCCCTGTAACGAAGCCATGCTGCGTATCCCTGATCAGATTGCAGCGCTCCAGATGCTCATACATCCTATCCTTGAGGATCCTCTCCATTATCTTGCCTATAACTGAAGTCAAGCTCACAGGCCTATAGTTCCCTGGGTTATCCCTCTGACCCTTCTTAAACAACGGTACTACATTTGCAATCCGCCAATCCTCTGGGACCTCACCTGTGTCCAAAGAAGAGACAAAGATTTGCGTCAGAGGCCCAGCAATTTCATCCCTCACCTCCCTTAGCAGCCTAGGATAGATGCCATCAGGCCCCGGAGATTTATCCGTCTTTATACTGTCTAAAAGTCCCAACACCTCTTCCCTCGTGATGACTATTTCCCTCAATGGATCCTCAAACTTCTCAAGCACAGCAGCAGAGATCAGACCCCTCTCCTGAGTGAATACCGACGCAAAGTATTCATTCAAGATCTCCCCCATTCCCCCAGGCTCCAAGCATAGTTCCCCTCCTCTGTCCCTGAGAGGACCAATGTTCCCTCTAACCATCCTTTTGTTTCTAATATAGGAGTAAAATGCCTTAGGATTTTCCTTAATCCTACCCGCCAAAGCCATTTCGTGGCCCCTTTTTGCCTTTCTGATGCCCCTTTTAAGTTCTCTCCTACATTCTCTGTATTCTTCTAACGCTATCTCTGTCCTCAAATGCCTCGATCTAGTGTACGCCTCCCTCTTTCTCCTGACCAGGTCCTCAATATCCCTAGTTACCCACGGCTCTCTAATCCTACCTTTCCCATCCTTCCTCTTGACCGGCACATGTCTTTCCTGTAAAGATTTTAGTTTTCCCTTGAGAGACTCCCACATACCCAGCGTCGACCTACCGTTAAACAGCGTACCCCAGTCCGTATCTTTAAGATCCTGCCTAATCCGGTTGTATCTAGCCCTCCCCCAATTTAACACCCTCCCCTTAGGACAGGCTTCATCTTTATCCATTAATATCTTGAACCAGACAGAGTTGTGGTCACTGTTAGCCACATGCTCTCCTACCTCAACGTCAACCACCTGCCCAGGCTCATTCCCCAGAACCAAGTCCAGTATAGCCCCCTCCCTGGTCGGGCTATCCACGTACTGCTCCAGGGATCCTTCCATTACACACTGTACAAATTCCTCCCCGTCAGCACCCTCTGATCTCAGTACATTCCAATCTACCCTGGGGAGATTAAAATCTCCCACTACCACCACCCTATTCTTCCTGCACTTATCTAGAATGTCCCTGCTTATCCCTTCTTCCACAGCCCTCGAGCTGTTAGGCGGTCTGTAGTACACACCCAACATAGTAACATCTCCCTTCCTATTACTCAACTCCACCCATAGCGACTCGATTCCTATATCCTCCGTACCTCCCTCCCTCTGCACTGCTACGATGCAATCCTTAACTAACAACGCCACTCCCCCACCTCTCAGCGACCCACCCCTACCACGCCTGAAACACTTATACCCAGGAACATTCAACTGCCAATCCTGCCCTTCCTTTAACCAAGTCTCTGTCACCGCCACCACTTCCAACTTCCTTTCGAACATTAATGCCTTCAGTTCATCTGTTTTGCCAGTCACACTCCTAGCATTGAAACACATGCACCGAAGACCCTCAGAAACAATCCGATCCTTCTTCCTACCCATATTCTATTCATTTCTTCCAGCACTGATACACAGAGACAGCTGTGTGCAGCATTTACAAAATGCACTGCAGAACTCATCTTCCAACCCCATGACCACTCACATCTAGAAGGACAAGGGCAGCAGATACCTGGGAACACCTCCTCCTGAAGGTTCCCCTCCGAGACACTCACCATCCTGATACGGAAATGTAATGCTGTTCCTTCACTGTCATTGGATCAAATTCCTGGAACTCCCTCCCTAACAGCTCCGTGAATGTACGTACGTCTCAGAGATTGCAGCACAGCAAGAGACAACTCACCACCATCTTCTCAAGGGCAATTCCTGATGGGCAATAATGCTGGTCTGGCCGGTGACATTCGCATTCTGTGAACTGTTATCTGTTGTGCATTGAGTGGCACGACAGCAAACTGCCAGAGACAACCACACAATACTGGTTGAGGAATGAATATTGTGCAGGGCTTCCTCTTTACACAAAGCCATTAAATATTTTACATCCATTTGAGAGATGGAACTTTCATTTAGTATTTCATCATAAAGCAATATCTGTAACTATCTTAATCTCCTCAGTGCAAAAACATAGAACATAGAACATTACAGCGCAGAACAGGCCCTTCGGCCCACGATGTTGCGCCGACCAGTTACAAAACAATGACCCACTAACCTAAACCAATCCCTTTTCATCCATAACCCTATCCACAGATCTCTTAAACGCCCCCAAACTAGGAGCATTTACAACCGCAGCAGGCAGGGCATTCCAATCCCTCACCACCCTCTGGGTAAAGAACCTACCCCTGACATCAGTCCTATAACTACCCCCCCTTAATTTAAAGCCATGCCCCCTCGTGCTAGCTTTCTCCATCCTAGGAAAAAGGCTATCACTATCCACCTCTAATCATCTTATATGTTTCAATAAGATCCCCTCGCAACCTTCTTCTTTCCAGCGAAAACAACCCCAAATCCCTCAGCCTCTCCTCATAGGATCTCCCCTCCATACCAGGCAACATCCTGGTAAACCTCCTCTGCACCCTCTCCAAAGCCTCTACATCCTTCCTGAAATGTGGGGACCAGAACTGCACACAATACTCCAAGTGCGGCCGCACCAGAGTTGTGTACAGTTGCATCATGACGCTGCGACTCCTAAATTCAATCCCCTATTATTCAAAACCCTATTATTTCCACATAGCTTTCTTTATGGCTACAGGATGCCCCAAAGTACTTTACATTGGTCTGCAACAAAAAACTTTGCTGTTTGTCCCAGGATTGTCCCCAGTTAGAACATAAGAACATAAGAAATAGGAGCAGGAGTAGGCCATCTGGCCCTTCGAGCCTGGGTCTGTACTTGTTGGAGTTTAGAAGGCTGAGGGGGGATCTTATAGAGACATATAAGATAATGAAGGGGATGGATAGGGTAGAGGTGGAGAGATTCTTCCCACTCAGAAAGGACAGCAGGACTAGAGGGCACAGCCTCAAAATAAGGGGGGGGGGGGATGCAGTTTAGATCAGAGTTGAGGAGGAACTTCTTCACTCAAAGGGTGGTGAATCTCTGGAATTCTCTGTCCGTTGAAGTGGTGGAGGCTGCCTCGCTAAAGATATTTAAGTCACGGGTAGATAGATTTTTGATCAATAAGGGAATTAAGGGTTATGGGGAGCAGGCGGGAAAGTGGAACTGATCCACTTCAGATCAGCCATGATCTTATTGAATGGCGGGGCAGGCTCGAAGGGCTAGATGGCCTACTCCTGTCCCTATTTCTTATGTTCTTAAAACAGGAAACTACAGGAGAGACCAAGGAAGCTTCTTGTTTCCAAATCCTGGAGCTTGTGGTTAGAGTCAGTCACCCAGATAATATTTCACTTGGCCATTTGTGATTTGCCCTCTCTGACACAGCCTGACTGTTAGAATCTGGTCAACAATTCTCTGGGAGTGTTCTCAATTACATTTCCGAGTATCTCCAGTGCAGTTATCAAATTAACATTCCTGACCTTGGTCACAGTTCACTGAGTAAGAAGTTTTTATTTTCAAATGGGATGTTGGTGATTTTTCTCCAGCTGGTTAGAGGCAGTCTCTCTGTTGCAGGTTAAAAAGGGAAAGCTGTCTCAGTGAGTGTGACCGCAGTGTAGAAACAGGTAGGAGGCAGGGAAAGGATCAGGTTGATTCGGAGCCCTGCTCTGATAGGTTTGTGGCCATTCCCAGCTGGAGATGTAGCAGTCCCGTCCCCTCCCTCCCGGGATACGCTTCTGTGTCTGAACCAGGGACAGGCTCTGGGAACTGGGAACCCTCCAGACACGGAGTGACCACTCAGAGCAAACCTCCAAATATTAAAGCAGCAACGGGAGAGACAGAGAGAGAAAGTCTTTCAACTCAAACAACACCACTGCGTATCAGTGTTGGTGAATCTAGAATTCAGCGTGGGGAAGGAGAGAGAAAAGGAGAGAGGGAGACAGAGGGAGGGAGGAAAGTGAAGAAGGTGAGAGATTGAGGTGGAGATGGTGGGTGGGGGCAGTGGGTGCTGAGTTTATTAACTGGACTGGGTTGCTGTATGTGTGTATCTCTTTCCCCCGGTGTGTGTTGCAGTTGCTGAGCACTCCTGTGTGTGTCTCTCCCTGTGTGTGTGTGTCTCTCTCCCTGTGTGTGTGTCTCTCTCTCCCTGTGTGTGTGTCTCTCTCCCTGTGTGTGTGTGTCTCTCTCCCTGTGTGTGTGTGTCTCTCTCCCTGTGTGTGTGTGTGTGTCTCTCTCCCTGTGTGTGTGTGTGTGTCTCTCTCCCTGTGTGTGTGTGTCTCTCTCCCTGTGTGTGTGTGTCTCTCTCCCTGTGTGTGTGTGTCTCTCTCCCTGTGTGTGTGTGTCTCTCTCCCTGTGTGTGTGTGTCTCTCTCCCTGTGTGTGTGTGTCTCTCTCCCTGTGTGTGTGTGTCTCTCTCTCCCTGTGTGTGTGTGTCTCTCTCTCCCTGTGTGTGTGTGTCTCTCTCTCCCTGTGTGTGTCTCTCTCTCCCTGTGTGTGTCTCTCTCTCCCTGTGTGTGTGTGTGTGTGTGTGTGTCTCTCTCTCTCCCTGTGTGTGTGTCTCCCTGTGTGTGTCTCCCTGTGTGTGTCTCCCTGTGTGTGTCTCCCTGTGTGTGTCTCCCTGTGTGTGTCTCCCTGTGTGTGTGTCTCCCTCCCTGTGTGTGTGTCTCCCTCCCTCCCTGTGTCTCTCTCCCTCCCTGTGTCTCTCTCCCTCCCTGTGTCTCTCTCCCTCCCTGTGTCTCTCTCCCTCCCTGTGTCTCTCTCCCTCCCTGTGTCTCTCTCCCTCCCTGTGTCTCTCTCTCTCCCTGTGTGAAGGTGTGTGTGTCTCCCTGTGTCTCTCCCTGTGTGAAGGTGTGTGTGTCTCCCTGTGTCTCTCCCTGTGTGAAGGTGTGTGTGTCTCCCTGTGTCTCTCCCTGTGTGAAGGTGTGTGTGTCTCCCTGTGTCTCTCCCTGTGTGAAGGTGTGTGTGTCTCCCTGTGTCTCTCCCTGTGTGAAGGTGTGTGTGTCTCCCTGTGTCTCTCCCTGTGTGAAGGTGTGTGTGTCTCCCTGTGTCTCTCCCTGTGTCTCTCTCTCTCTCTCTCCCTGTGTGAAGGTGCTGAGCCCTCCTTTCTGCTGCAGGATGTCCAGTCGGGAGATTGTACAAATCCCAGATGATTCTCATTTCACCTCGTTCCGGGAGCAGTGCGAACACCAGGAAGGTTGGCAGGTCCAGTACAACAAGGGAGGCACAACCGTATGGAACCGGCAGCCCGAGGAGAACAAGACTGTGCAGAAACTCAAGGTAAGGAGAATGGAGGGTTAGGGACATGGAGACATGTTCAAAAATACTCCACTGGACTGCTGAAAGGCGCTATACAAATGCTATTCTTTCTGATTTAGAAAATGAAGAACAGGAACTGCAGTCAGTATATTGTGGTTATGTTGAATGTTAAATGACTCCAGGTTAACTCTGCAAGCTTTCTATAACAGTAACTAGCAATTTTAAAAAAAGTTTAATTTCAAATAACAACAATCTTACATTTGTAGCAATAATCTCCCTCACTCTGCTGTTTTACATGGGGGGGGGGAGATTAGTGAGGCCATTCCTGGAATATTGTGTACAGTGCTGGTCTCCTTAACTAAGGAAAGTTGTAAATGTGTTAGCTGTAGCTCAAAGAAGGTTCAGTAGACTAGTTACAAGAATGAGAGTTATCCAGACAGGAAAGGTCAGGTGAGCTTCTCTCTGTCTCTGTGGTGTATTTGGCAGTGGTGGGAGACATGGCAGTGCTGGATGGTGCTGTGATCTTATCGTTCCACCATTGTTGATAGGATTTCATGTTGAATGCAGGCCTCAGCACCCAGAATTCCGTGTTAGGGCTGTCAGCGAGATTGTGAGACCCCCCCCCCCCCCCACCCCACCGTGTAAACCTCAGCGAGAGGTTGTGGTTAACTCTGTTTCTCTCTCTCTAGACGCTGCCTGATGTGCTGAGCTTTCCACAATTTCCTGATTTTTACTCTAGGAATGGACAGATTATCTCTTGGGAACAGGTTAGATTTATATCCACTGGAGCTCAGAAGAGAAAGGGTGTCCTGTTTGAAACCTATATGATCCTGAGGGATGTGGACAGGAGAGTTGTGAAGAGGATGTGGGAAACCGTGGAAGAAGGAGGTGACCCATTTAAACAGAGATGAGGAGAAATTTGTTTCTCTGAGGTGACGGGTCTCTGGACCTCTCGTTATTGAAAGGAAGCAGATGCAAAGACTTTGAGAATTTTTAAGGCAGAGCGAGCTAGATTCTTGATAAACAAGGGGGTGAAAGGTTATTAGGGGTCAGCAGGACGTTACAATCGGATCATTCATGATCTTATTGTTTGATGGAGTAGGCTGAAAGTGACCCAGTGGTTGACAAGCCCTCAGTCACATGCTGATTTAAGAACATAAGAACATAAGAAATAGGAGCAGGAGTAGGCCCTTCGAGCCTGCCCCGCCATGGTTTGGTGCTGATAACCTCAATTCACTGGTCTATTTCTGTCACTTATTGTGAATGACAGGATTTTTCTTACCACGAGGAAGTGACTGAATTATCAAGATTATTGTTAATTTTGATGAGTTTCATGACCATCTTCTTTTCGTAAGACTTTCAGTTTAAGAGAACTGACCTTGGAAAGTTTTGGGAAGGTTGTTGCTTCCTCAGTCCCCCAACACAACCCAAGCGGAAATGTCCAAATTATATTTAATTTGTATAGCACCTTGGTTAAACCACTTAGAGCACCAACACAAACTGGTCTCTGTATTGCCAAAATTTATATAAAGACTTTGGACAGGATTTTACAACCTTGCTCAGGTAAGATTGTAAAATCCCACTCAAGGCCAGTGGAGATTTCTATTCTACGAGCTGGAATCAGGGTGAGCAAGGCAATAAAATTCCAGCCATTGAATAAAGTGGCTGATACCAAGGCTAGGAGGTTCTACCTATCTGTAAGATTGAACTGGTTTGGACACCGAAGGTTGAGGAGTGACCTGATAAAAACTGTTCAGATTATGCAAATATTTCATAATTTTGACATGGTTATTTCCACTTGTGTGCAGAGAGAACAGGGACCATCAATATAAATAAGCACAAATAAATCACATCGAAAATTCAGTGGAAGCTTATTCACTCAGAGAGAGGTGAGAATGTGGAACTCACTCCCACAAGGAGCAGCTGAAGCAAATGTGTCTAGGGCAGTGGATAGAGGAGAGCCGGTGGATGTGGTCTTTCTGGATTTTCAGAAGGCGTTTGACAAGGTACCTCACAAGAGGTTATTGCAGAAGGTCGAGGGACATGGAGTTGGGGGTAGGGTGTTAGCGTGGATAGAGGATTGGTTGTCAAATAGGAGGCAGAGAGTGGGGGTCAATGGGTGCTATTCGGATTGGCGGTTGGTGACTCGTGGGGTGCCCCAGGGGCCGGTGCTGGGGCCTCAGCTATTTACCATTTATATAGATGATCTGGAGGAGGGAACCGAGTGCAGGGTGTCGAAATTTGCTGATGACACCAAGATTGAGGGAAAGGCAAATTGTGCGGAGGGTGTGGAGAGTCTGCAGAAGGATCTAGATAGGCTGGGTGAATGGGCCAGGAAATGGCAAATGGAATTTAATGTTGGCAAGTGTGAGGTGGTCCACTTTGGTAGGAGGAATGGTAGGAAGGACTATTACTTACGTGGCGAAAAACTGCAGCAGGCGACGGTGCAGAGGGACCTCGGGGTCCTGGTGCACGAGTCGCAAAAACCCAGCTTGCAGGTGCAGCAGGTGGTCAGGAAGGCGAATGGGATGCTGGCCTTCATAGTGAGGGGGATTGAATATAAAAGTAGGGAGGTCTTGCTGCAGCTGTATAGGGCATTGGTGAGGCCACAGCTGGAGTACTGTATGCAGTTTTGGGCGCCGCACCTGCGCAAGGATATTTTGGCCCTGGAGGGAGTGCAGAGGAGGTTTACTAGGCTGATACCAGAGTTGAGGGGATTGAGCTATGAGGAGAGGCTGAATAAACTAGGCTTGTACTCGTTAGAGTTTAGAAGAATGAGGGGAGATCTCATTGAGACATATAAGATGATGAATGGGATGGATAGGATAGAAGTGGAGAGACTCTTCCCGCTCAAAAAAGACAGTAGGACTAGGGGGCACAGCCTCAAGGTAAAGGGGAGGCGGTTTAGAACAGAGTTGAGGAGGAACTTCTTCACTCAAAGGGTGGTGAATCTCTGGAATTCTCTGCCCGTTGAAGTGATGGAGGCTGCCTCGCTAAATATTTTCAAGAAGCGGGTTGATGGGTTTTTGATAAGAGAGGGGATTAAGGGTTATGGGGAGAGGGCCGGAATGTGGAACTGAGCCACGACAGATCAGCCATGATCTTATTGAATGGCGGGGCAGGCTCGAAGGGCTAGATGGCCTACTCCTGCTCCTATTTCTTATGTTCTTATGTTCAAATGGTGTAGAGACATTCAAGGCAAAGCTAGAGGAACCGCTGAGGGAGAAAGGAGATAAATTGATGGGAGTAGTTGGGTGGAAGGAGGATTGTGTGGTTGGACTGATTGGTGTGAATGACCTGTTATATATATTGTACATTCTCTGGAATGTGAAATGTATCAATGAATCAGAAACATCACCCTGTCAATGGTACGATGACTACAACAATAATCAAAAGCTGTTCCGGTCCTTCCACATCCTCAGTCTCTATTAAGACTTTTATTGCACAAAACTTCAAATTAAACTGAAATTTGTTTTGTGATCGACATTTTGTTGTAATGTGACACTAATAGGAGGGAACAAAAGGAGACTGAGCAAGGGGTTAGATTAATTCAGCCTAACAGAAAAGCACGCTTGAGAAAAATGAGCAAGTCAAAGTAAAGTTTATTTATTAGTCACAAGTAATGTTTGCATTAACACTGCAATGAAGTTACTGTGAAATTCTCCTAGTCATCACAGCCCGGCGCTTGTTCAGGTCGATGCACCTAACCAGCACGTCTTTCAGAATGTGGGAGGAAACCGGAGCACCCAGAGGAAACCCATGCAGACACAGGGAGAACATGCAAACTCCACACAGACAGTCACCCAAGCTAGGAATCAAACCTGGCTCCCTGGCACTGTGAGGCAGCAGTGCCAACCCACTGTGGTACCGTGCTGCCCCTTTTGAGTGAAACACAGAGAGATATTCATCACATGGACAGAGGATTCAATCCAACCAGGTGGTTCTGACCTGAAACTCACTGGGAAATTGAACAAACTGAAAATGGAAAACAAAATGCAGAAAATGAGAATAGTTAGATACGTCTTTCGAAGAGCTAGCATAGCTCGATGGGCTGAGTAGGTTTTTTCTGTGCTGTAAAATTCTATTGCTTCTGAGAAGTCCAGTTATTAATATAAAGTGCAATCTGACTGAAGACTACATCTACTTCTTGTGGCTGAGTAAACCAGCACTAAATGAACATTTTAAATCTCGTTATACCCCCAGTGTACTTTTGGGATGTAGCCACGAAGATTAAACCTGGAGAATCATGGTTAGGAATAGGCCAGAAACTCAATTACACAATCGCTTTGTAAAACAAAAAAATAATTACTCATGGTGATTTTTCCTTTCTGTTACATTTATGTTGAATATCAACAAATGCAATTTTTTGAGGCAAAAAGTATTTAAATTGGCAAGAAAAGTTTACTTTTCAGTTTTTGTGTGGCGGTTTTCTCTGGTGTAAAATTAGAATTCTTATCTCCTTCATCCCAGTGAATTTCAATATTCAAAATGGATTAATATATAGCGCTTGGTTTCCATGGTACTTAATAACATAGAACCAGATACCACAGAGGAGGCCATTTGACCCATCACGGCAGTTCTGGTTCTTATAAAGACTGTCCAATCAGTCTAACTTTCCTTTTTACTCAACAATCCTGTTATTTTGTTCCATTTCTATATTTATCTCAATTTCTGTTTGAAAGCTATTATTGTATTTGTTTGGCCCAAACCTCCAGGCAGCACACTCTCAATGAGAGTAACTTGCTGCATGAAAAGTTTTTTCATCAGCTTGTTTTAATTATTTTAAATCTGAGTCCTCAGGTTAGCAATCACAAAAGTTTCTCCTCATTCACTGTCAAAACACACTGTAGATTTTGAACAGTGGAGTTATCAACAGCAATATTGGATCGATCTGGTGGTTTTGTGTCTGAACTGAAATATTGGGGGCAATTCTCCCATCACAACGCACAACCTTTCTGGCGGGTTGGGCTCGGAGATGCACATCGCTGGCTTTTTCCAGGAATTGTGCATGCACATCTCCCAGAGCTGGCGAACAATCGGAGTCCAGACCAGACTGGAAACTGGCAGGAAGATAGGTAAGTGATTTGAATCTTTATTACAGCCCACGGGAAGTGGAGGAACGGATATGTAAGGAAATTCTGGATAGGCGTAGAAAAAATAGGGTTGTTGTAGTGGGAGACTTTAATTTTCCTGGTATAGACTGAAAAGTGCTTAGGGCTGGGGTTCTGAACAGGGAGGAATTTGTAAAATGCGTACAGGAAGGTTCTTTGGAACAATATGTAGATAGCCCAGCCAGAGAGGGGGCTATACTGGACCTAGTACTGGGGAATGAGCCCGGTCAGGTCATCAAAGTTTCAGTAGGGGAACATGTGGCAAATAGTGACCACAATTCTGCAAACTTTAGTATAGTAATGGAAAAGGATGAGTGTTGTCCTACAGGTAGGGTGCTGAATTAGGGAAAGGCTAACTACAGCCGGATTAGGCAGGATTTGGTGGCCATTGATTGGGGGAAGCTGTTCAAGGGTAAATCCATATCTGACATGTGGGAGTCTTTTAAGGAGCAGTTGATGGGGCTGCAGGACAGGCATGTGCCTGTAAAAAGGAAGGATAGGAAAGGTAGGATTCAAGAGCCGCGGATAACCAGAGAAATTGTGGGTCTAATCAAAAAGAAAAGAGAGGCATATGTTAGGTCCAGGCAGCTAAAAACTAGAGGAATACGGAGGAAGTAGGAAAGAACTCAAACGGGGAGTTAGAAGGGCAAAAAGAACAAAGAACAAAACAGCACGGGAAACAGGCCCTTCGGCCCAACGAGCCCGCGCCGCCGTCCCATGGTCAGTGACCTATTCATGACTCTAGTCTATGCCTAATGTGTGAGGATCAGGGAGGTCCAATATAGGGACAATTTGTTACCCAATCAATCAGCCTAAAAGCACATTTTTGGGATGTGGGAGGAAACCGGAGCACCCGGAGGAAACCCACGCAACCATGGGGAGAACGCGCAAACTCCCACGGACACAGGCCCAACTCCATGTGTCCGCACAGTAACAGAGATAGCCTCTGTGCTGCCATGATGCCCTCGAGATGGTAAGTGCCTGTGGATAAAAATTTCATTATTAAAGACTCTATATCCCTGAGACTAAACTGACCCCAAGCCTACAATGCTTAATAAGGCCTGCTATATCCCCCTATATGTAAACTGCTCATGTGGCTGTCCAAGTGACTCTTGAACAACCCTAGCGTGCCTACTTCCACCACCTCACTCGGCAGTGCATTCCACATCCCCACTACCCTTTGTGTGAAAAACTGCCCTCTAACATTAGTCTTATATCTAGCCCCCCTCACCCTAAGCCCGTGACCCCTCGTTCTATCCATTTCTAATAGCGGAAAAAGCTTATCACCATCTACTCTATCTGTCCCCTTCATAATCTTATAAACCTCTATCAAATCCCCCCTCAGCCGACGTCTCTCAAGGGAAAACAGCCCAAGTGCGTTCAATCTTTCCTCGGAAGACAGCCCTTCCATACCAGGCAACATCCTGGTAAATCTCCTCTGCACTCTCTCCAGGATCTCTACATCCTTCCGGTAGTACGGCGACCAGAACTGGACGCAGTACTCCAGGTGAGGCCTAACCAACGTTCTATACAACTGCAACATCAGACTCCTACTCTTATATTCTATACCCCTTCCTATGAAGGCTAACATGCCATACGCTTTCCTCATCACATTCTGCACCTGCACCGACACCTTCAGGGACTTGTGTACCTGCACCCCCAGGTCTCTCTGCGTATCTGTACTCCGGATAGTTCTACCTTTTATCATATAACTCCCTTCCACATTATTCCGGCCAAAGTGCATCACCTCGCATTTCTCCGGATTAAATTCCATTTGCCATCTATCTGCCCAATCTACCAGCCTATCTATGTCCTGTTGCATTGCCAGGCACTGCTCCTCAGTACCCGCCAATCCAACCAACTTAGTGTCATCAGCAAATTTGCTGATCACACCACCTACCCCCTCTTCCAAGTCATTAATATATACTACAAATAGTAGAGGTCCTAGTACCGAGCCCTGCGGCACCCCACTGGTGACAGACCTCCAATTGGAAAAGGAGCCCTCCACTACTACCCGCTGTCTTCTCCTCCCAAGCCAGTTCTTCACCCATCTACATACCTGGCCTTGTATCCCATGAGCCTTCACCTTTTCTATCAGCCTACCGTGAGGGACCTTGTCAAACGCCTTACTGAAATCCATATAGACAACATCAACGGCTTGTCCTTCGTCAACCGTTTTTGTCACCTCTTCAAAAAATTCCAATAGATTCGTAAGGCACGACCTCCCTGTAACGAAGCCATGCTGCGTATCCCTGATCAGATTGCAGCGCTCCAGATGCTCATACATCCTATCCTTGAGGATCCTCTCCATTATCTTGCCTATAACTGAAGTCAAGCTCACTGGCCTATAGTTCCCTGGGTTATCCCTCTGACCCTTCTTAAACAACGGTACAACATTTGCAATCCGCCAATCCTCTGGGACCTCACCTGTGTCCAAAGAAGAGACAAAGATTTGCGTCAGAGGCCCAGCAATTTCATCCCTCACCTCCCTTAGCAGCCTAGGATAGATGCCATCAGGCCCCGGAGATTTGTCTGTCTTTATATTGTCTAAAAGTCCCAACACCTCTTCCCTCGTGATGACTATTTCCCTCAACGGATCCTCAAACTTCTCAAGCACAGCAGCAGAGGACTGACCCCTCTCCTGAGTGAATACCGACGCAAAGTATTCATTCAAGATCTCCCCCATTCCCCCAGGCTCCAAGCATAGTTCCCCTCCTCTGTCCCTGAGAGGACCAATGTTCCCTCTAACCATCCTTTTGTTTCTAATATAAGAGTAAAATGCCTTAGGATTTTCCTTAATCCTACCCGCCAAAGCCATTTCATGGCCCCTTTTTGCCTTTCTGATGCCCCTTTTAAGTTCCCTCCTACATTCTCTGTATTCTTCTAACGCTATGTCTGTCCTCAAATGCCTCGATCTAGTGTACGCTTCCCTCTTTCTCCTGACCAGGTCCTCAATATCCCTAGTTACCCACGGCTCTCTAATCCTACCTTTCCCATCCTTCCTCTTGACCGGCACATGTCTTTCCTGTAAAGATTGTAGTTTTCCCTTGAGAGACTCCCACATACCCAGCGTCGACCTACCGTTAAATAGCGTACCCCAGTCCGTATCTTTAAGATCCTGCCTAATCCGGTTGTATCTAGCCCTCCCCCAATTTAACACCCTCCCCTTAGGACAGGCTTCATCTTTATCCATTAATATCTTGAACCAGACAGAGTTGTGGTCACTGTTAGCCACATGCTCTCCTACCTCAACGTCAACCACCTGCCCAGGCTCATTCCCCAGAACCAAGTCAAGTATAGCCCCCTCCCTGGTCGGTCTATCCACGTACTGCTCCAGGGATCCTTCCATTACACACTGTACAAATTCCTCCCCGTCAGCACCCTCTGATCTCAGTACATTCCAATCTACCCTGGGGAGATTAAAATCTCCCACTACCACCACCCTATTCTTCCTGCACTTATCTAGAATGTCCCTGCTTATCCCCTCTTCCACAGCCCTCGGGCTGTTGGGCGGTCTGTAGTAAACACCCAGCATAGTAACATCACCCTTCCTATTCCTCAACTCCACCCATAGCGACTCGATTCCTACATCCTCCGTACCTCCCTCCCTCTGCACTGCTATGATGCAATCCTTAACTAACAACGCCACTCCCCCACCTCTCAGCGACCCACCCCTATCTCGCCTGAAACACTTATACCCAGGAACATTCAACTGCCAATCCTGCCCTTCCTTTAACCAAGTCTCTGTCACCGCCACCACTTCCAACTTCCTTTCAAACATTAATGCCTTCAGTTCATCTGTTTTGCCAGTCACACTCCTAGCATTGAAACACATGCACCGAAGACCCTCCGAAACAACCCGATCCTTCTTCCTACCCTCCGGGCCTACCCTATCCCCAATCCCAGTTCCGTCTACCTCCCCACCCCCCTCCATATTAGTTTAAACCCTGCCGATACACACCAGCTAACCTTCCAGCTAAGATATGTATGCCCTTCCCAGTTAACTGTACCCCATCCCTCTTGTATATTTGCCGTTCTTTCATAAAGGCCCCTTTCAAAAAGGGGCCATGAAATGTCCTTGGCAGACAGGATTAAGGAGAATCCTAAGGCATTTTATTCATACGTTAGGAACAAGAGAGTTGTCAGTGAAAAATCGGACCTCTCAGGGACAAAGGAGGGGAATTATGCTTAGAACCCAAGGAAGTAGGGGAGATCCTAAATGAATACTTTGTATCAGTATTCACAAAGGAGAGGGACATGTTGACTGGGAGTGTCTCAGAGGGAAGTGTTGACCTGTTAGAAAAAATCTCCATTACAAGGGAGGAAGTGTTAGGTTTCTTAGGAAACATTAAGACAGACAAATCCCCAGGGCCTGATGGCATCTATCCTAGACTGCTCAGGGAGACAAGGGGTGAAATTGCTGGGCCTCTAACAGAAATCTTTGTCCCTTCTCTGGACACAGGTGAGGTCCCAGAGGATTAGAGGATAGCAAATGTGGTCCCGTTATTTAAGAAGGGTAGCAAGGATAACCTGGGTAATTATAGGCCGGTAAGCTTGACGTCCATAGTAGGGAAATTGTTGGAGAAGATTCTTAGATATAGGATGTCTGCACCTTTAGAACGGAATAATCTCATTAGCGATAGACAGCATGGTTTTGCACGAGGAAGGTCATGTCTCACAAATTTGGTGGAGTTTTTTAAGGAGGTGACATAAACAGTTGACGAGGGAAGGGCCGTGGTTGTTGTCTATATGGGGGCTGGAGGGGCAGTTCTGCGAGGGTCCTGAGCTGGCCAGTGATCGAGCTGGCAGCAAACAGGGAGACTGACAGATTGGACCACTGCACACGCACAGATTTTCACAACTCTCAGACCCCGGCCCGAATAGGCCCCTTCCCCTGGGTTTTTAATGAGATTCACAGCTGGGAGCTTTGCAGTGCTGGGATTGAGGTCTGAAGCTGAATGAAAAAAATAATTGTGGTCTAGAATAGTTTTCCCACCAATTCAGCAGTTTGGGAGAATCACCCCAATATTCTATATCCCCCAGTCACTCCTACACCCACAGAAAAGTTTTACAATTTAGGTGATTGACTTGCTTTAGCTAGCGGTGGAGGAGATGAGGGAGAACAACACAACAGCAATTGATACAGGCTTAGAAAAGGGAGATTGGCAATGACAGAAATGTAAATTTAAACTGAAGGAAATTTTAGCTCCTCTGTACAGCACTATGGGTTAACCACAAGAGATTGGAAAGTTTAGCAGTTCCAGTGACTGTCTTGGAAACAGCAAATCATAAATTCCAGTAAGTTGTTTTCATAAATGCTGTTTCAGCAAATTGTGACATTTGTTCTAATCTCGTCAAAGGGACATGATACCTGCATGTGCTGGGAACTGTGAAGATTAAAGATTCAGGACCTGCATGTGTCAGAAGCAATTGGATTTTGATTTATGGATGGAATTGCTAAAGTTCACCTGAGTTGAGAAAAGTCATCAGTTACTGTGGCAGTTTCTATTTTCCCAACATGGGAATCCCATTCAGGAATGTGTAAATTAGGGACGTGTATTAATGAACTTTCATCTCAATTCTGGCTCAATGATTGACAAAAATCCTGGGATAAAGTGTAAATGTCAGCAGTGCAAGTACACGGACTGTCCATTTAGTAACCTGACTTGTAAAGCTGTAACCTGATGGCACTGGGAGAAATCATGTTTTGGATCTGTGTAGCCACAGTTACACGCCATAAAACAACATTTGTGACAGATAACGTTGAGGGTCTACAATTTCCAACTATCTCTCAACTGGTTTGCTCTATCAATTGTTTATCCATAATATCGCAATATCCTGGTCTAGATGCAAACGAGAGAAGTCGAAAAGGAAATAAGATTCTCCTGTATTGCATCTCTAACTAGTGAATCAGAAAATGCTGTTTCTAGTTAGAGACTAATGGAGAATGAGATCATTGTATGTAAGCATCCCACCGCGAAAGAGAGAGTTGAACGGAGTAGCTGTCGAAGCTGTAAAAGCTATTTTTATGTTGATCAAGTTGACTTATTTGCTTTGGAAAAAAGACCAAAGACTGTGAGATGCAATTTAACATGGGTGCAGGGATGATTTAACTGACATCATCATCTCCAGGCTGGTTCACTTCTAGACCTGCGTCATCAGAAAGTTGCAGTAACATCAAACAGCCCGTGTCATAACACACAAACTCAAGGTAATTCTGACCTGAATTTAAGTGCACCAATTCTTGTTATAATTTCCTGGGACTTTTGCTGCATCTTTTCTGAAATCATCAAAACAATTGAACGTCTGCAGAAAAAAGGCCATTTGACCCATCTTGTTTCTACTGCCTCTCCAAACGACCATCATGACTTAGTGCCATTCCCCTGCCTTTCCCCCATCCTCCTGCACACTGTTTCCATTAATCCCCCATTAAAACAGGTTGAGATAGGTTAAGGGAGCTGGGACTCTTTTCCCTAGAGAGGCGAAGGTTGAGAGGCGACCTGATAGAAGTTTATAAAATGTTGAGAGGAATAGATAGGGTGGACTCTCAGAGGCTATTTCCCCGGGTTGAAATGGTCGCTACGAGAGGATAGAGATTTAAGGTGCGGGGAGGGAAGTACAGAGGTGATGTTAGGGGTAAGTTTTTCACTCAGAGGGTAGTGAGTGAATGGAATCGGCTGCCGTCATCGGTGGTGGAGGCGAACTCGCTGGGGTCTTTTAAAAGACTTCTGGATGAGTATATGGGGTTTAATAGGATTGGGGGTTATAGATAGGTCTATAGATTGGTGGGGTTGATGTGATCGGCGCAACTCGAGAGCCGAAGGGCCTGTTTGTGCTGTTATGTTCTATGTTCTAAAACAGGAAGAATGGCAAATTCAGTGGATCCATACGATTCTGCTGGAGGGTTGCAGGTCAGTTAATAATAAAAGGATCACAATTTTAACAAAAGTTGAATCAGGCCAATGATTTTGCAGTCATACAAAAAAAAGTTTTATTCAGATCGTTTGTATCAATGTATTTAAAAAAACTTTCATTCATGGGATGTGGGCACCACTGGTGTCCAACATTTATTGACCACCCCTGAGAGCATTGCTGTGGGTCTGCAGTCACATGTGAACCAGACCAGGTAAGGACAGCAGATTTCCTTTCCTAAAGGGACATTAGTGAACCAGGGGTTTTTCCGATAATCAACAATGGTTTCATGGTCACCAGTAGATTCTTAATTCCAGATTTTTTATTGAATTCAAATTTCACCAGCTGCTGTGGTAGGGTTCAAATCACATCCTCAGAACCTTTCCCTGGGTCTCTGAATTACTAGCCCAGTGACAATTTCTCGACGCCATCACCTTCCCACAATGTATAAAGTTATAATTAGGTGAATTATTGAAATGATATATATTCAATTCAGTGGTAACGTGAGAAAGACAAACTAAATAGATCTCGGCATCCCCTTTAACACAATTTTTGATTCACACCCAAACAAAAAGTACAACTAAATTCTTAATTATTGTCATTGTGAAAGAGGAAACTTGGGTGGCCAACTATTGTTAACCAGTTCATCCTGCTTCACCACTCAATTTATACATCCCATTCGGTGACTGGCATGGTGGCACAGTGACTGGCAGTGCTCCCTCACAGTGCGAGGGACCTGTGTTTAATTCCAGCCTCGGGTCACTGTCTATGTGGAGTTTGCAGTTTCTCCTCGTGTCTGAGTGGGTTTCCTCCGGGTGCTCCGGTTTCCTCCCACAATCCAAAGATGTGTATGTTTGGGGGATTGGCCGTGTTACAGGAAACTAAGTCAGAATGAATGCTTTTAAAAGTTTATTTCTTAGGATCACAAGTAGGCTTACATTAACACTGCAGTGAAGTTACTGTGAAAATTCACCAGTCACCACACTCCGGTGCCTGTTAAATATACTGAGGGAGAATTTAGCACGGCCAATGCACCTAACCTGCGCAACTTTTGGACTGTGAGAGGAAATCAGAGCACTCGGAGGAGACCCACGCAGACACGGGAAGAATGTGCATTGTCTGTACAGACACTGTCTTAAGCCAAGAATCAAGCCTGAGTCCCTGGCCCTGTGGGACATCAGTGCTAACCACCATACCATCCCATATGCATAAAGGAGAGGTTGAATTCATTGCTACAAGATTTGATGATCGTTTACAAGATTGATGATTAGTTGCCACAGTCTCTGTGGCATGAGGAAGTTACAAATTCAGTTTAAGTTTAGAATACTAAGACCAGCGTGTAAGATGCCGTAATTCATGGTATGTGTCAGCGAGTTCCCAGCTGCTTCGAGAGCTGTGGATAATCAGAGAAAAGAAAAGAGAGGTAGACAGAAGGTCCAGGCAGCTAAAAACAGATGGAGCATTGGAAAAATACAGAGAAAGTAGAAAAGAACTCAAACAGGGAGTTAAAAGGGCAAAAAGGAGTCACAAAATGTCCTTGGCAGACAGGATTAAGGAGAATCCCAAGGCATTTTATACATACAAAACAAAAACATCCCGGGAAACAGGCCCTTTGGCCCAACGAGACCGCGTCGTCATTTTAACACCACCAGTGCCCCCCCCCCCCCCCCCCCCCCTCCACCCACGACCCCTGTCTAATGTTTTATTCCACATTGAGGAAAACTAATTTAGGGACAATTTATTACTTCCAATCAGCCTAAAAGCACATCTTTGGGGTGTGGGAGGAAATCGGAGCACCCGGAGAAAACCCATGTAAGCTTGGGGAGAATGTGCAAACTCCCACAGACACCGGCCCAAATCCATGTGTCTGCACAGCAAACAGTTAGGAATAAGTTGTCAGAGAAAGAGTTGGACCTCTCAAGAACAGAGGAGGGGAATTATGCTTAGAATCTCACAAAATTGGTTGAGTTTTTTGAGGAGGTGACAAACGATTGACAAGGGAAGGGCCGTGGATGTTGTCTATATGGATTTTAGTGAAGCATTTGACAAAATCCCTCATGGCAGGTTGGTGCAAAAGGTTAAATCTCACAGGATAAGAGGTGAGCCAGCTACATGGGTACAGAACTGGCTTGGCCATAGAACGTCTGACAACAGCAGGTTTTAGTCCAACCTATTTATTTGATAAATTGTCAGACTTTTTACTGTGTTTACGCCAGTCCAATGCCGGCATACCCACATCTTGGCCATAGAAGACAGAGGGTAGCAGTGGAAGGGTCTTTTTCTGATTGGAGTTCGGTGACCAGTGGTGTTCTGCAGGGCTCTGTACTGGGACCCCTGCTGTTTGTGATACGTATAAATGATTTGGAACAAGATGTAGCTGGTGTGATCAGTAAGTTTGTGAATGACACAAAGATTGCTGGAGTTGTGAACAGTGATGAACATTGTCAAAGAATACAGCAGGATCTAGATAGGCAGGAAAATTGGGCAGAGAAATGGCAAATGGAATTTAATGTTGGCAAGTGTGAGGTGGTCCACTTTGGTAGGAAGGACTATTACTTAGGTGGCGAAAAACTGCAGCATGCAACGGTGCAGAAGGACCTCGGGGTCCTTGTGCATGAGTTGCAAAAACCCAGCTTGCAGGTGCAGCAGGTGGTCAGGAAGGCGAATGGGATGCTGGCCTTCATAGCGAGGGGGATTGAATATAAAAGTAGGGAGGTCTTGCTGCAGCTGTATAGGGCATTGGTGAGGCCGCAGCTGGAGTACTGTGTGCAGTTTTGGTTGCCGCACTTATACAAGGATATTTTGGCTTTGGAGGGCGTGCAGAGGAGGTTTACTAGGCTGATACCGGAGTTGAGGGGGTTGAGCTATGAGGAGAGGCTGAATAAACTAGGCTTGTACTCGTTAGAGTTTAGAAGAATGAGGGGAGATCTCATTGAGACATATAAGATGATGAATGGGATGGATAGGATAGAGGTGGAGAGACTCTTCCCGCTCAAAAAAGACAGTAGGACTAGGGGGCACAGCCTCAAGATAAAAGGGGGGTGGTTTAGAACGGAGTTGAGGAGGAACTTCTTCACTCAAAGGGTGGTGAATCTCTGGAATTCTCTACCCGTTGAAGTGGTGGAGGCTGCCTCGCTAAATATTTTTAAGACGCGGGTTGATGGTTTTTGATAAGAGAGGGGATTAAGGGTTATGAGGAGAGGGCGGGAAAGTGGAACTGAGCCACGACAGATCAGCCATGATCTTATTGAATGGCGGGGCAGGCTCGAAGGGCCAGATGGCCTACTCCTGCTCCTATTTCTTATGTTCTTATGTATGTGGAGGCAGGCACGCTAGGATCATTTAAGACTTATCTAGATCGCCGCATGAACAGACTGGGAATGGAGGGACACAAACGAATGGTTTAGTTAGGAATACATGATTGGTGCAGGCTTGGAGGGCCGAAGGGCCTGTTCCTGTGCTGTATTGTTCTTGGTGTGATTCCATTCCTCACTCCTCCAGCTGTAAGATTTATTGTTTTGTACGTTATTCCCTCAATATAACACTATTCAATAAAATGATTCGACTGGATAGGGTGTATCTCTGAATTGTACAAATTACTAATCCATTCAACATGATGGACATCCTCTGATCTGTATCAATCAATGACTATCATTTGACTCTGAAAGATTGATATACGTAGAACATAGAACACTACAGCACAAACAGGCCCTTCGGCCCACAAGTTGTGCCGATCATATCTATACCTACCAAGCCATAGAACTATCTGTAACTTACAATCCCATTAGATCCCATATACTCATCCAGAAGTCTTTTAAAAGACCCCAGCGAGTTCGCCTCCACCACCACCGACGGCAACTGATTCCACTCACTCACCACCCTCTGAGTGAAAAACGTACCCCTGACATCTCCTCTGTACTTGCTTCCCAGCACCTTAAACCTGTGTCCTCTCGTAGCGACCATTTCAGCCCTGGGAAATAGCCTCTGAGAGTCCACCCTATCTATTCCTCTCAACATTTTATTAAATTCTATCAGGTCACCTCTCAACCTTCGCCTCTCTAGGGAAAAGAGTCCCAGCTCCCTCAACCTATCTTCATAAGGCATGCCTCCCAGTCCAGGCAACATCCTTGTAAATCTCCTCTGCACACAATACTCCAAGTGGGGTCTGACAAGGGTCCTATAAAGTGAGATGTAGTGTAGTGAGATTATATCCCTGTACCAGGAGTAACATCTTTTAAATAATTAACATTTCCAAAGACATCCAAATGTCAGATAAATTCAACATCAGCAACATCTGTATAAATGTGTTGCCTGCTGGGTTCGAGGTGTTTTAATTTTTGAGTGTTTTACTGGTGTTAGACAATACTCTAAGCTGAAAAAGGCATTTTCTTTTAGGCTTTATTGATATTAATTGATCTTAATTCCACAATATTTACGTCTTGTTCCTTCCTCCAAAATGCTGGATGGAATTAGTGGTGCTTGTGCCAAAATGTGCCTCTGCAGTTTTGAAGTGAATGAAATCAATTGCTGTGCAGAGGTGTTTAACAGTAAGGATGGAACTCGATATGAAACACCTTAGTCAGCAGTGTGATGCACTAACACTTACATTATAAATCTATTCTGATCTTACTGCAATATGTAAACAATCCAGGGTCTGATCTCTCGGAGCATTGTGAAGTTTTAAAACACTCTCATTTATATGAAAGGAATACTTTGTCATGAGGTGAAGTTAGGAGCATACAATGGCCCAAAATATGCTGAAAAAATAATTACATGTAAATAGTACTCATTATTATTATTATTAACTCATCCAATCACTTGTGGCGAGACTGATCAGATTGTGAAGTGCCACAGCTTCTGGTGATTTGAAGAATCTGTAATTAGCCTCAGAAAAACAGCATCTCTGTGAGAATGTTATCATTGTTAATGAACACAGATCAATCCCTCTCGTTCAAACAGTGCAGAGTTATTATGGACAATAAATGTCTACAACTGAAACATACAGGAAGGTCAAAGGTGAGCTTCTGTTTTCAGTTAATTAGTGCTAAATTGTTTAGCAGTGATGCATTTTGGTAGATCCAATTCAGGTGGGAGCAATAAATTGGATAGCAACCATCAGGAGAATAGACACACAGAGAGATCTGGAAATACAGATCCTTAAAAGTGGCAGCACAGGTGGAAAAGGTGGTGAAGAAAGTATATATCATGCTTGCCTTCATCAGTCAGGCACCGAGTATAAAACTTGGCAAATTATGTTACAGTTATATAAAAGGCTGGTTAGGCCACATTTGGAATACTGTGTCCAGTTCTGGTCACCACACTACCAGGAGGACGTGGAGGCTGTGGAGAGAGTACAGAGAAGGTTTACCAGGATGTTGCCTGGTATGGAGAGTATTAGCTATGAGGAGAGATTGAATAAACTGGGATTGTTCTTCCTGGAAAGACGGAGGCTGAGGGGTGACCTGATAGAAGTCTATAAAATTATAAGGGGTATGGGTAGGGTGAACAGTTAGAAGTTTTTTCCAAGGGCAGAAGTGACAATTACGCGACCTGAGGGGGAAGGTTCAGTGGAGATGTGTGGGGGCAGATTTTTACACAGAGGGTGATGGGGGCCTGGAATGCACTGTCAAGTCAGATGTTTGAGGCAGTTACATTAGCCTCCTTTAAAATTTATCTGGATAGACGCATGAACAGATGTGGAATAGAGGATTCAGGTGCTTAGTCTAGATAGAACAGCATGATTGGCACAGGCTTGGAGGGCCAAAGGGCCTGTTCCTGTGTTGGGCTGTTCTTTGTTCAGTTTCTGTTACACAGTTCACAGAGTGTTACCTCCTTATCACAAATTCCTGACTGATTAGTAATTGGGGAGCAGTTTTTTTCATAAAATTCTGGAAGACTGTGTTCAGTATTTTTCTCTTGCTCTCTCATTCCCAAGTGTATAGGAGTTGCCACAATTTAATTTGAATATGTTTGTAATTGTTATTTAGTTATAAGATCTTCTTGTTTTTGGGGAACTGTTTCTATCGTCCTGAGCTTTGTTAAGGTGCTAATTGTACGTTGAGATTGCCAGAAGATTGGACTCAGATTCTGTTTTTTTTTGGTGCTGGGCCTATAGTGTCCATATTGTGTAGAGTTGGCACCAAGACTTCTGCAAGTGCTCGGGACTTTAAAATATTATGAAGGATGGAAACTGCCATTTTTGCTTCTCGGCCTCTTGGCTAAGATCAAGTGTAGTATCGACATGCTGTGTTTGGTTGAAGTCATTAGGTTACATTTTACCTTCATTTGAAGCAATTTTTTAAAGTGGCGTCTCAGCCTTTTGGCTAAGATGCAAATCAGATCAAGCCTTGGAGGAGGAGCTACACATCCTCCAATCAGCTTGGATCATGTAGATCAAGCCCAGAACAGGAGGTGGGAGCCCTGTCTGTCCGCTCGGATCGGGAATGTCCCAACTTGTTGAGACTCTGAATTGGCTTTAATTTGACTTGATTGGATTGGAATAAAGTAAACAAAAAAAAGAGAATTGTGTAATTGAGATTTATTTTCAGTCAGATTGAGAAGGTTTGGGACAAGCCTGACTGACATCTTCAAGATTACAATGAACCCCACCATGAGGAGAAGTCGAAAACCACAGCTTTGGCCAGTGTCTTCCTAAAGGAAGGTGAGGTTGAGAAGATTAGGGAGCAAATTCCAGAACTGAGGGCATGGAGAATGGAAGGTACAGCCTTCAATAGTGGAGTGATTATAATTGGAGGGTGCACAAGAGGCCAGAATTAGAGGAGGATAGATATCTCAAAGGGATATGGAGCTGGAGGAGATTCCAGAGATAGACAAAGGCAAATCCATGGAGGGATTTGATAAGAAGTGTGAGAATTTCCAAATTAAGACCTTGTTTGGACAGGAGCCAGCGTAGGTCAGAGAGCAACTGCAAGTTCCTGTCTTCCTTTCAATTTGAATATGTTGGAAAATCTGAGACTGGACCCGTGCCCTCAGACAGTAACACTCAGGGTGGAAAGTTCCCCAGCACTCTCAGATCTGCTGAGTTGCTCTTGTATCCTTATGTTAGCTTGCAAAGCCTCTTGTATTTCAGTTACTTGCAATGTTAGATTCATCGCCAATCAGTCACACTTCACAGTTTGCTTTGGATTAATGCTAATTGTTGAAGTACAAAGCTTTGTATCTCCATGACATTGAAATAATTCATCTGGTTGAACATGTGGATCAATTTTCTTTTAATTTAATTCATAAACTGCGTTTTGAATATTTATATCTGCTATCTGATAGTCACTGTTTGCCAAGGATTGCAGGAACAAGCCCCTCTTCCAGGAACCAAAAGAATCATCAGAAATCGGATGAGGAGGCCATTCAGGAAAATCCATGGCTGATCTGATTGTGGTCTCAGTATCCTGCCCGCTCCCCAATATCCAAGCCTCATATTTACATTTCCAAAAAGCTCCAGTTTTAAGTGAATTTGATTAAAGTGAATCAGAGTTTTCCATTCAAACCAATCAGTGCTTCAGATCTTCCTCATCAGAAAAAAACAGTAAAACATTATCCCATCGCAGTTCAAACTTTATATGCCGAAATTCCGATGTTGGGAAATAAGAACATAAGAAATAGGAGCAGGAGTAGACCATCTAGCCCTTCGAGCCTGCCCCGCCATTCAATAAGATCATGGCTGATCTGTCGTGACTCAGCTCCACCTTCCCGCCCTCTCCCCATAACCCTTAATCCCTTCTCTTATCAAAAACCCATCAACCCGCTTCTTAAAAATATTTAGCGAGGCAGCCTCCACCACTTCAACGGGTAGAGAATTCCAGAGATTTAATTAAATGAATTAACAGCTGGAGTTTTCTGACTGTTCCCCTTCCCCCGATGTTACAGCCAGTCAGGATGGAGAATTCAGTGTTTAACCAAATCACCGTTCAGTGCAGCAGAACCAAAGATTCCCATTGCTGTGACTGGACAGAAAATTCCAGCCAATGTTTACAATGAAATAATTAGAAAATGGACAGATGAAAGGAGAGTCATGTCTGACAAACTTGTTGGAGATTTTTGAGGTTGTTACTTGTAGAATTGATAAAGAAGAAGCTGTGAATGTAGTATAATTAGATATTCAGCAACGTTCCACACAGGAGGTGAGTAAATAAAAATAAAGCATGTGGACAATATGGTGACACAGAGGTTAGTACTGCTGCCCCTCAACCCCAGGGGTTTGATTCCCAGCTTGGGTCACTGTCTGTGTGGAGTCTGCCTTTTTCCTGTTTCTGCGTGGGTTTCCTGCGGGTGAACCAGACTTTCTGGTTAGATGCATTGGCCGTGCTATATTCTCCCTCGGTGTCCCCGAACAGGTGCTGGAGCCTGGTGACAAGGGGATTTTCACAGTAACTTTGTTGCCGTGTTAATGTAAGCCGACTTGTCACACTAAGGAAATAAACTTTAGGATAAATCATCCTGGTACAGACTGGGAATTGGTTAACAGAGAATAAGCAGTAAAATGTTTAGGTAGGCAACAGCTGGAATCCACGCCTGGGGCACGTTATTCACACTTTATATATTGATGGGTGAGCGATGAAGCAGCAGGTGTGGATACACTGGGAGCTGTAGTCACTGACCCGCACACAGGCGACTCAGGTCTAATGGTCGTTTTCCACTGACTGAAGCAGCAGTGAAACTCGGCGTCTACCTGGGCGACCGAGCAGCTCTCTTCAGGAACGCACTGCTCACCTCCGTAGAATGAGGAAGGGGCTAGAAAAGGTGTCCTAAACATTACCTGCTTCACTACACCCTGGGCAGTTTACCGCGGCTGGCGGGGATCCCATCTTGTAGTCGAATAAACAAAATAAAACACAAGGTGGCACAGCTCACCATTCGAACTGGGAACGTGCGCACGCTTTTGGACAACCCTACAGCAGACAGATCAGAGAGAGAAGAACAGCCTTAGTTGCCAGAGAGCTTGCAAGATACAACATTGACACTGTAGCCCTGAGGAAACTCGTCTTCCCAACGTAGGTCAGTTGACTGAAACTGGAGGTGGAGACACTTTTTCTGGAGCGGTCGTGGCAGTGATGAGCATCGTGATGCTGGAGTTGGATTTGCCATTAGGGGTCATCTTGCTCGGAAACTTGATAGTCTGCCCAAGGATGTGAACGACTGGCTTATGACATTACATCTTCCACTACAGAACAGAATTCAAGCTACCCTGATCAGCGCCTACGCCCCCACAATGAACAACCCGGACGAGATGAAAGACAAGTTCTACAAAGAATTAGACACCCTACTATCAGCAGTGAGCAGTACCGACAAGCTGATCTTGGTGATTTCAGTGCAAGAGTAGGGGGTGACTCTGCAATCTGGCAGGGAGTCATTGGGAGACATGGAGTGGGCAAGTGTAACAGTAACGGTCTACTCTTAATGAAGACCTGTGCAGCACACGACCTCCTCATCACCAACACAACCTTCCATCTGCCTACCTGTAACAAGACCTCCGGGATGTACCCCCGCTCTAAACACTGACATCTTATCGACTAAGTCATTGTCAGGAGAAAAGACAGGCAGGATGTCAGTGACCAAGGCCGTGTGTGGTGCTGACTGTCGGACAGATCACAGGCTCATTGTCTCCAAAATGAGGCTCCGCATCAGACCCAAGAGGCGACCATAAGGAAGCAAGGTTATGAAAAGAATCAATGCGGCCGAGCTAAAGAACCCCAGTATAGCTTCAACACTGGCTGAAGATTTAGAAATCAAGCTTGCCGACCTACACCTCACAGGCAGCGCTGAGGACGACTGGGAATGCTTCAGGGATGCTGTCCATACATCTGTGCTGAAGATGCTCGGGCCCTCCACCCGCAAGCAGCACGATTGGTTCGATGAGAATGATGAGGAGATACAGGCTCTACTTGTTGAAAAGCACCATCTTCATCGGGCCTGTCAGAACGACCCATCTTCAGCTGCTGAAAAAAAGTGCTTTTACCACTGAACGTAGAACATTCCAGTACAGGCCCTTCAGCCCTCGATGTTGCGCTGACCAGTGGAACCAATCTAATGACCCTCTAACCTAAACTATTCTAATGTTATCCATATGCTTATCCACTGACCATTTGAACGCCCTTAAAGTTGGCGAGTCCACAACTGCTGCAGGCAGGGCATTCCACGCCCTTACTACCCTTTGAGTAAAGAACCTACCTCTGACATCCATCCTATAATTACCACCCCTTCATTTAAATCTGTGTCCCCTCGAAGGACAGTCCAGAATAAACTATGTAAAATGCAGGATGCCTGGCTGAGTGCCAAGGCAGATGAAATACAGGAATATGCTGACAGAAACAATGTGAAAGGGTTCTATGAAGCCCTCAGCAGGGTGTGGGGTGGGTAGGGTCAGCGAGAGGGGTTGGTCAGTGAAGGCGGAGATGAGTGAGACAGAGGGTCAGCGAGTGGAAAAGTTGGAAAGCAGAAATGTTTTCTTCAAAATGGTGACAATCGAATCACATGACGCTACGCCAGACCCAGCGCAAAACAACGTTAAAACTAAACTTCCATCACTAAACACAGGTATCAGCCGCATTAACAGTTCAATGTTAAAGTTAATCGCTGTGTTTTAATTACAAAAAGATGCAAATCTCCCTGTCCGGTGGAATTCTGCAGTTTCTATATATTTGAATAATATTCTGTTTGTCGATCCTTTGCCAAAGTGGAGAGTCTCGCGTTTTCACACATTACATTCCACCTGTCACGTTTCTGTCCTCACTGAAGCTGCCCTTTCACAGACACTTCACAACTCGCTTCACTCATTGAGGGACTGTGAAGGATTTTTAGGTTGAATTCACCCCAAGAACGGAAAATCCTGCCAGAACCAACAGACCTTTAGGTGATGCAGCACATTGTCTGTCTGTCTGTCTGTCTGTCCTTCCCGCTGATTCCCATGGTGAGGATGCAGGGACCTGGGTAAGATGCTCTGTCAGAGAATGGGCCAAATGCCTCTTTCTGCAGTGTAGGGATTCTATGATTCTACAACTCCCTGCTACCCTTCTTTTGACTGGTCATCCATTTCCTCTCTGACTACACTTCCTTAAGCTGTGGGGTTACCATGTCCATGAACCCCTCAGTATATTCTCCCTCAAATATTCCTCAGAGCCTCGAGCTGATGTCAGGCTCCAAAACCCAGAACTCAAGTTGGTCAAACCTGTGACACTTCCTGCAGGTGTGGTCACCGAGGCTGCAAGTAGCATCCACAACTTCCCAAATGCTGCAGGCAGCACAACACTTACAACTGACTTTCCTACCAACTTTGTATTAGTAGCAAATTTGGCCATAATAGTCAGTCACTTCATCAGAGTCATTAATGTAGAATGTATATAGTTGAGGCCCCATCTCTGATTCTTGAGGCATTTCACTAATTACAGTTTGCTCACCTAAAAATGAACCATTTATCCTAACTTTATGTCTTGTTAGTTATCCACTCTTCCATACAAGATAATATTTCAGTCAGGATGGAATAAACTTTTACTTTGAGCAATAACTTTTATGTGGAAGCTTATAAAAAGACTTTCGGAAATCCAAATACATTACATCTACAGGTTCTCCTTTATTGACCCTGATACATCCTCAAATAACTCGAGTACATTTGTCAGCATGATTTCTCTTTCACTAAACTATGTTGACTCTGTTGGATGGATTCTAATATTTTCCCAATAACAGATGTTTCACTAACTGGCCTACAGTTTCTCCATTCTGCTTCCCTCTTTCATGAATAAAGGTGTTACACCTCTGGTTTTCCTAATCTACTGGGACATTTCCATAATTGAGGCAGGTTTGGAAGATTATAGAATCATACAGTGCAGAAGAGGCCCTCCAGCCCATTGATTCTACACTAACATCACAACCAATACAACCCCCATCTCTGCAGTCACTGACATTAATACCCCAGGGTCCAGATCTTCAGGTTCAGGGGAATTGTGCCTTTAGTCATTCTGGTTTTATGCTCCAGTGATAACTATTGTTTTATTACCTCTTTAATCTGACATTTCCCATTTGTTTTTGAATTCCTACCACAGTTGGGATGCTTTTTCTGCCATTTGCTATGAAGACGGATACAAAATACTTGTTTAAAATCTCTGCCAGTTCCTTGTTTTCTGTAATGAATTCCCCAGTCTCACCCTTTCTAGGGTCTAAGCTCAGTTAAGTTGCTTTGTTCTTTTTGTATATTTGTAAAAGTTTTAATTCTTATTTTGCAATTTCTTCCTCATTATTTTTCACTCATTTCTAAAATGCTCCCAATGTTCTGGCTCTTCACTAATCTTCGTGGTATATACCGTTTTGCTATTGTGTGGAGATGCCGGCATTGGACCAGGAAGGACAAAGTAAGAAAGTTAAAATCCAACAGGTTTATTTGGAATCACGAGCTTTGGGAGTGCTGCCCCTTTATCAATCAACTCAGCTGAGGAAGAAGCAGTGCTCCGAAAGCTCGTGATTCCAAATAAAGCTGTCGGACTTTAACCTGGTGTAGTGAGTCTTACTGTGCCCACCCCAGTCCAATACCAGCATCTCCACATCAAAGCTTTGGAGAGAGTGCAAAGAAGCTTCAGCAGGATGTTGCCTGGTCTCGAGGTGTTGGCTACGAGGAGAGATTGGATAAACTGGGAACATTTTCACTGGAAAGACAGAGGCTGATGGGAGACCCGATAGAGGTCTAAAAATTGAGAGCGTGGACAGTCAGAAGCTTTTTCCCAGGGTGGAAGTATCAATTATAAAGGGGCACAGGGTCAAGGTGAGAGGGGGAAAGTTGAAGGGAGATGTGCGGGGGAGGTTTTTCACACAGAGAGTGGTGGGGCCTGGAACGTGCTGCCAGAGGAGGTGGTGGAAGCAGGAATACAACAACATTGGAAGAGGCATCTGGATGGGCTCATGAATAGGGAGGGAATAGAGGGATACGGACTAAATAAGGGCAGAAGGCTTTTTTTTAGTTGGGACATCATGATCCTCACAGGCTTGGAGGGCTGAAGGGCCTGTCCCTGTGCTGTACTTTTCTTTGTCCTTTAAAAGTTCAAGATGTCTGAAAGCTCTTTATAAAGAGCAAAATACACTCCGAGTTGTAAATTCGGAAACACTGAGCCAATCAGTGCACAGCAAGATCTAACAATGCCGCTAGAAGTTAATAAACAGATCATTTTGACATGATGTTGATGAATATAACGCCCTGACACTCTTCACCTTTAAAATTCGATTTTCTATATTCACTCAGAAAACAGGACTTTGCTTTAAGTATTGATCTGAACACCAGCATTGCCAGTGCTGTAGCACCCCCTCAATACTGCATTACACTGACAGTATAAACCCCAGAGATAAGCTACAGCTGACACACACTCTCTCTCTCTCTCTCTCTCTCTCTCACACACACACACACACACACACACACACACACACACAATTGGCTAACTCTTGACTGGTGCTTTAAGAGCTCGGGCAGTAATTTGACCTGAGTTTCTCAGAATACCAATCAACCTTTGATGGTAATGAAGCTGTTATTAACAACTGCTCTTATTTCCATCCACTGACCTGGTTTCTGTTTCTCTTTGGCTTGAATATTACAGATCTGTTCAGATTGGGTTCACATAGTCTGAATATGATCCCCTTGTATTTAGATTTACAATGCTCACTTTCAGAATGTGAATTGAATGCTATCTAGTTACCAGTTCAATGCACAAAGTGAGATTTTCTTTACTACAAGGGTTCCTTATTAAAAAGTCATTAGGATGGAAAGAGGCCATTCAGCCTATGAATCCATGCTTGCTCTCTGTAGAGCAATCTAAACAGTCCCATTCCTCCATTCAATCTCCAAACCCCTGCAAGCTTCTTTCCTTCAAGAATAGCAGAATCTTAGAATACTAGAGTACATAAAGGCCCTTTGGCCCATCGAGTCTGCACCAATGCATGAAAGGCCCAATCAATCCAATTTCCTATTGAGCTCAATGATTACATCTGTTTCCACCAATCTGGTATGCAATGTTGAAAGGTTCTGCCTCACGTTCTCCTGCATCTTTTCCCTAGAATCTTTGATCTGTATTCTCCAATCCTGCACCACCAGCCAATGGGAATAGTTTATCAGATCCGGTCAGAGTTGTATACATCTTGTAATTTATTTTTTATGTTTCTTCCTGAGATGTGGTGTCACCAGCAAGGCCAGAATTTGTTGTCCATCCCTAATTGCCCTTCAGAAGGTGGTGGTGAGCTGCCTTCCTAAACCACTGCAGCCCCTCTGCAATTCTTCCCAAATCTAAACACCCACTCCAAGACGAACGGGCTGAGATTTGGGAAGGATTAACATACTTTACATTAATAGCCACAAACTCTCACTTGATTCACAAATCCTGATTGTTCTGTTGTCAGAATCAGTCAGTCCCAGGGGGTAAATTGGGCAGGATTCCACCCACCCTCCTCCTCCAACAGCGTCCCGAGTGTTGTCCTGCTGAGATGGCCCCTCATTGGCTGGGAGCAGCACCTTCCAGTCCCCTCGCTGTTGGTGGGTTTTCCTGTTGTTCGCGTTCTTCATCACTGGTGGGAGATTGAGTCAGCGGGACTGGAGAATCCCGCCAATGGGAATGGCCAGGAAATTTCACCCATTGACCATTCTCTTGTCCCATTGGAATGAGAGGGTGGTGAATGTGTAGAATTCACTACCGCAGAATGTAGTTGAGGCCAAAACATTGTCTGATTTCAAGAAAAAATTAGATTTCGCTCTTGGGGCTAAAGGGATCGAGGGATATTGAAGGAAGGGAGAATCAGGATATTGAATTTGATGAGCAGCCATGATCAAAATGAACGGCGGAACAGACTCAAAGGGCCGAATGGCCTCCTGCTTCTCGTTTCTAAGTTGGTCAAATCGGGGCAACTGTTCAAACCCAAATCTATCCAACAATATTCCTAGAACTGTTTACTGGAAGTAAGGAAGTGAGCTGAATCTTGCTGATAATTAATCCAGTCTATCAGAGTCCAACTGGGAGAAGTAATAACAAAATCATTGGTTTTCTTTCTGCCATCCTTCATAACGACAGTCATTGCTTTATTCTTAGAACCATAACAATAATTTATATTTATGGAGCATCTTTAACAGAGTAAAACATCCCAAAGCACTTCACCGAGTAAAATCAAATAAAGTATCACAAATAGAACCGTAGAATCCCTGCAGTACAGATCTGCTCTGATTTTCTTCTCTCAGGCCCTATCCCCTTCACCCCACACTTTTACCCCATTAATCCTCCTAACCTACACCTCTTGGGACACTAAGGGGCAATTTAGCACAGCCAACCCCCACCCAATCTGCACATCTTTAGACTGTGGGAGGAAACCGGAGCATTTGGAGGAAACCCACACAGACACAGGGAGAACATGCAGACTCCACGCAGACAATAACCCGAGGCTGGAATTGCGCTGTGAGACTGCAGTATGCTACCAAACCACATGAAAACAGATGAACAGAAGGTTTATTGGGAGAGTCTTAAAGGAAGATAAAGTGAAGAAGGGGTTTGGGGAGTTGAGGAACCACAGTTCCAGAGCTTAGGAAGAGATCACGGGAGGTGGCAACTGGAGGAGGTCACAGAGAGGGAAGACAAGATGATAATAGAATTGGAACTGAGGAATGGGAGTCTTAACATCGAGGTGTCGTCAGTCTGGGAGCCAGAGTAAGTCAGCAAGTACAAGACTGTTCAGTGAACAGGGCTTGAGGTGAATGGGGAAATGAGTGGCAGGGTTTGGTGACCATGTGGGAGAGCAGCGAGGAATGTGCTGGAATAATTCAGTCTGGAGATAACAAAGGAATGAATGAATGTTTGGGCAGCAGATGTATTGGGGTAGAGGCAAAATCTGACAATGTTAGAGGTGGAAATAAGCAATCTTAGTGATATTGCTCTCGTGTAGTCAGAGGTTTATCTCCGATGGGGCAGCAGGCTGGTACAATGGTTGGCACAGCTGTTTCACAGTGCCAGGGTCTCAGGCTCAATTCCCAGCTTGAGTCACTGTCTGTGCAGAGTCTACACGTTCTCCCCACGTCTGCGTGGGTTTCCTCTGGGTGCTCTGGTTTCCTCCCACAGTCCAAAAGACGTGCTGGTTAGGTGGATAGGCCACACTAAGTTCTCCCTCAGTGTACCCGAACAGGCACCAGAGTGTGGCGCCTAGGGGATTTTCACAGTAACTTCATTGCTGTGTTAATGTAAGCCCACTTGTGACACAAATAAAGATATAACACCAAGGTTAAGGGCAGCCTGGTTCAATGCCCGATGGCTGCTGGGGTGAAGTGGATATCAATCAACAACAACTTACCCATGATAAGGAGGATGTGATAAGGGTGGATTGCTTGGGAAAATACTGTATTGGGGGAATAAAAAATATTTCTCCATATTCCTGAGGGATTCTAAATTTAACCATTTCATATTTCAATTGCTTTAATCATTGGGCTTAACTTCATCGAGTCTTTAGATGTTGAGTCACTTCAGACTGTACCAGAGATACATTGAGCTCCGCTGCAGTGGGTTTTGGAAAATGGAATCATAGAGTCATAGAGGTTTACGGCATGGAAACAGGCCCTTCGGCCCAACTTGTCCATGTTGTCCTTTTGTTTTAAAACCCCTAACTAACCCCCACTGCCCGCATTTGGCCCATATCCCTCTATATACATCATACTCATGTAACTGTCTAAATGCTTTTTAAAAGATAAAATTATACACGTCTGTATCTCTGGCAGCTTGTTCCAGACACTCACCACCCTCTGTGTGAAGAAATTGCCCCTCTGGACACTTTTGTATCCCTCCCCTCTCACCTTGAACCGATGCCCTCTAGTTTTAGACTCTCCTACCTTTGGGAAAAGATATTGACTATCTACCTGATCTGTGCCCATCATTATTTTATAGACCTCGACAAGATCATGCCTCAGCTTCTACGCTGCAGAGAAAAAAGTCCCAGTCTATCCAGCCCCTCCTTTATAATTCAATCCATCAAGTCCCAGAAGCATCTTAGTAAATCTTTTCTGCACTCTTTCTAGTTTAATTATATCATTTCTATAATAGGGTGACCAGAACTGTACACAGTATTCCAAGTGTGGCCTTACTATGTCCTGTACAACAACTTCAACAAGACGTCCCAACTCCTGTATTCAATGTTCTGACCAATGAAACCAAGCATGCCGAATGCCTTCTTCACCACTCTGTCCACCTGTGATTCCACTTTCAAGGAGCTACGAATATGTACCATTGTTCTGTAACTCTACCCAACGCCCTATCATTAACTGAGTAAGTCCTACCCTGGTTCAATCTACCAAAATGCATCACCTCGCATTTGTCTAAATTAAACTCCATCTGCCATTCATCAGCCCACTGGTCCAATTGATCAAGATCCCGTTGCAATTGGAGATAACTTTCTTCACTGTCCACTATGTCACGAATCTTGGTGTCATCTGCAAAATTACTAACCATGTCCCCTATATTCTCATCCAAATCATTAATATAAATGACAAATAACAGTGGACACAGCACTGATCCCTGAGGCACACAGCTGGTCACAGGCCTCCAGTTGGAAAAACAATTCTCTGCAACCACCGTCTATCAAGAAGCCAATTTTGTATCCATTTAGACACCTCACCTTGGATCCAGTGAGATTTAACCTTATGAAACAACTTACCATGCGGTACCTTGTCAAAGGCCTTGCTAAAGTCCATGTAGACAACATCAACTGCACTGCCCTCATCTACCTTCTTGGTTACATCTTCCAAAAACTCAATCAAATTTGTGAGACATGATTTTCCACTCACAAAGCCATGCTGACTGTCCCTAATCAGTCCTTGTGTCTCTAAATGCCTGTAGATCCTGTCCCTCAAAATACCTTCTAACAATTTACCCACCACAGATGTGAGGCTCACTGGCCTGTAGTTCCCAAGCTTTTCCATGCAGCCCTTTTTAAACAAAGGCACAATATTTGCCACCCTTCAATCTTCATACACCTCACCCGTGACTATCGATGATTCAAATATCTCAGCTAGGGGACCTGTGATTCCCTCCCTAACCTCGCACAATGTCCTGGGATACACTTCATCTGGTCCTGGGGATTTATCTACCTTAATGTACCTTAAGATTTCCAATACTTCCTTCTCTGTAATATGTACGCTCCTCAAGACATCACTGTTTATTTCCCCAAGTTCCCTAACATCCATGCTTTTCTCAACAGTAAATACTGATGAGAAATATTAGAACATAAGAACATAAGAAATAGGAACAGGAGTAGGCCATCTGGCCCTTCGAGCCTGCCCCGCCATTCAATAAGATCATGGCTGATCTGTCGTGACTCAGCTCCACCTTCCTGCCCTCTCCCCATAACCCTTAATCCCCTCTCTTATCAAAAACCCATCAACCCGTTTCTTAAAAATATTTAGCGAGGCAGCCTCCACCACTTCAACGGGCAGAGAATTCCAGAGATTCACCATCCTTTGAGTGAAGAAGTTCCTCCTCAACTCTGTTCTAAACCGCCCCCCCTTTATCTTGAGGCTGTGCCCCCTAGTCCTACTGTCTTTTTTGAGCGGGAACAGTCTCTCCACCTCTATCCTATCCATCCCATTCATCATCTTATACGTCTCAATGAGATCTCCCCTCATTCTTCTAAACTCTAACGAGTACAAGCCTAGTTTATTCAGCCTCTCCTCATAGCTCAATCCCCTCAACTCCGGTATCAGCCGAGTAAACCTCCTCTGCACTCCCTCCAGGGCCAAAATATCCTTGCGCAGGTGCGGCACCCAAAACTGCACACAGTACTCCAGCTGCGGCCTCACCAATTTAGGATTTCCTCATTTAGGATTTCATCCATCTCTTGTAGATCCACACACAGATGACCTTGTTAATCTTTAAGAGGTCCTACTCTCTGCCTTGTTACTCCTTTTGCCTTTTATGTATTTATAGAAGCTCTTTGGATTCTCGTTTGCTTTATCTGCCAAAACAATCTTGTATCCCCTTTTTGCCCTCCTGATTTCTCTCTGAACTCTACTCCAACACCCCCTATACTCTTCAAGGGATTCACTTGATCTCCCAGCTGCCTTTGCATGTCATGTGCCTCTTTCTTCTTCTTGACCAGGGCCTCAATATCCCGAGTCATCCAGAGTTCCTGACTTCTTCCAGCCTTGCCCTTCACTCTAAGAGGAATGTGTTTTCCCTGAACCCTGGTTAACACACTTCTGAAAGCCTCCCACTTACCAGACACCCCTTTTCCTTCCAACAGACTCCCCCAATTAACTTTTGAAAGTTCCTGCCTGATACCATCAAAATTGGCCTTGCCCCAATTTAGAATTTTAACTTTTGAGCCAGACCTATCATTCTCCATAGCTATCTAAAAACTAATGGAATTATGGTCACTGGTCCCGAAGTGATCCCTCACTAACACTTCTGTCACCTGCCCTTCCTTATTTCCAAGAGGAAGTCAAGTTTTGCCCCCTCTCCAGTTGGGCCATCCACAAACTGAATGAGAAATTCCTCCTGAACACACTCAACAAATTTCTCTCCATCCAACCCTCTAATACACTGGCTGTCCCAGTCAATGTTGGGAAAATTAAAATCCCCGACTATCACCACCTACTATTGGTTCTTGCAGCTTTCTGTAATCTCCTTACATATTTGCTCCTCAATTTCCCGCTGACTATTTGGGGGCCTATAGTACAATCCTATCAAAGTTTCCCCTTCTTATTTCTCAGTTCAACCCATATAGACTCAGTGGCTGAACCCCTGGATATATCCCCTCTCAGTACGGTTGTGATTCTCCCTCTAATCAAAAGTGTAACTCCCCCTTCTCTCTTACCTCCTGTTCTATCTTTCCTACAGCATCTGTACCCTGGAACATTGAGCTGCCAGTCCTGTCCCTCCCTTAGCCATGTTTCAGTAATTGCTATAATATCCCAGTTTGAGGCTAGTTCTTATGGATTTGTGAATATTAAAGACTGCAGGAGCCCAATGTCTGGCCAAAGATTTCTCTTGACCAATCAATGCAACATTTCTGCTTTATGTCAATGACTAGACCGTATTTCATTGGCTGGAAAGTAGTTGTCCTGAGCTAATGGTGTGAGTGTTTTTTGATCAGGAAATATAATTAGTTGAACATTAGCCTCCTTTTTCCAAGCTACACCAGATATCCTGCTTATCAAAATTGCCCAAGAACAGGGGGCTATACTTTTTTCTAAGTGAAAGCTGTTGAAGGTTTTAGTTTTCATTTTAAAAAGAGTCTGAGCATTTAAATCAATCCTGATTCCCACATCAGAGATCCTGAACTTTATTTTGCTCAGTTTTGAATGCATAAAAACACACAACTGAATCTCAATACATGAACAAGGCTAATCTGTGTAATGTTGAAATTACTGTTCAGGATAGAGCCCTTCGAGAATCGCTGCGGTTAAAATGCACGTGAGTTACAAGTTACTAAAATATCGAACACCTACCTTTCAGAACGCTCCTGACTGCTAATCAGGCTTCGTCATCACAAACTCCACGCTGGCATACTGACATATCCGTGGTGGGGAGGGGGAGGAAATGGGGGGCAGGGATTGGCGGGGGGTGAACTAAGTGACTTGCTCGGCCATTTCAGAGGACATTAGAATCAAACACATTCCTGTGGCTCTGGAGTCACATGTAGGCCAGACTGGGGGAAGACCAGCAGATTTCCTTCCCTAAAGGTCACTAGTGAACTAGATGGGTTTTTGGGCTTATCGACAATGTTTCATGGCTATTATTACTGAGACTTGTTTTAAATTCCAGATTTTTTAATTAATTCAATTTAAATTCCACCAGTTGCCGTGGTAGGATTTGAACAAGTATCCCCAGGAGGTTAACCTGGGCCTCTGGATCAATAGTTCAGTGATAAAACCACAACACTGAGTGTGGTCTTCATACAAGGCGTTCCATACGTGAGAAAATGCTGCCCAGAAATAGTTTGCTTAACGACCTTCAGAAGCAGTGCAGCGAACCAATCACTCACACTTAACCTTGAGAAAGAATTGTGTTGAGGAAGATGTACGGAGACTGTGAGCGAGTAAATGCATCAGTCTTTCCATTGGTGTAACCAGAAAGCTGCTCCTCACTGTGCAGGGACAATAAATGTGAATGATCAACGTGTTCATTAAAAATTTGCCAATGTTCTTGGGGGAACGGCACGGATTCCTGAAAAGTTTCAGACAGGATGAAACTTTACTGTCCCACTGGCCATGGGAATCACAGCAGGTGGGATACGGACAGCGTAAAGGAACGGTGACCTCAGACGGGATTTTCCAGCCTCGGGGCGAGCATGGCTGAAAAATCCTGCCCTGAAATAATTTATCTGTGCCCATTTAAAGAACAATACAGCACAGGAAACAGGCCCTTCGGCCTCCCAAGCCTACCCAGCTCATGCTTCCAACTGGCCTATTTGTTGGTATCCCTCCATTCCCAGTCAGTTCATGTGGCTATCCAGGTAAGTCTTAAATGATCCCAGTGTGTCCGCCTCTTTGGAATTTCTTTGGAAAAGTCTAAGGGGGTGATCTTGTGCCTGCTGTCACCATTCTCGGGAATGACGGCGGGAGTTCAGGATTCAGCAAGTCCCATAAGTTCCAAATCTCAGAATCGTAAAACTTTACAGTGCGGAATAGACTCCTCGGCCCATTGAGTCTTCACCAACACGTTAGAAACCTGAACTCCACCTAATCCCATCTGGGCACTTGGTCCATAGCCCTGAATGTTATGATGTGCCAAGTGCTCATCCAGGTACTTTTTAACGGATGTGAGGCACCCCACCTCCCCCACCCTCCCAGGCAGTGCTGTCCAGACCATCACCTCTTGGTAAAAAATGTTTTTTCTCACATCCTCCCCTAAACCTCCTGCCCCTCACATTGAACCCCCTCCATAGAAACGTAGAAACAAAGAATATAGGAGCAGGAGGAGGCCATTCTGCCCTTTGAGCCTGCTCACCATTCATTACAAACATGGCTGATCATCCAACTCAATAGCCTAACCCTGCTTTTTCCCCATAACCTTTGACCCCATTCACCCCAAGTGCGATATCCAGCCGCCTGTTGAATATATTCAATGGTTTGACATCAACTACTCCCAGTGGGAATGAATTCCACAGGCTCACCACTCTTTGGGTGAAGAAATGTCTCCTCACCTTCATCCTAAATGGTCTACCCTGAATCCTCAGACTGTGACCCCTGGTTCTGGATTCTCCCAGCATCAGGAATATTCTCCCTGCACCTACCCTGTCTTGTCATGGTAGAATTGTATAAGTCAGTATGAGAGTTCTCCCACTGGCACCCCCCACCTCATTTAGACATAGACATAGAACATAGAACATTCCAGCACAGTACAGGCCCTTTGGCCCTCAATGTTGTGCTGAGCTATGTCTGAACCCAAGATCAAGCTATCCCACTCCCTATCATTCCGGAGTGCTCCATGTGCCTATCCAATAACCGCTTAAAAGTTCCCAAAGTGTCCGACTCCACTATCCCAGCAGACAGTGTATTCCACACCCCAACCACTCTCTGAGTGAAGAATCTACCTCGGACATCCCTCCTATATCTCCCACCATGAACTTTATAGCTATGCCCCCGAGTAACAGCTACATCCACCCGAGGAAATATTCTTATTTGTCTGAACTCCAGTGAAAGCAATCCTAACCTAGTCAAATGTCTCCTCCTACATAAATCTTATACATGTATAAGATTTTGATGGGCACCAAAAGAGTGAATGCAAGCAAGCTTTTTCCACTGAGGCTAGGGGAGAAAAATAACCAGACGCATTGGGTTAAGGGTTAATTGATCTAGATAGGCTGGGCGAATGGGCCAGAAACTGGCAAATGGAATTTAATGTTGGCAAATGTGAGGTTGTCCACTTTGGTAGGAATAATGGTAGGAAGGACTATTACTTACGTGGTGAAAAACTGCAGCAGGCGACGGTGCAGAGGGACCTCGGGGTCCTTGTGCATGAGTCGCAAAAACCCAGCTTGCAGGTGCAGCAGGTGGTCAGGACGGTGAATGGGATGCTGGCCTTCATAGCGAGGGGGATTGAATATAAAAGTAGGGAGGTCTTGCTGCAGCTGTATAGGGCATTGGTGAGGCCGCAGCTGGAGTACTGTGTGCAGTTTTGGGCGCCGCACTTACGCAAGGATATTTTGGCCTTGGAGGGAGTGCAGAGGGGGTTTACTAGGCTGATACCGGAGTTGAGGGGGTTGAGCTATGAGGAGAGGCTGAATAAACTAGGCTTGTACTCGTTAGAGTTTAGAAGAATGAGGGGAGATCTTATTGAGACGTATAAGATGATGAATGGGATGGATAGGATTGAGGTGGAGAGACTCTTCCCGCTCAGAAAGGACAGTAGGACTAGGGGGCACAGCCTCAAGATAAAGGGGAGGCCGTTTAGAACGGAGTTGAGGAGGAACTTCTTCACTCAAAGGATGGTGAATCTCTGGAATTCTCTACCCGTTGAAGTGGTGGAGGCTGCCTCGCTAAATATTTTCAAGAAGCGGGTTGATGGGTTTTTGATAAGAGAGGGGATTAAGGGTTATGGGGAGATAAGCTATGAGATCAGCCATGATCTTATTGAATGGCGGGGCAGGCTCGAAGGGCTAGATGGCCTACTCCTGCTCCTATTTCTTATGTTCTTATGATCTTAAGGGTGAAAGAAGAAAAGTTTAAAGGGAATATTAGGGGGGGTTTCTTCACGCAGAGAGTGGTGGGAGTGTGGAATGAGCTGCCGGATAAAGTGGTAAATGTGGGGTCACTTTTAATATTTAAGAAAAACTTGGACAGGTCCATGGATGAGAGGGTGTGGAGGGATATGGTCCAAGTGCAGGTCAGTGGGACTAGGCAAAAAATGGTTCGGCACAGACAAGAAGGGCCAAAAGGCCTGTTTCTGAGCTGTAATTTTCTATGGTTTCATCTACATCAGTCCCGCCATCCCTGGAATCAGCCTGGTAAACCTTTGCTGCATTCCCTCCAGAGCAAGAACATCCTTCCTCGGAAAAGGAGACCAAAACTGCCCACAATACTCTAGGTGTGGCCTCACCAAGACCCTGTATAATTGCAACAAAAAGTCTGACAACACCAGGTTTTAGTCCAACCAATTTATTTGATAGTAAACTCACTAGTTTTCGAGTGGTTTCCCTCTTCTTCAGGTGAACTCTCCATTCAACTGAAGAAGAGGGAAACCCCTCAAAAGCTAGTGAGTTTACTATCAAATAAATCGGTTAGACTAAAACCTGGTGTTTTCAGATCTTTTACTGTGTTTACCCCAGTCCAACGCCAGCATCTCCACATCATTGCAATAACACATCCCTGCTCCTGTACTCGAAACCTCTCACAATGAAGGCCAACATACCATTTACCTTCTTTACCGCCTGCTGCACCTGCACGCTTACCTTCAATGACTGGTGCACAAGGACACCCAGGTCCCTCTGCACACTCTCCTCCCAATTTAGATAGTAATCTACCTTCTTGTTTTTGTTTCCAAAGTGAATAACCTCACGTTTATGCAAATTATATTGTATCTGCCATTGATTAGTCCACTCACCCAACCTGTCCAGATCATTCTGAAGGATCTCTGCATCCTCGTCACAGTTCACCCTCCCACCCAACTTGCTATCGTCTGCCAACTTTGAGATGTTACATTTTATTCCGTCATCCAAATCATTCATATATATTGTGAATAGCTGGGGTCCCAGCGCTGGCCTCTGTGGCACCACACTAGTTATTGTCTGCCAATTTGAAAAGGACTTATTAATTCCTCCTCTTTGTTTCCTCTCTGCCAACAGCTTTCTATCCATCTCAATACACTTACCCAAATCCCTTGTGCTTTAATTTTGCATGATTAATGTGCATGGGATTTGGGGAAGCTTACAAAAGGTTCAGAAAGCTAGGTAATGCTAGAGATTTAGAAGAGTATACGGCTAATAGGAAGGAACTTAAGGAGGAAATTAGGAGAGCCAGAAGGGGTCATGAGAAGGCCTTGACAAGCAGGATTAAGGAAAACTCCAAGGCATTCTACAAGTATGTGAAGAGCAAGAGGATAAAACGTGAAGGAATAGGACCCATCAGTTGTGACAATGGGAAGGTTTGTATAGAACCAGAAGAAATAGCAGTGTTGTTTAATGAATACTTCACTTCAGTATTCACAGTGGAAAAGGATCTTGGTGGTTGTAGTGCAGACTTGCAATGGACTGAAAAGCTTGAGTATGTAGATATTCAGAAAGAGGATGTGTTGGAGCTTTTGAAAAGCAACAAGTTAGATAAGTCACTGGGACCGGATAGGACGTACCCTAGGTTACTGTGGGAGGCAGGGGAGGAGATTGCTGAGCCTCTGGCAATGATCTTTGAGTCATTGATGGAGACAGGAGAGGTTCCAGAGAATTCGAGGATTGCGAATGTGGTTCCTTTATTCAAGAAAGGGAGAAGAGATAGCTCGGGAAATTATAGACCAGTGAATTTAACCTCAGTGGTTGTTAAGTTGATGGAGGAGATCCTGAGAGGCAGGATTTATGAACATTTAGAGAAGCTTAGTTTGATCAAGAATAGTCAGCATGGCTTTGTCAAAGGCAGATTGTGTCTTACGAGTCTGGTTGAGTTTTTTGAAAATGTGACTAAACACATTGATGAAGGAAGAGCGGTGGATGTGGTTTATATGGAGTTCAGCAAGGCGTTTGATAAGGTGCCCCATGCAAGGCTTATTGAGAAAGTGAGGGGGCATGGGATCCAAGGGGACATTGCTTTGTGGAGCCACTACTGATTGCCCACAGAAGGCAAAGAGTGGTTGTAGATGAGTCTTTTTCTGAATGGAGGTCAGTCACCAGTGGGGTGCCCCAGGGATCTGTTCTGGGACCCTTGCTGTTCATGATTTTTATAAATGACCTGGATGAGGAAGTGGAGGGATGGGTTAATAAGTTTGCTGATGACACAAAGGTTGGTGGTGTTGCGGATAGTCTGGAGGGATGTCAGAAGTTGCAGTGAGACATAGATAGGATGCAAGACTGGGCGGAGAAGTGGCAGATGGAGTTCAACCCAGATAAGTGTGAAGTGGCTCATTTTGGCAGGTCAAGTAGGAAGGCAGAATATAATATTAATGGTAGGACTCTTAGCAGTGTGGAAGATCAGAAAGATCTTGGGTCCGAGTTCATAGGACGCTCAAAGTAGCTGCGTAGGTTGAAACTGTGGTTAAGAAGGAGTATGATGTACTGGCCTTCATCAATCGAGGAACTGAGTTTAGGAATCATAAGAACATAAGAACGTAAGAAATAGGAGCAGGAGTAGGCCATCTGGCCCTTCGAGCCTGCCCCGCCATTCAATAAGATCATGGCTGATCTGTCGTGACTCAGCTCCACCTTCCCGCCCTCTACCCATAACCCTTAATCCCTTCTCTTATCAAAAACCCATCAACCCGTTTCTTAAAAATATTTAGCGAGGCAGCCTCCACCACTTCAACGGGCAGAGAATTCCAGAGATTCACCACCCTTTGAGTGAAGAAGAATCGAGAGATAATGCTGCAGCTTTATAAAACCCTGGTCAGACCCCACTTGGAGTACTGTGCTCAGTTCTGGTCGCCTCATTACAGGAAGGGGCGGCACGGTATCACAGTGGTTAGCACTGCTGCTTCACAGCTCCAGGGTCCTGGGTTCGATTCCCGGCTCGGGTCACTGCCTGTGTGGAGTTTGCACATTCTCCTCGTGTCTGCGTGGGTTTTCTCCGGGTGCTCCGGTTTCCTCCCACAGTCCAAAGATGTGCGGGTTAGGTTCATTGGCTATGCTAAAATTGCCCCTTAGTGTCCTGGGATGTGTACGTTAGAGGGATTAGCAGGTAAATGTGTAGGGATATGGGGATAGGGTCTGGGTGGGATTGTGTTCAGTGCAGACTCGATGGGCCGAAGGGCCTGTTTCTGCACTGTAGGGTTCTATGTTCTATGTTCTAAGGATGTGGAAGCTATTGAAAGGGTGCAGAGGAGATTTACAAGGATGTTGCCTGGATTGGGTGGCATGCCTTATGTAGATAGGTCGAGAGAGCTAGTTTTTTTTTCTCCTTAGAGAGACGAAGGATGAGGGGTGACCTGATAGAGGTGTATAAGATGTTGAGAGGTATCGATCGAGTGGATAGTCAGAGGCTTTTTCTCAGGGCTGAAATGGTTGCTACAAGAGGACACAGGTTTAGGGTACTGGGGAATAGGTACAGAGGAGATGTCAGGGGTAAGTGTTTCACTCAGAGGGTGGTGGGTGAGTGGAATCGGCTGCCAGTACTGGTAGTGGAGATGGATATGATAGGGTCTTTTAAGAGACTTTTGGATAAGTACATGGGACTTAGTAAGATAGAGGGTTGTAGGTATGCCGAGTAGATAAGGACGTGCTCGGCGCAACTTGTGGGCCGAAGGGCCTATTTGTGCTGTAGTTTTTCTATGTTTCTATGATAACCTCTTGTGTGGGACTTTGTCAAATGTTTTCTGAAAGTCTAAATATACTACATCGACTGGTTTCCCCTTATCAACTTGACTAGATGCATCTTCAAAGCTTTCCAACAGATTTGTCAAGCATGATTTCCCCTTCATAAATCCACACTGACTCTGTCTGATCTTGCCGCTCTGATGTAAAGTCCTTAATAATGGATTCAAGAATTTTCCCCACTACCAATGTTAAGCTTTCTGGTCATGATTGACTCTTCAATGAAGAGGAACAGCTGCTCCTTATCCACTCTTTCCGTGTCCCTTATGATCTTGTACACCTCAATCAGGTCGCTCCTCAGGCTTCTCTGCTCAGTGAAAATAACCCAAGCCTACCCAACCTCTCTTCATAATTTAAATGTTCCATCCCAGGCAGCATCCTGGTGAATCTCCTTCGCACCCCCTCCAGTGTGATCATATCCTTCCGATAATGTGGTGACAGAACTGCACACAGTGCTCTAGCCATGACCTCACCAAAGTTCTATACAACTCCAACATGAGTCTTACCAACCACTGAGTCTGACCTCAGTGGTTGGTAAGCTGATGGAGAGGCTTCTGAGGGACAAGATTTACGAGCATTTGGAGAGGTTTGACATGATCAGGAATAGTCAGCATGGATTTGTCAAGGGCAGGTCGTGCCTTACGAGCCTAGTTGAGTTCTTCGATAATGTGACTGAACACATTGACGAAGGAAGTGCCGTGGACGTAGTGTACATGGACTTCAGCAAGGCTTTTGATAAGGTCCCCCATGCAAGACTTCTTGAGAAGGTGAGAGGGCATGGGATCCAAGGGCCTTTGGCCTTGTGGATCCAGAACTGGCTTGCCTGCAGAAGGCAGAGAGTGGTTGTGGATGGGTCTTTTTCGGAATGGAGGTCAGTCACCCGTGGGGTGCCCCAGGGATCTGTTCTGGGACCCTTGTTGTTTGTCATTTTCATAAATGACCTGGATGAGGAAGTGGAGGGATGGGTTAGCAAGTTCGCTGATGACACGAAGGTCGGCGGTGTTGTGGATGGTCTGGAAGGATGTCAAAAGTTGCAGCAGGACATAGATAGGATGCAGGAATGGGCGGAGAAGTGGCAGATGGACTTCAACGCGGATAAATGTGTAGTAGTCCATTTCGGCAGAACCAACGGGATGAACGAGTACACTATTAAGGGCAGGGGTCTTAGTAGCGTTGAAGAGCAGAAGGATCTCGGGGTCCGGGTTCACAGGACTCTTAAATCGGCCTCGCAGGTGGAGGAGGTGGTCAAGAAGGCGTATGGTGTACTGGCCTTCATTAATCGAGGGATTGAGTTTAGGAGTCGGGAGGTAATGCTGCAACTTTACAGGACCCTCGTCAGGCCTCATTTGGAGTACTGTGCGCAGTTCTGGTCGCCTCACTATAGGAAAGACGTAGAAGCTATTGAAAGGGTGCAGAGGAGATTTACAAGGATGTTGCCTGGACTGGGAGGCATGCCTTATGAAGATAGGTTGAGGGAGCTGGGACTCTTTTCCCTGGAGAGGCGAAGGTTGAGAGGCGACCTGATAGAAGTTTATAAAATGTTGAGGGGAATAGATAGGGTGGACTCTCAGAGGCTATTTCCCCGGGTTGAAATGGTCGCTACGAGAGGACACAGATTTAAGGTGCGGGGAGGGAAGTACAGAGGTGATGTTAGGGGTAAGTTTTTCACTCAGAGGGTAGTGAGTGATTGGAATCGGCTGCCGTCGTCGGTGGTGGAGGCGAACTCGCTGGGGTCTTTTAAAAGACTTCTGGATGAGTATATGGGGTTTAATGGGATTGGGGGTTATAGATAGGTCTATAGATTGGTGGGGTTGATGCGATCGGCGCAACTCGAGGGCCGAAGGGCCTGTTTGTGCTGTAATGTTCTATGACTTGCCTGCTTTTGTAATCTGTCTTTTTCATCGCTGTACTAACACGCCCCTCCATCTACAGAGATCTGTGGACCAACAAGTCAAGGCCCCTTTGTTCCTCAGAGCTTCCTCGTGTCATGCCATTCATTGAGTATTTCCTTATCAAATTACTCCTTCCAAAGTGTATCACATCGCATCTTTTGGGGTTAAATTCCATCTACTCATTTTACAATTCCGTCTATATCTCCTTGTAGCCCAAGATATTCATTTGCACTGTTAACCATCCATCCAATCTTTGTGTCATCGGCAAACTTACTAACCATACTCTCCACAAAGTCATAGAATCATAACCCTATAGTGCAGAGAGAGGCCATTTGGCCCATCGATCTGCACCAAACACAGTCCCACCCAGGCCCTACCCTTATATCCCTACAGATTTACCTGCTAACCCCTCTAACTTATGCTTTTCGAGACACTAAGGGGCAATTTTAGCATGGCCAATCAACCTAACCCGCACATCTTTGGAATATCATCAATGTCTTTTATATAAATGACAAACAACAGGGACCCAACATAGATCCTTGTGGAACACAACTGGACACTGGCTCCCAGTCACTATGACAGCCTCCTCTCATCCCCCTCTGTCTCCTACAACTGAGTCAGTTTTGAAACCCCTTTATCAAATCACCCCGTATCCCATGTGAATTTACTCCCTTTACAGGTCTCCAATGAGGGACCTTATCAAAGGCTTTGCTGACTTCTAATTCTCACCACCCCTCCCCAGTTATATCATCAGGGTCACTAACAATGAGCATCAACCTAATTTGATGTGGTGTATATGGATTTTAGCAAGGCGTTTGATAAGGTTCACCATGGTAGGCTTCTGCAGAAAATGCAGATGGATGGGATTGGGGGTGATCTAGGGAATTGGATCAGGAATTGGCTAGCAGATAGGAGACAGAGAGTGGTGGTTGATGGTAAATATTCGTCATGGAGTTCGGTTACGAGTGGTGTGCCTCAGGGATCTGTTTTGGGGCCACTGCTGTTTGTAATTTTTATTAATGATCTGGATGAGGGTATAGTTAGGTGGATTAGTAAGTTTGCTGATGACACCAAAGTCGGAGGTGTGGTAGATTGTGAGGAAAGGTGTCATAGTTTGCAGGGTGACTTAGAAAGGTTGCAGAGCTGGGCTGCGAGGTGGCGGATGGAGTTTAATGTGGAGAAGTGTGAGGTAATTCATTTCGGTAGGAATAACAGATGTGTCGAGTATAGGGCTAATGGGAGGACTTTGAATAGTGTGGATGAGCAGAGGGATCTAGGTGTATGTGTACATAGATCCCTGAAAGTTGGGAATCAAGTAGATAAGGTTGTTAAGAAGGCATACGGTGTCTTGGCGTTTATTGGTAGTGGGATTGAATTTAGGAGTTGCAGCGTCATGATGCAACTGTACACAACTCTGGTGCGGCCACACTTGGAGCTTTGTGTGCAGTTCTGGTCCCCACATTACAGGAAGGATGTAGAGGCTTTGGAGAGGGTTCAGAGGAGGTTTACCAGGATGTTGCCTGGTATGGAGGGGAGATTCTATGAGGAGAGACTGAGAGATTTGGGTTGTTTTCGCTGGAAAGAAGGCAGCTAAGAGGGGACCTTATTGAAACATATAAGATGATTAGAGGTTTAGACAGGGTAGATAGTGATAGCCTTTTTCCTAGGATGGAGAAAGTTAGCACGAGGGGGCACGACTTTAAATTAAGGGGGGGTAGTTATAGGACTGATGTCAGGGGTAGGTTCTTTACCCAGAGGGTGGTGAGGGACTGGAATGCCCTGCCAGCTGCAGTTGTAAATGCACCTAGTTTGGGGGCGTTTAAGAGATCTGTGGATAGGTTTATGGATGAAAAGGGATTGGTTTAGGCTAGTGGGTCATTGTTTTGTAACTGGTCGGCGCAACATCGTGGGCCGAAGGGCCTGTTCTGTGCTGTAATGTTCTATGTTCTATGTTCTAATTTAGAAACAATTTAATAGATTTAAATACAATTAATAGGCCCCCTTGCCACACATCGAGCCTTTGCCATTTATCCAGAGTTTACAGAAGGTTCACCCAGACATGTGTGTGTTGTGGGGAACCCCCTCGCCCCCCCACCCCCCCTAGGGACATAAAGCCCCCAGGGGAGAGAGACATAGCCAGACAGTGACAATGCAGCCTAGTGCTGCCTGGTTGGTGCCATGACTACACCCTTTAATGTAGTTAAAAAACACATGCATTCTAAGACAGCTTGAACGTGACAGTGTTACCTGTGCCAAGAGGTATTGCTGAGGGCAGATCCCAGTGGGAGCCTCTTGAGGGAGGGAGGAGTAGGAGGTGGTGGCCTGGAGTGAAAGTGGGAGACCTTTGAGAAGGGTATGTGTGGGGAGCAGCGCACTCTGCAATTAGGGACTGCCAGGCCAGCAGTTGACTGGGGGATGTATGAATGATGTGGGGGGGGGGGGGGGGGAAGGTAGTGAGGGAGTGCTAAAATGGGGGAAGCAGCTCCAATCGGGGAGTAGGGGAGGTAATACCTGGGTAGTGAATGGTACATTGGGAGTTCAGGCATGTGTCATGGTGTCCTCTACAGTCACCAGCCAGCTTTCCAGCATGAATAGAGTCGATCCACTCTCCCTACTGATAGGAGGAACACGTTGCCTCATTTTTTCTCTAAGTGGCGTAAGGTTGCGTCTGAGAGTTCACCCAAAAAATGGGTGTGATTCTGTTCTCATACTCATTTGGCTTTTTTTTATATAAGATCCCATCCCCATGCTTTACCTCTCTCTGTGTCCACACTCTAGTCACTGGCCTGGGATTTTCAGCATTTTTCCATAAGCTGCAGGTGAATTAAGCCAATGTTAAGAACAGAAAAGACTGGTTCAATCGAGCAGACGCAGCACGGATTCATGAAGGGGAAAGTCGTGTTTGACGAATTTACTGAATTTTTATGAAGATGTAATGAGTGCGGTAGACAGAGGGGAACCAGTAGATGTGGTGTTTTTAGATTTCTGGAAGGCGTTCGATAAGGTGCCTCACAAAAGGTTGCTGCAGAAGGTTAGGGTACACGGGGGTAAAGTGTTAGTGTGGATTGAGGATTGGTTATCTAATAGTAAGCAGAGAGTTGGAATAAATGGGTGCTTTTCTGATTGGCAGTTAGTGACTAGTGGAGTGCCGCAGGGATCGGTGCTGGGGCCTCAGCTATTTACCGTTTATATAGTTGATCTGGAGGAGGGGGCTGAGTGTAGGGTGTCAAAATTTGCTGATGACACAAAGATGAGTGGAAAAGCAAATTGCATGGAGGGTGTGGAAAGTCTGCAGAGGGATCTGGATAGGCTGAGTGATTGGGCGAGGACCTGGCAGATGGAGTATAATGTTAGCAAGCGTGAGGTTATCCACTTTGGTAGGAATATTAATAAAATGGAATATTATTTAAATGGTGAAAAATTACAACATGCTACGGTGCAGAGGGACCTGGGGGTCCTTGTGCACGAGTCGCAAAAACCCAGTCTGCAGGTGCAGCAGGTGGTCAAGAGGTGAATGGGATGTTGGCCTTGATAGCGAGGGGGATAGAATATAAAAGTAGGGAGGTCTTGCTGTAACTGTACAGAGCACTGGTGAGGCTGCAGCTGGAATACTGAGTGCAGTTTTGGTCCCCTTATTTGAGAAAGGATATATTGGCCTTGGAGGGAGTACAGAGAAGGTTCACCAGGCTGATACCAGAGATGAGGGGGTTAGTTTATGAGGAGAGATTGAGGAGACTGGACCTGTACTTGTTGGAGTTTAGAAGGCTGAGGGGGATCTTACAGAGACGTATAAGACTTTAACTTTACTAATATTGATTGGAATTGCTATGGTTCTAGCTCGTTAGAGGGGTCAGTGTTTGTACAAAGCGTGCAGGAGGGTTTTTTGACTCAGTATGTAGATACGCCAACTAGAGGTGAGGCTATATTGGATTTGGTGCTGGGTAATGAGCCAGACCAGGTGCTAGACTTGGAAGTTGGTGTGCATTTTGGTGATAGTGACCACAATTCGGTTACGTTCACCTTAGTGATGGAAATAGATAGGCATGAACCTCGGGTCAGTAGTTTCAGCTGGGGGAAGGGTAATTATGAGGCTATTAGGAAAGAATTAGGAAGCATAGGTTGGACTAGGAGATTACAGGGTCTGGGAACGTCCGAAACGTGGAGTTTTTTCAAGGAGCAGCTACTGCGAGTCCTTGATAGGTATGTCCCTGTCAGGCAAGGAGGAAATGGTCGAGCTAGGGAACCGTGGTGCAGTAAAAAAGTTGATTCGCTGGTTAAAAGGAAAAAGGAGGCTTATGCCAGGATGAGACTTGAGGGCTCAGGTAGTGCACTAGAAAGCTTTAGATTGGCTAGGAGGGAGTTAAAGAGTGAGTTAAGAAGAGCTAAAAGAGGACATGAGAAGACTTTGGCTGATAGGGTTAAGGAGAATCCTAAGGCGTTCTATGGGTATGTTAAGAACAGAAGGTTGGTTAGGGCAAGATTAGGGCCAGTTAGAGACAGCAGAGGGAAGTTATGTCTGGAACCGGAGGAGATTGGAGAGGCGTTGAACCAATATTTCTCTTTGGTATTCACGCAGGGGGACATAAATGTAGCTGTGGAGAACACTGGGTTACAGGGTTGTAAACTGGACAGTATTGCAGTTGATAAGGAGGATGTGCTAGATATTCTTGAGGGTTTGAAAATACATAAGTCCCCTGGGCCGGACGGGATTTACCCTAGGATTCTCTGGGAGGCAAGAGAGGTGATTGCAGAGCCTCTGGCTCTGATCTTCAGGTCGTCGTTGGTCACAGGTATAGTGCCAGAAGATTGGAGGATAGCGAATGTTGTCCCATTGTTTAAGAACATAAGAACATAAGAAATAGGAGCAGGAGTAGGCCATCTGGCCCTTCGAGCCTGCCCCGCCATTCAATAAGATCATGGCTGATCTGTCGTGACTCAGCGCCACCTTCCCGCCCTCTCCCCATAACCCTTAATCCCTTCTCTTATCAAAAACCCATCAACCCGTTTCTTAAAAATATTTAGCGAGGCAGCCTCCACCACTTCAACGGGCAGAGAATTCCAGAGATTCACCACCCTTTGAGTGAAGAAGTTCCTCCTCAACTCTGTTCTAAACCGCCCCCCCTTTATCTTGAGGCTGTGCCCCCTAGTCCTACTGTCTTTTTTGAGCGGGAAGAGTCTCTCCACCTCTATCCTATCCATCCCATTCATCATCTTATACGTCTCAATGAGATCTCCCCTCATTCTTCTAAACTCTAACGAGTACAAGCCTAGTTTATTCAGCCTCTCCTCATAGCTCAATCCCCTCAACTCCGGTATCAGCCGAGTAAACCTCCTCTGCACTCCCTCCAGGGCCAAAATATCCTTGCGCAGGTGTGGCGCCCAAAACTGCACACAGTACTCCAGCTGCGGCCTCACCAATGCCCTATACAGCTGCAGCAAGACCTCCCTACTTTTATATTCAATCCCCCTCGCTATGAAGGCTAGCATCCCATTCGCCTTCCTGACCACCTGCTGCACCTGCAAGCTGGGTTTTTGCAACTCATGCACAAGGACCCCGAGGTCCCTCTGCACCGTCGCCTGCTGCAGTTTTTCGCCCCGTAAGTAATAGTCCTTCCTACCATTCCTCCTACCAAAGTGGACCACCGCACACTTGCCAACATTAAATTCCATTTGCCATTTCCTGGCCCATTCGCCCAGCCTATCTAGATCCTTCTGCAGACTCTCCACACCCTCCGCACAATTTGCCTTTCCCCCAATCTTGGTGTCATCAGCAAATTTCGACACCCTGCACTCGGTTCCCTCCTCCAGATCATCTATATAAATGGTAAATAGCTGAGGCCCTAGCACCGACCCCTGGGGCACCCCACTAGTCACCAACCGCCAATCCGAATAGCATCCATTGACCCCCACTCTCTGCCTCCTATTTGACAACCAATCCTCTATCCACGCTAACACCCTACCCCCAACTCCATGTCCCCTGACCTTCTGCAATAACCTCTTGTGAGGTACCTTGTCAAACGCCTTCTGAAAATCCAGAAAGACCACATCCACCGGCTCTCCTCTATCCACTGCCCTAGACAAATCCTCATAGAACTCCAGTAAATTTGTCAGACACGACTTCCCTTTAATGAAACCGTGTTGTGTCCGCCCTATCAAGCAATTCCCCTCAAGATGCCTCGCTATTTCCTCCTTAATGACGGTTTCTAACATTTTACCTACCACAGACGTTAAACTAACCGGCCTATAATTCCCCGCCTTTTGCCTGGCACCCTTCTTAAACAACGGCGTAACATTAGCCGTTTTCCAATCTTCCGGCACTTCCCCAGAATCCAGCGATGTCTGGAAAATAACCACCAAGGCATCCACTATCACCTCCGCCATTTCTTTCAGAACCCTCGGATGCATTCCATCCGGTCCTGGGGACTTGTCCACAATCAGCCCCTCCAGTCTGTCGAGCACCACCTCTCTAGTAACAGTAATGTCATTAAGACCCTCCATTCCTACCACCTTTCCATCGCTAACACCCGGCAAATTATTCACGTCCTCCTCCGTGAAGACAGAAACAAAGAAGTTATTCAAGACCTTAGCCATATCCCTATCCCCTACCACTAGCTCCCCTTTCTCATCCTCTAAAGGACCAACGTTTACCCTAGCCAGCCTCTTCCTTTTTATATATTTATAAAAACTCTTGCTATCCTTTTTTATATTAAGTGCTAGCCCAGCCTCATAGCTTCTCCTACCCTCCTTTATCAATTTCTTTGTCAATCTTTGTTGACATTTAAACCTTTCCCAATCCTCTTCTCGCCCACTGCTCTTAGCTACTCTAAACTCCTCCACTTTTAATTCAACACTTTCCTTCACCTCCTTTGTTATCCACGGCTTATTACCTCTCCTCCTACTGTCCTTTTTAACCATCGGAATAAATTTCTGCTGAGCACCAAGAAAGATCTCCTTAAAGATCCTCCACTGCTCCTCAGCAGACCTACCTTCCAACGCGTTCCCCCAGTCCACATTCGCCAATTCTTCTCTCATCCTACCATACTCCCCTCTATTCAAACAAAGGACGTGTGTCCGGGAACCCACTTTCTCCTCCTCCATCTGCACCAGAAACTCCACCATACAATGATCACTCTCTCCAAGAGGATCCTTCACCGCAAGGTCCCTAATTCTACCCGCCTCATTACATAGCACCAGATCCAAGATAGCTCGCTCCCTCGTCGGCTCCAACACACACTGTTCAAGGAAATTATCCCGGCAGCATTCCAAGAACTCCTCCTCAGCCCACCTCGTCCAACATGGGTCGACCAATCAATATGCAGATTGAAATCTCCCATAACTACTGCCGTCCCATTCCTGCACGCTGCACTTATTTGTGCGTTAACAGCCCGCCCCACCTCCAGATCATTATTCGGGGGCCTATAGACGACACCCACTAGCGTCTTCCTCCCTTTGCTGTTCCTAATCTCCACCCACAACGATTCCACTTTCTGCTCCTTGGCTCCGATATCATCCCTTGCTACCACCTTGATACTATCCTTAATCAGCAGAGCTACGCCACCCCCTCTTTCCTCCTGCCTATCCTTCCTAAACACTTGATAACCCTGTACATTCATCTCCCAGTCCCTGTCACCTTGCAGCCACGACTCTGTAATGGCCACCAGATCGTATCCATTTGTGTCGATCTGCACCACCAGCTCATCCACTTTATTCCGAATGCTTCGTGCATTCAGATAAAGCGCTTTCATCCCAGCCTTCACCTGGACCCTACTTGCCGTAACGCCACCAATTGGGACATCCTTGGCCTCTTCCCTTACCTGTACCCTATCCTTAACTTTAGACCTCATAGCGTCACCTACCCTCGCACCCTCCCCCCCCCCAATTAGTTTAAAGCCCTGTCTACAGTCCTCTTTACTCGATTCGCCAGCACTCTGGTCCCAGCATGATTCAGACCAACCCCATCCTGCCCGAACAGGTCCCACCTACCCCAATACTGGTGCCAATGCCCCATAAATTCGAACCCATTCCTCCCACACCAATCCCTGAGCCACCCATTTACTTCCTTTATCCTATCAACCCTACGCCCGTCTGCCCTTGGTTCAGGCAGTAGCCCAGAGATAACCACCTTGTCGGTTCTACTTTTTAATTCCATTCCCAGCTTCTCATACTCCCTTCCCAGATTCTCAGTCCGCATTTTGCCTACGTCGCCGGCACCCACATGTACTATAACGACCGGGTTCTCACCCTCCCACTCCAGATTCCTCTGCAGCCCAGCTGCGACATCCTGTACCCGAGCACCAGGCAGACAACACACCCTTCTGTGCACTTTGTCATTGTGACAAAGGACAGTGTCAATACCCTTCACCCCACTATCGCCAATCACTACTACGTTCCTTTTCCCCTTCTCTTTGCCTATGTCCTGCTGCATCACTGTACCGTGTGCAGTTTGCTCACCAACCTCTCTTGCCTCGTCCTCTTCCAGACTGGAAGCAAGAACCTCAAACCTGTTATGCAGGTTAAGAGGCTGAGGCCTCCGCTCCTCACCCCCCTTCCTCCTCCCAGCAGCCCCCTTTTGTCCCTGACCCTTAGATTTAGCCAGTCTAGGGGCACCCTCTCTCCCCCTGATGAGCCTCAGTGTCTGTAGCTCAGAGGCCAGCTCATCCACCTTGAGCTGAAGCTCCTCCAGCAATCTGCACTTACTGCAGACATGGTCACTGGGAAGGACCCTGGGGTCCACCAGTTCCCACATCATACAGAAACCACACATCACATGCCCCTCCATTATTCACTGTAATTTTTTATGGGAAAAAATTTTTTCCTTGTTTCTTGCTGTAGTAGTATTGGAAAAAAAAAATTTTTTTTTTCCTTGTTTTTTTTCAAACGAACTCACCTGTCCTTTTTTCCCTCCAGCCCTTTTTGATATTAAGCCCTATTAGCTCACTCTGCTTCCCTCTCACTCCGCTGCCCGCTCAGACACTGCCCGCTGTCTACACCAGGCCTCCTTTTAAACCTGGCGCTGATTTGAAGCAGGCTCGTCCACAACTCTGTTCTAAACTAGCAGTAAAGACAATAAAATAAATGCTTTAAACAGTTCTACAAAGAACAAAGTGCTTTAAACTTATTTTAAACAGGTTTTTAACAGGTAAATTCTTAGCTCTCTCTCTGCTCCAGCAAACAGTGAAAGGCTTCACCGTGTGGCCCTGATAATTAATTTAAATTAAAGCAGCCTCGTCCACAACTCGTTTCTAAACTAGCAGTAAATACAATAAAATAAATGCTTTAAACAGTTCTACAAAGAACAAAGTGCTTTAAACTTATTTTAAACAGGTTTTTAACAGGTAAGGGGAACAGAGACTTAAGAAGGGGAACAGAGACTTCCCCGGGAATTATAGACCGGTGAGTCTTACTTCTGTTGTGGGCAAGGTTTTAGAAAAAATTTTTAGGGATAGGATTTATAGTTATTTGGAGAGTAATGAATTGATTGGAGATAGTCAGCATGGTTTTGTGGTGGGTAGGTCGTGCCTTACTAACCTTATTGAGTTTTTTGAGAAAGTGACCAAAGAGGTGGATGGGGGTAAAGCAGTTGACGTGGTCTATATGGACTTTAGTAAGGCGTTTGATAAGGTTCACCATGGTAGGCTTCTGCAGAAAATGCAGATGTATGGGATTGAGGGTGATTTAGTTAATTGGATCAGGAATTGGCTAGTAGATAGGCGACAGAGGGTCGTGGTTGATGGTAAGTATTCATCATGGAGTTCGGTTACGAGTGGTGTGCCTCAGGGATCTGTTTTGGGGCCACTGCTGTTTGTAATCTTTATTAATGATCTGGATGAGGGTATAGTTGGGTGGATTAGTAAATTTGCTGATGACACCAAAGTTGGAGGTGTGGTAGATTGTGAGGAAGGGTGTCATAGTTTACAGAGAGACTTGGACAAGTTGCAGAGCTGGGCCGAGAGGTGGCGGATGGAGTTTAATGCGGAAAACTGTGAGGTAATTCACTTTGGCAAGAATAACAGATGTGTAGAGTATAGGGCTAACGGTAGGACTCTGAATAGTGTTGATGAACAGAGGGATCTAGGTGTATGTGTACATAGATCCCTGGAAGTTGGGAATCAAGTAGATAAGGTCGTTAGGAAGGCATACGGTGTCTTGGCGTTTATTGGTAGGGGGATTGAATTTAGGAGCCGCAGCGTCATGTTGCAACTGTACACAACTCTGGTGCGGCCGCACTTGGAGTATTGTGTGCAGTTCTGGTCCCCACATTATAGGAAGGATGTGGAGGCTTTGGAGAGGGTGCAGAGGAGGTTTACCAGGATGTTGCCTGGTATGGAGGGGAGGTCCTATGAGGAGAGAGACTGAGGGATTTGAGGTTGTTCTTGTTAGAAAGAAGGCGGCTAAGAGGGGACCTTATTGAAACATATAAGATGATTAGAAGTTTAGATAGGGTGGACAGTGATAACCTTTTTCCTTGGATGGAGAAAGCTAGCACGAGGGGGCATGGCTTTAAATTAAGGGGGGGTACATATGGGACGGATGTCAGGGGTAGGTTCTTTACCCAGAGGGTGGTGAGGGATTGGAATGCCCTGCCTGCTGCAGTTGTAAATGTGCCTAGTTTGGGGGCGTTTAAGGGAACCGTGGATAGGTTTATGGACGAAAAGGGATTGGTTTAGGTTTGTGGGTCATTGCTTTTTAACTGGTTGGCGCAACATCGTGGGCCGAAGGGCCTGTTCTGCGCTGTAATGTTCTATGTTCTAAGATAATGAAGGGGCTGGACAGGGTAGAGGCAGAGAGATTATTTCTGCTTAGAAAGGAAGCAAGATCTAGAGGGCACAGCCTCAAAATAAGCCTGGGGAGGGGAGGGAGGTGGCAGTCAGTTTAGAATAGTGTTGAGGAGGAACTTCTTCTCTCAGAGGGTAGTGAATCCCTGGAATTCTCTGCCCACTGAAGCAGTGGAGGCTACCTCGTTGAATAGGTAAATAGATTTCTGATCAATAAGGGAATTAGAGTTATGGGGAGCAGGCGGGTAAATGGAACTGAACCACTTTCAGATCTTATTGAATGGCGGGGCAGGCTCGAGGGGTTAGATGACCTACCCCTGCTCCTATTTCTTATGTTCTTTCTCTATTGGATCAATTTAACTCACCATTTCACGTTGCAATTACTTTCTTCCTGGGAAACCTATGAATTGGTTGTGTCTCCCAGATTCCAATATCCAGAGTCTCTGCAGGGCAAGGTTGAACCATATGGAGATGAGTGGCAGTATTTGGTTCCAAGATTCCTTGGGGTAATTCCCAGCAGTTCAACTCCTTCTGGTTTTAAGGTTCCCGAGTTACTCGACACAAATCAGCAATTTGTGAGCTTGTGCCTGGAATTCCCTTGAAGCTGGAAGAGGAGAAACTGGCCATCTTTCACCTGTGTTACTCAGTGTCCATTGAGAAACACCATCACCTGTTTGTGTGGGATTTTACTAATGTTCGAAGCATTTAACATCCTTTCCGTGTTGTAGAGCTGCAATCCATTCCTTGTTTCTTAACTCAGATTATATGTTAATACAAAGATTTATCAAGTGTTTTCATTAGATAGCTTAATATGAATTACAAGATCATTTTTGTAATACTCGAATAAAAATTAACATTAAATGATAAGGAAGAGATTGTAGTTTTCTCACAGATAAATTCAGCTCATTTTTACTGGGGTTCTGATGAAGGATCATCCAGACTCAAAGTGTTGGCTCTATTCTCCACAGATGCTGTCAGACCTGCTGAGATTTTCCAGCATTTTTTGTTTTTGTTTTAGATTCCAGCCTCTGCAGTTCTTTTTCTTTTATAATTTCCGCTGCTGTTGGGTTTGTTAATAATATAAAAGTTTGTCATGTTCTAGGTTGGTAGAGTATTGGAGTTGTGTGCTCGATCCCCTTTGGGGGTTCTGCAATAGATTCTTGCTCAGGTTTAGTGTTGGTGATTATATCAGCCTGGGATGAATTCCCAGCCACCAGGTACCAAGGCAAATAATAACAAGACTGAGATTTTCCCATCGAAGCCCTTTCTCGATATTCCAGATAAATCCATCCTGCCCATGTGGTTTCACTGGCTTTTCAATAGTGAACTGGGTCTTCTGTTACCACTCAATAAAGACACAGATGTGGAACCATTAATAAATCTAAGAGGTTAAATAAACCAATCTACTTGTTAAACAGTCTTTAGTTTAGAGATCAGTGTATTGGCTGGAGTTTCACTGCTGGGATTTTCCAGTCCCACTGCAGTGTCGGGGATTTGGCTGAGTGCCAAATTCTCTGTCCTCTCTGGCAGGGCATGGAGAGCTGGAAAATTCTGGACTTTATCATTAGTGAAAGAGAAATAAATGCCTAGTAAATAACTAAATAAGCTAATGAGGACTCTGGTGTGTCCCTGCCTCACTCGCTGCAGAACTAGACAGCTGGCCATTCTCATTGGATGGATACAGTGATCAAAACAAGTATCGAGGCATTGCCATGCTGAGCATGATGGGAAATGTATTTGCCCCAATTGCTGACCTCATCTTGGATTAACACGGAAACCTGGGCTGAGAAGCTGCACAATTTGCTGCCCCTGTATTCTGAGGGTCGCTTCTCAACCAGCTGAACTTCTCCTGTCTCTTCGCCTCTTCCAATGTCCCTCCAGATTGCCGGCTTCCAGAGGCCATGGCTATCACTGACTGTCCCCCAGCTGTTAGGGTCAATGTCCAACTTCATATCTCACTTACAGATGTTTAGACACTGGGATGTCAGGACCCACTAAGCAGTTCACCATATGGACAGTCTTTGAACAATCCAATGAAAATACCTGAATCTCAGTGTAGTAACAGAGCTGCAAGGTCCACAATGGTTTTCTCAATCCAGCAGCTGGAAGAGAAATAAACAAAGAAACCAGTAGAGATTTCCGTGTTAATCCAAGACGAGATAGAACATAGAACACTACAGCACAAACAGGCCCTTCGGCCCACGAGTTGCGCCGATCACATCAACACCTACCAACCTACAGACCTATCTATAACCCTCAATCCCATAAAACCCCATATACTCATCCAGAAGTCTTTTAAAAGACCCCAGCGAGTTCGCCTCTACCACCGATGACGGCAGCCGATTCCATTCACTCACCACCCTCTGAGTGAAAAACTTACCCCTAACATCACCTCTGTACTTCCCTCCCTGCACCTTAAATCTGTGTCCTCTCGTAGCAACCCTTTCAACCCGGGGAAATAGCCTCTGAGAGTCCACCCTATCTGTTCCTCTCAACATTTTGTAAACTTCTATCAGGTCGCCTCTCAACCTTCGTCTCTCCAGGGAAAAGAGTCCCAGCTCCCTCAACCTAACTTCATAAGGCATGCCTCCCAGTCCAAGCAACATCCTTGTAAATCTCCTCCGCACCCTTTCAATAGCTTCTACGTCTTTCCTATAGTGAGGCGACCAGAACTGCGCACAGTACTCCAAGTGAGGACCTTATAAAGTTGCAGCATTACCTCCCAATTCCTAAAATCAATCCCTCGATTAATGAAGGCCAGTACACCATACGCCTTCTTGACCACACCCTCCACCTGCGAGGCCGATTTAAGAGTCCTGTGGACCCGGACCCCAAGATTCTTCTGCTCTTCAACACTACTAAGACTCCTGCCCTTGATAGTGTACTCGTTCATCCCGTTGGTTCTGCCAAAATGGACGACTACACATTTATCCGTGTTGAAGTCCATCTGCCACTTCTCCACCCATTCCTGCATCCTATCTATGTCCTGCTGCAACTTTTGACATCCTTCCAGACCATCCTTAACACTACCGACCTTAGTGTCATCAGCGAACTTACTTACCCATCCCTCCACTTCCTCATCCAGGTCATTTATGAAAATGACAAACAGCAAGGGTCCCAGAACAGATCCCTGGGGCACCCCACTGGTGACTGACCTCCATTCAGAAAAAGCCCCATCCACAACCACTCTCTGCCTTCTGCAGGCAAGCCAGTTCTGGATCCACAAGGCCAAAGGCCCTTGGATCCCATGCCCTCTCACCTTCTCAAGAAGTCTTGCATGGGGGACCTTATCAAACGCCTTGCTGAAGTCCATGTACACTACGTCCACGGCACTTCCTTCGTCAATGTGTTCAGTCACATTATCGAAGAACTCAACTAGGCTCGTAAGGCACGACCTGCCCTTGACAAATCCATGCTGACTATTCCTGATCATGTCAAACCTCTCCAAATGCTCGTAAATCTTGTCCCTCAGAAGCCTCTCCATCAGCTTACCAACCATTCATTTTTGGTCAACGCAGACGATGCACAGGTTTGTGGATTTGTGGATAGTGATGAGGACCATCAGAGGATACAGCAGGATATCGATCAGTTGGAGACTTGGGCAGAGAGATGGCAGATGGAGTTTAATCCAGACAAATGTGAGATAATGCATTTTGGAAGGTCTAATACAGATAGGAAATAAACAGTAAATGGCAGAACCTTTCAGAGTAGTGATAGGCAGAGGGATCTGGGTGTACAGGTACACCAGTCACTGAAAGTGGCAATGCAGGTGGAGAAGGGAGTCAAGAAGGCAGACGGCATGCTTGCCTTCATTGGCCAGGGCATTGAGTTTAAAAATTGGCAAGTCATGTTGCAGCTTTATAGAACCTTAGTTAGGCTGCACTTGGAATATAGTGTTCAATTCTGGTCGCCACTTTACCAGAAGGATGTGGAGGCTTTGGAGAGGGGACAGAAAAGATTTACCAGGATGTTGCCTGGTATGGAGGGCATTAGCCATGAGGAGAGGTTGGAGAAACTTGGTTTGTTCTCACTGGAGTGACGGAGGTTGAGGAGAGACCTGATAGAAGTCTACAGGATTATGAGAGGAATGAACAGAGTGGATAGTCAGAAGCTTTTTCCCAGGGTGGAAGAGTCAATTATAAAGGGGCACAGGTTTAAGGTGCGAGGGGCAAAATTTAATGAAGATGTATGAGGCAAATTTTTTATGATGTTTTTTACACAGAGGGAGTGGGTGCCTGGAACTCGCTGCCAGGGGAGGGAGTGGAAGCGGATACAGTAATGACTTTTAAGGGGCGCCTTGACAAATATATGTATAGAACATAGAACATAGAACAGAGTACAAACAATCAGGAGCTATAGGATGGGAATAGAAGGGTACGGTCCCCGGAAGGATCGGGGGTTTTAGTTCAGTCGAGTGGCGTGGTCAGTGCAGGCTTGAAGGGCCGAAGGGCCTGTTCCTGTGCTGGAATTTTCTTTGTTCTTTAACCCCCAGGACGTTGACAGTTAAGGGATTCAGTGATGATAATGCCATTGAATGTCAAAGGATGATGGTTAGAGTGTCTCTAATTGGTGACGGTCATTGCCTGGCATTTGGGTGGCACGAATGTTACTGTCGCTTGTCAGCCCAAACCTGGGTATTGTCCAGATCTTGTTGCATTTGAACATGAACTGCCTCAGTATCTGAGGAGTTGTGAATGATGCTGAACATTGTGCAATCATTGGCGAATGTCCCCATTTCTGAAGCTTTATGAAGAAGGGAGAGTCATTGATGAAGCAGCTGAAGATTGTTGGGTCCAGAGAGCAGTGAGGGGTGCGTTCGACACGGACACGGACATTTTGCAATGTTTGCACTGAAGTCCGAGAACTGAAGTGACTAACTACCAAAAAGAACATCTGTTTTGGAGTTTAATGTGAGTATCCTCTGATGGTCCTTTGGAGAAGTGTGAGGTAATTCATTTCGGTAGGAATAACAGATGTGTTGAGTATAGGGCTAACGGGAGGACTTTGAATAGTGTGGAGGAGCAGAGGGATCTAGGTGTATGTGTACATAGATCCCTGAAAGTTGGGAATCAAGTGGATAAGGTTGTTAAGAAGGCATACGGAGTTTTGGCGTTTATTGGTAGGGGGATTGAATTTAGGAGTCGCAGCGTCATGATGCAACTGTACACATCTCTGGTGCGGCCGCACTTGGAGTTTTGTGTGCAGTTCTGGTCCCCACATTACAGGAAGGATGTGGAGGCTTTGGAGAGGGTGCAGAGGAGGTTTACCAGAATGTTGCCTGGTATGGAGGGGAGATCCTATGAGGAGAGATTGAGAGATTTGGGGTTGTTTTCGCTGGAAAGAAGGCGGCTAAGAGGGGATCTCATTGAAACATATAAGATGATTAGAGGTTTAGACAGGGTAGATAGTGATAGCCTTTTTCCTAGGATGGAGAAAGCTAGCACGAGGGGGCACGATTTTAAATTAAGGGGGGGTAGTTATAGGACAGATGTCAGGGGTAGGTTCTTTACCCAGAGGGTGGTGAGGGACTGGAATGCCCTGCCAGCTGCAGTTGTAAATGCGCCTAGTTTGGGGGCGTTTAAGAGATCTGTGGATAGGTTTATGGATGAAAAGGGATTGGTTTAGGCTAGTGGGTCATTGTTTTGTAACTGGTCGGCGCAACATCGTGGGCCGAAGGGCCTGTTCTGCGCTGTAATGTTCTATGTTCTATGTTCTATGTTTTCCTTGGTGTGATATTTTTAAAGGATTGTCTTGCAGACCACCAGAGTACAAACAATCAGGAGCTTTATTGAGCTGTGTTTATTGTATTGGCTGTTCAGATAGACAGCCCGATTTGCCCATGTGAACAGTCAATGATAGCATCAGGATTTCATGTCATCAGTTCTTCATTCCAACTAGAAACTTATGGTTCTGCCATTGTTAATGACCCTTAGGATCGAACGCACCCATCACTGCTGTCTGCACTGTAAGACCCCAACAAGATCTCAGCAACCATTTTCTCCCCCTTTTGATTGAAGGTTTCTGTAATTGAATACACTTTACAATTAACAAACAATATTCTTAGTCTGAAAAATGAACAAACACAATGTTCAATAAGTTAGATGTTTAGGGGGACACTGGTTAACGGTGAAGACCAGCTTTCTGCTATTTCATGCTGTTCTACCTCGAGTGTGTTTGGTCAGGTTTGGATGTCATCCATACTCGCTTCAACTGGAGCCGATGTGGGATGTGGAGATTGACTTGGTGTTGGAGTGCCCTGAGCTGAGGCACAGTCTTCCACAGTTGTTTCTGCTATTGCTACTTCCTGGGTCTTCAGGGGGCCTGGCTTATTGTGGGCTCTCGGTGACTCTGTCTCTGGTAAACTTGTTCTAGTTACTAACAGTCACGTCTTCTCCACACGGCATCATCCTGAGTTTGAACGGTGTAGGAAGCCAGCCCTCCTGAATGATGACAGATATCCCCTTCTCACTGGTCCCATTGTTCCTTGTTAATACCTCCTGACCTTTCTGAAAAACACAGTGTTTAATCCCGTTGTTACCTCATTTAACCTGACATTGCCATTTCCTCTCAATGATTTCTCTTGTCTTGGGCAGTTTAACCAAACACTGTGTGTAACTAACATTTTATTGAGAGCAATGCTGGAGGACTTTGGGTTGTTAAATGTATTGTATTTGTGAACGTCATCAGGGATTGGCTCAATTGTTGATGTATTGAGGCTTGTTCTCGAGTTACTTTCAATAAATATTTCATCGACTGAGTAAACTATTCTGGCAGCCTGTTTGTGGAAAGGTAATGAGTGGATCAGATGTGCTGAATCCCACTCTCATTTACATCCTTTGTGAATTTTAGTGAAATGAACTACGGTTCATTGTCGTTCACAACTTGTTCAGGGCAACTCAATCTTCCAAAACTCTCACCCATGGTAGGATGGCACAGTGATTCACACTGCTGTCTCACAGCGCCAGGGACCCGGGTAAGATACCCCAGGGACACGGTGACACAGTGGGTTAACACTGCTGCCTCACAGCGCCAGGGACCCGGGTTCGATTCCCGAGGGGCACGGTGACACAGTGGGTTAGCGCTGCTGTCTCACAGCGCCAGGGACCCGGGTTTGATTCCCGGGGGCACGGTGACACAGTGGGTTAATAGAACATAGAACATTACAGCGCAGAACAGGCCCTTCGGCCCACGATGTTGCGCCGACCAGTTACAAAACAATGACCCACTAGCCTAAACCAATCCCTTTTCATCCATAAACCTATCCACAGATCTCTTAAACGCCCCCAAACTAGGTGCATTTACAACTGCAGCTGGCAGGGCATTCCAGTCCCTCACCACCCTCTGGGTAAAGAACCTACCCCTGACATCTGTCCTATAACTACCCCCCCCTTAATTTAAAATCGTGCCCCCTCATGCTAGCTTTCTCCATCCTAGGAAAAAGGCTATCACTATCTACCCTGTCTAAACCTCTAATCATCTTATATGTTTCAATGAGATCCCCTCTTAGCCGCCTTCTTTCCAGCGAAAACAACCCCAAATCTCTCAATCTCTCCTCATAGGATCTCCCCTCCATACCAGGCAACATCCTGGTAAACCTCCTCTGCACCCTCTCCAAAGCCTCTACATCCTTCCTGTAATGTGGGGACCAGAACTGCACACAAAACTCCAAGTGCGGCCGCACCAGAGATGTGTACAGTTGCATCATGACGCTGCGACTCCTAAATTCAATCCCCCTACCAATAAACGCCAAGACTCCATATGCCTTCTTAACAACCTTATCTACTTGATTCCCAACTTTCAGGGTTCTATGTACACATACACCTAGATCCCTCTGCTCCTCCACACTATTCAAAGTCCTCCCATTAGCCCTATACTCAACACATCTGTTATTCCTACCGAAATGAATTACCTCACACTTCTCCACATTAAACTCCATCCGCCACCTCTCAGCCCAGCTCTGCAACCTTTCTAAGTCATCCTGCAAACTATGACACCCTTCCTCACAATCTACCACACCTCCGACTTTGGTGTCATCAGCAAACTTACTAATCCACCCAACTATACCCTCATCCAGATCATTAATAAAAATTACAAACAGCAGTGGGCCCAAAACAGATCCCTGAGGCACACCACTTGTAACCGAACTCCATGACGAATATTTCCCATCAACCACCACTCTCTGTCTCCTATCTGCTAGCCAATTCCTGATCCAATTACCTAGATCACCCCCAATCCCATACATCTGCAATTTCTGCAGAAGCCTACCATGGTGAACCTTATCAAACGCCTTGCTAAAAGACACTGTGAGACGCTGTGAGACACTGCTGTCTCACAGCGCCAGGGACCCGGGTTCGATTCCCGGGGGCACGGTGACACAGTGGGTTAGCACTGCTGTCTCACAGCGCCAGGGACCCGGGTTCGATTCCCGGGGGCACGGTGACACAGTGGGTTAGCACTGCTGCCTCACAGCGCCAGGGGCCCAGAATCAATCCCAGCAGCACAGTGACACAGTGGGTTAGCACTGCTGCCTCACAGCGCCAGGGACCCGGGTTCGATTCCCGGGGGCACGGTGACACAGTGGGTTAGCACTGCTGCCTCACAGCGCCAGGGACCCGGGTTCGATTCCCGGGGGCACGGTGACACAGTGGGTTAGCACTGCTGCCTCACAGCGCCAGGGACCCGGGTTCGATTCCCGGGGGCACGGTGATACAGTGGGTTAGCGCTGCTGCCTCACAGCGCCAGGGACCCGGGTTCAATCCCAGCGGCACGGTGACACAGTGGGTTAACACTGCTGCCTCACAGCGCCAGGGACCCGGGTTCAATCCCAGCGGCACGGTGACACAGTGGGTTAACACTGCTGCCTCACAGCGCCAGGGACCCGGGTTTGATTCCCAGTGGCACGGTGACACAGTGAGTTAGCGCTGCTGCCTCACAGCACCAGGGACCCGGGTTCAATCCCAGCGGCACGGTGACACAGTGAGTTAGCGCTGCTGCCTCACAGCGCCAGGGACCCGGGTTCGATTCCCAGCAGTACGGTGACACAGTGGGTTAGCACTGCTGTCTCATAGCGCCAGGGACCCGGGTTTGATTCCCGGGGAGGTGGCACGGTGACACAGTCGGTTAACACTGCTGTCTCACAGCGCCAGGGACCCGGGTTCGATTCCCGGGGGGGGCACGGTGACACAGTGGGTTAACACTGCTGCCTCCCAGCGCCAGGGACCCAGAATCAATCCCAGCAGCACAGTGACACAGTGGGTTAGCACTGCTGCCTCACAGCGCCAGGGACCCGGGTTCGATTCCCGGGGGCACGGTGACACAGTGGGTTAACACTGCTGTCTCACAGCGCCAGGGACCCGGGTTTGATTCCCAGTGGCACGGTGACACAGTGAGTTAGCGCTGCTGCCTCACAGCGCCAGGGACCCGGGTTCAATCCCAGCGGCACGGTGACACAGTGGGTTAGCACTGCTGTCTCACAGCGCCAGGGACCCGGGTTTGATTCCCAGTGGCACGGTGACACAGTGAGTTAGCGCTGCTGTCTCACAGCGCCAGGGACCCGGGTTCGATTCCCGGGGACACGGTGACACAGTGGGTTAGCACTGCTGCCTCACAGCACCAGGGACCCGGGTTCGATTCCCGGGGGCACGGTGACACAGTGGGTTAGCACTGCTGCCTCACAGCGCCAGGGACCCGGGTTCGATTCCCGGGGGCACGGTGACACAGTGGGTTAGCACTGCTGCCTCACAGCACCAGGGACCCGGGTTCGATTCCCGGGGGCACGGTGACACAGTGGGTTAGCGCTGCTGCCTCACAGCGCCAGGGACCCGGGTTCGATTCCCGGGGGCACGGTGACACAGTGGGTTAACACTGCTGTCTCACAGCGCCAGGGACCCGGGTTTGATTCCCAGTGGCACGGTGACACAGTGAGTTAGCGCTGCTGCCTCACAGCGCCAGGGACCCGGGTTCAATCCCAGCGGCACGGTGACACAGTGGGTTAGCGCTGCTGCCTCACAGCGCCAGGGACCCGGGTTCAATCCCAGCGGCACGGTGACACAGTGAGTTAGCGCTGCTGCCTCACAGCGCCAGGGACCCGGGTTCAATCCCAGCGGCACGGTGACACAGTGGGTTAGCGTTGCTGCATCACAGCGCCAGGGACCCGAGTTCAATTCTAGGATGGGTAACTGCCTGTGGGGAGTTTGAACATTCTCCCCATGTCTATGTGAGTATCCTCTGAGTTCTCTAGTTTTCTTCCACACACTAAAGATGTGTAGGTGAGGTGCCTTACACGCCTAGTGGAGGTGAACTCGCTGGGGTCTTTTAAAAGACTTCTGGATGAGTATATGGGGTTTAATGGGATTGGGGGTTATAGGTAGGTCTATGGCTTGGTAGGTATACAAGTGATCGGCACAACTAGTGGGCCGAAGGACCTGTTTGTGCTTTAGTGTTCGATGTTCTATGTTCCAATCTGTAACTGTCTTGCAATTGTATCTTTTGTCCATATATGCCATGTTTGTGAACCTATCTCCACTTATCTGATGAAGGAGCATCATGATTCCAAATAAATCTGTTCGACTTTAACCTGATGTTGTTACTATGCTCATTCTTTCTAGTAACTAAGACTGGTTAGCACCCGGGTTGATAAGGTTTGTTAAGAAAGCGTACGGTGAGTTAGCTTTTATTGGTAGAGGGATTGAATTTCGGAGCCGTGAGGTCATGTTACAACTGTACAAAACTCTGGTGCGGCCGCACTTGGAGTATTGCGTATAGTTCTGGTCACCGCATTATAAAAAAGATGTGGAGGCATTGGAAAGGGTGCAGAGGAGGTTTACCAGGATGTTGCCTGGTATGTTGGGAAGGTCTTATGAGGAAAGGCTGAGGGACTTGAGGTTATTTTCACTGGAGAGGAGAAGGTTAAGAGGTGACCTAATTGAGGCATACAAGATGATCAGAGGGTTAGATAGGGTGGACAGTGAGAGCCTTTTTCCTCGGATGGTGATGGCTAACACAAGGGGACATAGCTTTAAATTGAGGGGTGGTAATTATAGGACGGATGTCAGAGGTAGGTTCTTTACTCAGAGGGTAGTAAGGGCATGGAATGCCCTGCCTGCAACAGTTGTGGACTCGCCAACTTTAAGGGTGTTCAAATGGTGAGTGGATAGGCATATGGATAAGATTGGAATAGTTTAGGTTAGAGGGTCATTGGATTGGTTCCACTGGTCAGCGCAACGTCGAGGGCCGAAGGGCCTGTACTGTGCTGGAATGTTCTATTATCTAAATAAACACTGGACTCCTAATCTGTTTAGAATTTGATCCAAATTATAATGTTGGACAAGGTAAGCGTGGATGGAATGCCAGATGGAAGCCTTTTATTTCTGAATATCTTTGCGTGTCACAATTGTCAAGTATCGCTGTAAATCTCGATCCACATTCATCTGAAGATAAGCTTGACTGAGTCAATTTTACTGAGTTCCTGTGAATAAATCTTCAATCGAAGGTTCAGGGCACAGCTCTGTGCACAGTGTCGGACTGTTAGTCACTTTAAAACCACTACTAACGCACACCAATATGTCTGTCTTCATCACGGGGGCTATCAACGTGGCCCAATCAGTCTCATTAATGGATCTGAGAGCTCCTGTTCTCACCAGCCTCTCAATTCCGTCTCTACTTTGGGCCTGATTGTGTTTGGCATTGATCTAGTCTTTAATCATCTGGCCTCATTTTCTTCCTTGATCTTTAACTTGACTGAGATTTCCATCATGCTTCACAGTTCACTGATAATGAGAATGGCATGTTTCTTTAGTACAAATACTTTGGAATCTGTCACGAGGTTTATCTCAGCAAAGTTTAATTGGATCTTCACCAGTGAGGTTCTCCCTATTAATGCTGGATAGTGTCCTTTAACAATGTGTAGGGCAAGTCTGCTATCTATCCATTCAACTGCATGTCTGCACCAGTAATAGCCAGTACATTAGAACATAGAACATTACAGCACAAACAGGCCCTTCGGCCCTCGAGTTGCGCCGATCACATCAACCCCACCAATCTATAGACCTATCTATAACCCCCAATTCCATTAAACCCCATATACTCATCCAGAAGTCTTTTAAAAGACCCCAGCGAGTTCGCCTCACCACCGACGACGGCAGCCGATTCATTCACTCACCACCCTCTGAGTGAAAAACTTACCCCTAACATCACCTCTGTACTTCCCTCCCCGCACCTTAAATCTGTGTCCTCTCGTAGCGACCATTTCAACCCGGGGAAATAGCCTCTGAGAGTCCACCCTATCTATTCCTCTCAACATTTTATAAACTTCTATCAGGTCGCCTCTCAACCTTCGCCTCTCCAGGGAAAAGAGTCCCAGCTCCCTCAACCTATCTTCATAAGGCATGCCTCCCAGTCCAGGCAACATCCTTGTAAATCTCCTCTGCACCCTCTCAATAGCTTCTACGTCTTTCCTATAGTGAGGTGACCAGAACTGCGCACAGTACTCCAAGGTGAGGGACCTTATAAAGTTGCAGCATTACCTCCCGACTCCTAAACTCAATCCCTCGATTAATGAAGGCCAGTACATTATACGCCTTCTTGACCACCTCCTCCACCTGCGAGGCCGATTTAAGAGTCCTATGGACCCAGACCCCGAAATCCTTCTGCTCCTCAACACTGCTAAGACTTTTACACTTGATATTATACTCCTTCATCCCATTTGACCTGCCAAAATGGACCACTACACATTTATCCGCGTTGAAGTCCATCTGCCACTTCTCTGCCCATTCCTGCATCCTATCTATGTCACGCTGCAACTTCTGACTCCCTCCAGACTATCCCACAACACCACCAACCTTCATGTCGTCGGCGAACTTACTAACCCATCCCTCCACTTCCTCATCCAGGTCATTTATGAAAATGACAAACAGCAAGGGTCCCAGAACAGATCGCTGGGGCACCCCACTGGTGACTGACCACCATGCAGAAAAAGACCCATCCACAACCACTCTTTGCCTTCTGCAGGCAAGCCAGTTCTGGATCCACAAGGCCAAAGGCCCTTGTATCCCATGCCCTCTCACCTTCTCAAGAAGTCTTGCATGGGGACCTTATCAAACGCCTTGCTGAAGTCCATATAAACCAACATCCACCGCTCTTCCTTCATCAGTGTGTTTAGTCACATTTTCAAGAACTCAACTAGGCTCGTAAGGCACGACCTGCCCTTGACAAATCCATGCTGACTATTCCTGATCATGTCAAACCTCTCCAAATGCTCGTAATTCTTGTCCCTCAGAAGCCTCTCTCCATCAGCTTACCAACCACTGAGGTCAGACTCACCGGGTGGTAATTTCCCGGGCTATCTCTGTTCCCTTTCTTGAAAATAGGAACTACATCCACAATTTTCAATCTTCCGGAACCTCTCCCGTCTCCATCGACGATGCAAAGATCATCGCCAGGGGCTCTGCAATCACTTCCCTCACCTCCCACAGTATCCTGGGGTACATCCCATCTGGTCCCGGTGACTTATCTATCTTGATAGAATTTAAAAGTTCCGACACATCCTCTTTCTTAATATCCACATACTCAATCTTTTCAGTCTGCTGCAAACCTGTAGTACAACCCTCCCAGATCACTTTCCACCGTGAATACCAAGGCAAAGTACTCATTAAGCACCTCCTGCCAATTTCTTCCAGTTCCACACAGACTTTTCCCCTTCACCTTTATAGGTCCTATCCCTTCTCCTCTCATCCTTTTACCTTTCACATATTTATAGAAGGCCATGGGATTCTCCTTAATCTTACCAGCCAAGCCTTCTCATAACCCCTTCTGGCTCTCCTAATTTCCTTTTTAAGCTCCTTCCTAACAACCTATATATTCCTCTAGATCCTTAACATCTCCTAGCTCCCTGAGCCCTTTAGAACATAGAACATAGAACATTACAGCGCAGAACAGGCCCTTCGGCCACGATGTTGCGCCGACCAGTTACAAAACAATGACCCACTAGCCTAAACTAATCCCTTTTCGTCCATAAACCTATCCACAGATCTCTTAAACGCCCCCAAACTAGGTGCAAACTTTGTACACCTTTCTTTTCTTTCTGACTAGGTTCATTACAACCTTCGTGCATCACAGTTCCTTGCGCCGTACCAAAACCTCCCTATCTCATCGGAACGTTGTTGTGCAGAGCTCCAGTCAAACATTCCTTGAAAATCCGCCACCTTCCTTCAGTACTTTTCTCCAGAACACCTCCTTCCAGTTTACTCATCCAATTATCTGCCTGATGTCTTCATATTTCCCCTTACTCCAGACAAACACCTTCCTAGCCTGCCTGATCCTATCTCGTTCCAATGCATTGTGAAGGAGATAGAATTATGGTCACCATTCCCAGATGCTCTCCTACCGAGAGATCCATCACCTGCCCTGGTTCATTCGCCAGCATCAGGTCAAGTACTGCCTCACCCTCGTAGCTTGTCCACATACTGTGTCAGGAAACCTTCCTGAACACACCTAACAAACTCCTCTCCAGCCAAACCCCTTACCCTAGGGATATTCCAGTCGATGTTTGGGAATTAAAGTCTCCCATCACGACAACTCTGTTATTACTACTACTACGACTTGCTGTAGCTATGAGTCACGTGGGCCAGACTGGGGAAGGATGGCAGATTTCCGTCTCTAAGGGACATTAGTGATCCAGCTAGGATTTCTGAAAATCGAAAACGGTTTCATGGTCATCAGTCCGATTCTTTATTCCACATATTTCTCCCCACCATCTGCCATGGTGGGATTTGAACCCAGGTTCCCAGGAGATTAGCTGTGTTTCCGGATGAATAGTCAGCGATAATATAACTCAGTCATCACCTCCTCCTTGGATATCACCTCCATTTCCATCAGATGAGCAGCCTATCTCACTCTAATGTGTCTTTTTGTTTTGCTCGGGGAAACAGTTCTGGAACAATAATGTCACCAAATTCCTGGTCCAGAAACTCTGGCTAATTACTCTGAGAATGTTGGTTCAAATCCCATCATGGTACTGGGGCATTTAAATTCAATTAATGAATCCAGAATTCAGTACTATTCTTAGCAACGGTGACTGGAATAACTCTGGAAGCTGACTGGACAAGATTGTAGTTTATTTACAGAACATAACCTGAAGAAACAACTGTGATACACACACTAGTCCATGTCTGGAGCTGCAGTTCAGCAGACCCAGTCCTGGCTCTGTCTTATGATATATTTGATGGGCCAATGGGCTTCTCTACACTGTGTGATTCTATAAAAGGATCAGGTCATGAGTCACCATGATGCTTGTCTGGTGTTTGTGGCGACCTCCTGATCTCCCAGTTGGGGGGGGGGGGGTTGCCCTTCTGTGTGCAATGGTTGGGGGTGATCCCATATCCACTGGGGGGTCCCAGTGTTCATGGCGGGGTTGTGGGCGATGTGGGGGCAGGGGGGGGGCTTTAACTTTGCTTTGAGATTGTGATATCCCAGTCTCTGAATCCCAGATTTGCCGGAGAGTTGGCACTTTCTCCCCGTGATTGCATGGATTTCCTCCTGTTTTTCTCCCACAGTCCAAAAGGTGTGCAGGATAGTTGATTGGCCATGCTCAATTCTCCCTCAATGTCCCGGGATGTGTAGGTTACTGGGATTAGTGAGGTAAATAAATGGATTACTGGGATAGGGCCTGTATGGGGATTGTTGTCAATGCAGATGGGCTGAATGGCCTCCTCTTACACTATAGGGGGGTTCTCTGATTCTATGACGATGTACCTCTTGCTCTGCCATTACACATTCCAACCACGCTTTTAGCCCCTTTTTATTACCATTTACATTCCCTTCATCCAATTAAAGCCTCACTGCCCCCTACCCCCAGCCTCCTCCCCCCACCCCACCCTCACAGTATATATCTTGACTGATTTTCTTTGCCTCAGCTCAGCGCAGACTCACCCAGACTCAGCATTGACTCTATTCTCTCTCCAGGACACTCAGACCTGCTGAGATTTTCCAGCATTTTTTTGTTTTTTCTCTCAGATTCAGCAGACGCAGTATTTTGCCTTTATCTTAAAGGATATATTGTTTTCTGTTTAAAACTCGACAAGTCTTGATGCTAAAATTAGTCACTGCCATTGCTGCCAATATTAAATATTTCCAATATATATTTTGAAAGTTGGCTGAGCATTCTCAACCAATTCCCCTTCCCGTGAAAATCGGTAACCAGACTGGGAACTCTCACCCGGTGAAATGCCTGCTTGAATTTGGCCAGGGCAATTTTGTACCTTGAGAAGATTGAACCGTCTGCCTCACTGCAAAACTTTGCAAAATAGGTAACATTGGCAGGGGAAAGCAGTTTAATTTCACTTGAACTGCAGCAGTCTGATTACTGAAACAATGGGCTGTTTCCTTTCATTGCTGAGGATTCATCAAACCGTGAATATGATGTGGGAGATTTCCTGTGTTTGATCCTTCCAGTAAAATGCTAAAACCTCTTAAAAGGATCCTTGATGGACTGGATGATGAGTAGAAACACTCCTCGCCGGATATACAATTTGTCCAACACATTAAGGCCAGAGGAAATGTTTGGCCGACATTCCTGAAGATTGTAGTCAAAACAACACAAACACCCTGTGGGAGCGAATCCCACATTCTCCCCACATCCCGTGGGAACGAGTCCACATTCTCCCCCACTCCCCTGTGGGAGCGAATCCACACTCTCCCCCACTCCCCCGTGGGAGCGAGTCCACATTCTCACCCCCACTCCCCTGTGGAGCGAGTCCCACATCTCTCCCCCCACTCCCCCGTGGGAGCGAGTCCCACATTCTCCCCCCAACTCCCTGTGGGAGCGAGTCTCACATTCTCCCCCACTCCCCTGTGGGAGCGAGTCCCACATTCTCACCCCCACTCCCCTGTGGGAAGCAAATCCCACACTCTCCCCACTCCCCCGTGGGAGCGAGTCCACATTCTCCCCCCACTCCCCTGTGGGAGCGAGTCCCACATTCTCCCCCCCACTCCCCTGTGGGAGCGAGTCCCACATTCTCCCCCCACTCACCCTGTGGGAGCGAGTCTCACATTCTCCCCCCACTCCCCTGTGGGAGCGAGGTCCCACCATTCTCCCCCCACTCCCCTGTGGGAGCGAGTCCCACATTCTCCCCCACTTCCCTGTGAGAGCGAGTCCCACATTCTCCCCCACTCCCCCCCGTGGGGAGCGAGTCCCACATTCTCCCCCCACTCCCCTGTGGGAGCGAGTCCCACATTCTCCCCCACTCCCCTGTGGGGAGCGAGTCCCACATTCTCCCCCACTCCCCTGTGGAGCGAGTCCCACACCCTCCCCCCACTCCCCGTGGGAGCGAGTCCCACACTCTCCCCCCACTCACCCTGTGGGAGCGAATCCCACATCTCCCCCCCCACTCCCCTGTGGGAGCGAGTCCCACATTCTCCCCCCACTCCTCTGTGGGAGCGAATCCCACATTCTCCCCCCACTCCCTGTGGGAACGAGTCCCACATTCTTCCCCAACTCCCTGTGGAGCGAATCCCACATTCTCCCCCCACTCCTCTGTGGGAGCGAATCCCACATTCTCCCCCACTCCCCTGTGGGAGCGAGTCCCACACTCTCTCCACACTCCCCTGTGGGAGCGAGTCCCACATTCTCCCCCACTCACACAGTGAGCACGTGA